>CADEHL010001172.1:21787286-22134822 GCA_902827135.1 Harpagifer antarcticus
AACAATGCAGAAGTGTGGGCGGGAAATAATAATTAACTCTCCAGATGGGGTCTTTGGAGGGACAGTCTTTGAGGATTGCATTTTTGAGCGTTGATCTCAAGGTTAACAATTCAGCATGGAAATAAGGGGTCAGAGGTGAGGCATTTTCTGACCACGAGCTACATCCAGAATTAACATGTTAATATGTGTTTTGTATCCATACGAGAATTTGCATGGTAGTTTTCATATGAATTAGCTCCGACTTGGTTGGGCTTTATTATCCGTCCAAAGGCATCACAACCGCAGCTTACTCTCTGCCCTTCACCGCCGTATCCAAGCCTCTTCATATTTCTCCATCTCCTCCTCATTATCACTACTACGACCGCATACAAACCCCAAACTCACAGGACTGTGCTATTTATATGAGTATAGATGAGATGCTGCATTGTCAGACGTCTCCATGATCATAAATCTGCCCGCATGGCCTGTGATCGTTTATGAGCACTTTACATGAAGCTCACTCTCACAAACAACGCCCTTCAGCCAGTGATGAAAGCCAAGCGTCAAAGTTGAAGATCAATGTACGAGATGCGTGACAGGGACTGCTTGTATGTATATGACCCCAAATGTAAAGAGGATCTCTAAGGGATGTTGATGGCAAACAATATCAGACAAAAAGGAATCCATAATGCTTTATGTGACATTCAAATAATGGTATAAGCCCCTTTTGGTGTATTATTTTTCAACAGATTCTATTGATTAAGTGGCTTAAAATAATGTTCATACTTGACCTTGATACGACAAAATTGTAGCTTTTTCCAGACAACTGAACAAACAAATACATTTCACAGACGAAGACCCGGGATGTAGTTTGAGATGCCAGAAGTAAATCTACCTCAAGTTTATCAAAGAGATTATTATTATTTTGTTTAAAAAATACCTTTAAGATGTCTTAAATATACGAATCTAGAGCAAAATGTGTGTCCAGAATTTGACACTGATACTATTTTGTGAAGGCGAATGCCAACCAAAATATACTGAATTTTTAGACTGGGACATGCTTTCAGCCGGTAGCTGAGGTCAAGGGTTAAATGACTGAGGTCAGAGAGACTTGAACCTCTGTCTAGGGACCTCTCAGATCAATGAAAGGGTGTTGAACATGTGTACTCATAATGGGGGATTGATTAGAGGAAGTAAGTGTCAGAGGGGTTGTTTGATGTGTGGTCAGTGCAACTAAAAATAATTCTACATCCTATCTTGATCCAAAGAAAAGTGTAAATGTGTTTCTTTTCTTATAAAAGCATGCATGGGATATTTTGGTTTAAATGCTGAAATACTTTGTCAATAAAAAGGTCCAAAAGTCACCATTCACACCCAATAGCTGCACTCTAGATTGACATATTATTGTGTCAACACTATTTGTTGATGTGAGAACAATATGGTTGATTTACACACAAAAACCACTTGGTTACTATCAGTGGCGAGCCATGACTTTTATACCTATGCCCTCTGACCCCCTTCCGTCGAGTTATTACGTCACAGCGTATACTTCAGCGGATTATCAAAACAACGGCCCGGGGTGCAAAACGCATCAATGAAAGTGACCCTCTACCACACAGAACAACACCTGTAAATAACCCTATTTGTGTTCTTTGAAATTGAAAAGGATATTGCATTGTGTTTGTTACTTTCGTTGCAGTTGTATGTCTTAAGTGTAATTTGGCATGCTTTTATTTTGAAGGCGAGTTAACGCTGTTGACAGGAAGTTGTTGTTGCTATGGAAACAAGAAAAGTTTCACAGCGGGCGGAACTTGTCATAAAGTCCGCGATAATAACACCCACCCATTTAGAGGGAAGATATGATTGGTCAATTGTACTGTCATTTGACATTACTCTCTCGTTCAGTTACTATAGCTGGGCCCTCTGTGAATTCATAGCTGGACCGCCTGGACGTCCAACAGCTCCTCTCTTCACAGATTCGCAGAGACGAGCTTCTTTCATTTAACCCTTCACATTCCAACAGAAACTGAATAGGCAGATTCAAAGGATTTATTTCTTTGGAAATGTTATTTTAAATACAATTAAATCAAGTTATTTTGGTAAAACTAATGAAAAATATAACTAAAAAGAAATATTAAAAAAATAATATATTTTTTTAATGTTTTTAAATAATATTTTTTTGTAGAATATCTTAGGCCCTCACAGAGGGCCTAGAGGGCCCTGACGGCTCGCCACTGGTTACTATTATGTAAAGACCACGGCTTGGGTTAATCAAGATCTTAATTCAAATCAAACAACGGCCCTGCTTTGGGTTGAATCGCTATGTTTCAGAGGTGTGAGTTGTGGTTTGAAAAAAAAGGAAGAAATGTAGTTTAGGGCACCATTTGATCTTGACTTTCTCAATGTTGGACAGACTGGAATTTTTAATTAAACATAAAAATAACCTAAAATGTATTACAAAGATATGTGTTCAACTCAGAACCTTGAATGCCTGGAGTTAACCTGATGCTGAGACCTGACTCAGGCTGGCTGTGCCCAGGCAGGTGCCAGCTCAGATCCGCGCCCCACGCTCTGGCCTGGGCCACAGATTAAAACACGTCTCCCTTTGCCCACTTTCATCTACGGCCAACTGTCCAGCCAAGCATACCCTATGCCTCCTCACCCCTGCCTCTGCTTATCCTCTTCCTCCTCCTGCCTCTGCTTTCTCTCACATGCAGGGGACCGGGAGTGGCATGCAGGGACAAACCTGAGACTTTTTTTTTTTTTAAAGGAGAAAAACAGGAGGGGAAGGACATTGAGGGGTGGGGATGGTGAAACAGAAAGGAGGCGAGGAGAAAAATAGAAACGCACATTGTACTTTTCAAATGGATGGGAAATGATTCGCTGGGATTTGCTGACAATTATACGGTGGGGTTTAATCAATTCGGACCATTCACAGCGTGGAGAGGGCTGATCCCCCAGTACAAAGGAACAGACCGTGGGAGGGCGGTACCTGAGAAAGCAGCGGCCTGGTGTAAGTAACATGAGGCAACACTCCCCTCCCCACACATTGCACTGCAGCATATGGCCCCTCTCTGAACTTATTAGCCGGCGGATTAAGGCCAATCGCAGAGACCCAATGGCCTGTGGCTGCCTCAGTCGCACCCTCCCTCGCCCCTCTTCACCCCCAGGAATGAGGCTGACTGACAAGGGGCATTGTGTTGGGCACCTAGATCGCCACACCCCTCACTTAGCCTGTCATGCGGTGCAGTTTGATGAGGTTATTTGGTAGAGAGAACAGGATCTGACCATTAACCTTACATCGACAGGACACACACCGTACGGACGCTTAGATAATTACTGCATCGTGTTGTATCAGAACAGCTCCCTTCAAACATGTCTACATCATAATTTTTTACAAGATAATTTTAGCGTTTTCCCTCGACCACTATGGTACTACCTGCAAATTAGCAAACTGTTCGGCTATGGAGTGGATTAAAAGCACCTGAATGTGAACACACAGATTAGCCCTGTAGATATGAAGTCTAATTAGCATCTCATTGCAACTCGACATGCGAGCTCAACATGAGTGCAGACACGCTGAGAGAAAAGGCTCCATTGGCCAGGGGTTGATTATAGGTCCATTATGCACACAGTACTTAGTGATGGGCTGAGAGTAGGAATTAAGAGCTTGATGGCTACTGCGAGGGGACCTGGGCTGAAGTACAGGGGTGTTAGCAGTCAACAGGGTCTCAGGTCTACAGGAGGCCAAGACTGGGGGAGGCTTTACAGTCGTCTAGGCCCTCCTGAGTATTCATGGAGAGAGATTTGACAAGAGAGGAGCCCCCTATTTAAGCCTTTATTTGATCTGGCAAGCGGCAGGTGATCCTGCGCCTCTTTTTGTGTCAGACCACAGGGGTTTGTTGACCCCTCCTGACCTGTCTTACCTGGCGCCCTTCAGGACACCTCATTTAGAGAGGAAGAGAGAAGCTAATTCAGTCGTGGGTATCCACCCATCGAGGAGCTCCACCTGGCCAATGGGTTGGAGGGTCAGCTCCACACTGAGACAGTGGGGGTGTTTGAGGTCTGCTTTGCTAATCCCCTCATATACTGGGAACTGTTGGAGGACCCATAGGCCAGAGAAGAAGCAGAGAAGCCATCTTTCTGGTTCTTTTAGACAGGATTAGAGACCCAGCAGGGGATGGTCTTCAGGGGCGAGGCATCACACTTGGAGATCATGAAGGCATTTCATAGAAGAGCAGAAGACGGCCCAGCTTTAGTCTGCTTCCCTCCTGAGACCACCTGTGACCTATGACCCCACATTGACAGCGCACATCCACAAATGATGTTGACATGATGTTGGTGGGTTTATTGGAGGTACAGAGTTGACAAAATGCAATATTGCCTATTGTGGAAAGCCTCTTCTCGGTTTTATGGTTCCCTCAAAGTGAGAGCTTGTTTGTGTGTTTGCTTTCAAGAAGGGGTTCTCGTTAGGCGAAAGCCAAGCAGTTGATCTTTAATGAGAGGGGAAATCCTCTCCCCACAGGATAGTGTGCTATACCTTATCTTAAACCCCCCCTTGCTGGCTTTCATGTGTGTCTCGTCATTCTGATGTGAGTTACTGCTCCTCAGAGAGACTGTGTGTTGGAGAACCAATGATTAATACTCTTTGAGGATGGGGTGGCAGGGGGGCGGGCACTGCACCACACTTTCTTTACATACTAAGCAAAAGACTCCTCATGTTCCTACACAAACCATAATGGTTATGGCACAGAATAAAAGAGTTTGGTCAGAGAAACACCCAGCTGCCTGTATTTCATAGAACAAAATATAAATGGCAGCCCTAATACTCAAATATTTTCCTCCACCAACCTCTGTCCAATCAACACTTCTGCACTTTGTATTGCACCATATTTGACACCCTCTCTCCTCCGGAAACACCCCTGTAGCCCAGCCTCTCTCATCAAAAGCTTTTTCACAACAAAATGAACCACAAGAAAATACAGACTATTTTGAGGGTTAATATCCAGTGCTTAACAGTATCAATGATCACCCAACTATTAGACAACCATGGTGATAGAATTGAAAACCGAATAGCAACGATGCAAGGGCAAATGTTAACATTTCAGATTAGCTTCATGCTGAACCTCGAGGTTCATTTGGCTGCTTTTCTTCCATTATCCAGTGAATAAGCAGATCCAGCTGGCAGAGATCCATTTCTCTCCACACAGTAGCACTCTATCTACGTCTGAGCCCACTCAAATCACGTTAGCCAGTCAAATCAGGTTAGCTCCTCTTAAGCATCAAACGCACTTTTAATTCAAAGCATCACTTCATCGACACCAGACTTGTTGGCATGCCAGAGTCTGAGTTGTTGGTGCTTCTTCACTGATCCACATCCAGCGGGGTCAGGCGGATCAGGATATGTCTCTGTGCGTGCGTGCGTGCGTGCGCGCGTGTGTGTGTGTGTGTGTGTGTGCGTGCGTGTGTGTGACTATGAGATATTTTAGGGTTGGGTGAGAAGAGTTACTGACAATCTGGCAGTCCCTCACACTGACATGTGTGTTTGATGGTACACACAGCCCGTCATCGGCCTCCCTGACCCGCTGCTGACATAGAGGGTTGAGTGTGTGACAACGTGCGGCTGTGTGTGCAGCCGAGGACCACAGTTTGTTGAGGGTGGGTGGGGGCAAGGACGAGGTTGGGAGTTGAAGCTAAGGACAGGGGTTGTGTCGAGACTGCCAGTCTTCGTGGTTATTGTAGGGCATAACACAGTGCTACACAGGAACAGTACTGCACAGATTTACACTCTGAGGGCTTGGCTTGGACATTGTTATAGTCCAACTACGAACCAAGCGGGATTTATCAGCAGACCCCTGCTCTTAACCCACTTGCTGCCTGCCAGGTATACATAATGTCCATTTCTATAAGCACAAAGACTCCAGGAATCAAAGATTTGTACAAAGGGCAAATGAAGGAAAGGTAGACCCTCTGTCAAAAGTAGAATTTCCTCTTTTTATGTGCCTGAGGCCACACTTGCACCATGTAAGAATAAATAAGACTCCCTGACCTTAGTATGCAACTGAACAATCAGAAGGAATAGGCTGAGCTGCAAATGATTTAAATTGCAAGATAACAAATTCACCATATTGAAGATATTTGTTCATGATTCCTAAAGAATCTCTAATGATTTCTTAGACCATTTGTTAACTTCTCACTACTGTGTTTTCTACCGCACCATTTCTCAGATTCTGCTATGATACACATTATACACATGGAACAATTATGCTCTAGAAAATAACTGAGGCTGCAGGTCGTCCTGACTCATATATACGCCGCGAGGTGGAGTCAGGTAGTCTGAGGCTAATAACAGTAGAGTGGGAGGAAGAGGTGCACAGAGGAGAAGTTAAGAAGGCTATGAGGCTTTCACTGGGTGTAGGCGGACGTCTGTGTGTGTGTGTGTGTGTGTGTGTGTGTGTGTGTGTGTGTGTGTGTGTGTGTGTGTGTGTACATGTGTGTTTGTGTGAGGGCACAGTGTAAGTGTAGGCACAGTGTGGAACGCTAACCCCATTCTGATAAATGTGTGGGATGTGAGGATCGTTGTGGAGCCCCAGAGCCAATCTGCACAAGACCCTCACTGTAGCCTGAGGGCCTCCTCAGTGCCTTCCTCTACCTGCCTGTCTCTATGTTCCACTCTGCTATTATTCAAACACTCCAGGATTGACTGAATAAAAAGGTTTTAGATTATATTCTGGGAATCTTTTTTTTTTGTTGTTGTAGGAAATAACTAAAAAAACTACTTTGATAATTGCTCACGACTTGAATATTAAACAACAAATACATGATTGATATTTTGTTGACTCGATGTAATGTATTAAGTCAATTTCACACTAAACGTACACTCCTTCCACTCAACATTTATAATAAGGCTTCTTCAAACCACTATTGCCCTTGATCTGCTGACGTGTGGATCATTAAGAGCGGCACACATGAATGCAAAACGCACAATGCCCTCCTCTGTTGAAACTGTGAATTAGAGAGACGCCTCACAACAATCCCTCTGCAGCAACACTGCAATAACTGTGCAACAAACTGTGTGAAAGATAGATGACACAAACACTTTGTAAATGTAATTTTTGGGATTTGAACTGATGAGTTGTGCATCATGAGAGGGAATGGAATAAAGATGGTGCGAGAGGAAGACGGGAGATATGCAGAACCATGTGTGTGTGATGGGGCTGAGCAGCAGACAGAATACGGTGGTTTTGATCAGGAGTTTCTCTGGGATAATTGTCAGGATCTGTGTTTGGAAGATGACTGACAAAAGGAAAAACATGACAGTGGAATTTGTTGAGGAAACATGCAAATGTGTCACACATCCGTCAAACAAAGAAATGCAATATTTATGGTGTCTTGAAGACGCTCTCTCTCTCTCTCTCACACACACACACACACACACACACACACACACACACACACACACACACACACACACACACACACACACACACACACACACACACACACACACACACACACACACAGTTAAAGTCTTCCCAGCGTCTTCTCTACAAATCATTTCCCATGTCGTCATGCGCCTTTCTGACATTCTCCAATAAAAGGGTTAACATGCAAAAAAGGCTGTTTACATAATAGTGTTTAAAAATCGGCACTTCAAATCATGATTATGATAAGCATGTGAACAATTTAATAGAGCCGTAGTAATGTGGAAGACCATTTTTATATACTATACCCGTCATTGTGTTGATTTTCAGACTACTACGAGTGCAGAACAAATAATGGTTTGTTTTTTCATTCACATGCATGTCAATATTTCCTTGAGTAATGTTCTTATTTCTCCTCTCCTATTTGTATTATTATCATCAGGGCCTCATCGTATATAGTGTAAAAATATGACACTGATTTAATGTAATATATATGGTTTTACATTTTAAATATTAGTATTTAACAAATTATATTTAAGGAAAAGAGAAAGACAGAAAGGCACAAACAAACATTTCGTTTTTCTAAGCTGCTTGTTTAATTAGAGATCTGTCTGAAGACCTCTGTGTTTAGAAGGACCTCTCCTCCCTAACACATCCACACACACATCCACACACACATCCACACACACACACTCACACTCACACGCCGGCTAAGAAAACAAAACCCCACTAATCATTTGAAGCCTGTGCTTTGTAGGTGGGGCCCGGTCATTATCAGGCCTCAGCAGTGTGGGGTTTTTGTTGGTTTTAGCTCAGCATCCTCAATCAATCGCTAACAGGAAGAACTTTAATCAGGGTTGTAATGCAGCTGTACAAGATGTGGGCTGGCCCATTGTCTGGGTCTGAAAAGGTTGATCGGAGGGGAGTCCTCTCGCGTTTCTTTACATTCACCTGCTGGGCCCTATTGGGTCTCTTTCTGAAAGAAAAGGACAAGGGAGATGAATAAAGAACACAGTGTGTCCGCTCAACCAGCCTATGGGTTAATCAAGGAGCTACTTGTCATCTCCACAGAGCCTCACAGTTCTGGCCGTTAAGCTTTCCTCTTCTCTTTCCCATGCCAATTCAGACGCTGAGGAGCTGGGACAAGACGAACAACGGTGGGCCATAACACAACCATGAGCTAATGATATGCTACTCGGAAATCAATGTATGAAGCAGGGGGGGGGGGGAGTACTGTAGGAGGACGGAGGGGAACAACTTTATGAATCACAGACAAACACAATTTTGAGAGTCTGAATATATGCATGAAAGAATGATATGAAAACTTAAATCAATTCAAAAATATTGTACTGCCAGAAAATGTGATTTTCTGGAGGTTATTTTTGTTTAATATACAAACACCCACACTAGGCCTACTCCAACTGCAGAGGAGGCTCTGCTTTCAAAAAATACCAATGCAACACACACACACACACACACACACACACACACAATGTTGTTGTGGATATTTGTTTTTTGTATTTGGGCACTGCTTACATCTAAGCCATACACATACAGTGTGCTACTAAACATAACAATAATACAGCTCCTTCAGATATTATATGATAACACATACTCAACTTGCTAAGGTGACGTGAGTTTAAACCTCACCAAAACACTGGTCATCTAGAAATCTAGAAATATTGAAAACAAATTATGCATTTTCATTAATAAATTGCTTTTTAAAATGTGCAGCCGGGCAAAATCTTTCTGTTGAGCAGCCTTTCAAATGATGCGCTTACCCCATCTAGTGATAAGAGAGAGTCATTCCTACCACGCACACAAGTGTGTGTGTGTGTGTGTGTGTGTGTGTGTGTGTGTGTTTGGAGTTTCTCTTAAATTAAAACATCAAGACCCTCACAAAAAAGAATTAAAAGACGGAGGAAAGGTGTTTACCATAATGTAGAATGATGGTAGAGTAGGTGTATATTTGGAGATAAAGGAAAAGTAAGAAACATGTAAAAATGTATCCGTCTTGTAATTTCATTAATTATATATTTGCTTCCGCTGGATATTCCTCATACAAAGACCACAAGAGGGCATTATTTAATCAGTGCTTTGTAGTGAAATATATTACAGATGTCACTGATCTTTAAAAGTACATACCGCTTTCATTCAGATAAAGACTAAACTGGACCGTTTCAAAAGACATTAAAATAATTGGCTCTAATTATTATACTGATTGTTAATATTACACATTTCCAAATAACTACAAATGCTGTTTCAAAAAAATGTAGGTTCAATATTAATTTTGACAGTTTCTTTTTTTTAATGAAAATGACATCAATAAATAAATGACCAACCATAGCATTTCATAAACTCAGCAATCATAATCAGCATTTTAATATATGTATTTAGATGATTATTTTCTTTCTAAACATTTTATGAAATGGTACTAACTGAGCAAAGACTTACATCAACATTTTGTATCAACATGTTTTCAATAAAAAGTTCAACCCCACGTTTATGACATTTCCAGGATAAAACACGTGCAATTTGTAGAGCACGGAGGGTGCTTTGGAATTATGCGTGTACTTTAAACGTCAGATTTGTCAGAGACAATGTAGACCGGTGACTGAATGGCTCATCCACCTGACAATGCTTTGTGTTGAAGTCCACAGGAAGCCTTCTGCACTTATAAGAATACTCATGGCGGCAATTAGGAAAACAAAGGAGAGGAGGGTGCCATTGATTATAGTAGGAACACTTCAGCAGCCAACACCCAGCACTCACACTGTCAACTCACAAGGAAGAGAACACACATCAAATAAACATACCTTCTGGTTATTAATGTTTTATATAAAAACTCTGTAATTATAGTTGGTAATATGATGGTCAAAATAATATGAATACAAGTGTTATTCATTGAAATAATGTATTTGTGTATAATTATTTGACCAAAATTGATGTTATTGTTGTAAAAGAAAAGTGAGAAAGACATATTTTGGCATTTGTTCCTTTGTTATTAAACCTCTCTCTCATTATATATTTGGTTTTAACTACCTGAATTAAATGAGGCACGCAAACTGTGAACGTGTCTGAGGAGAACATTAAAAATGAACATTGCGTTTAATTCATAATGACTGCGTTGAGACTCACTCGGGCGGGCTGAATTAACAAAGTTGTACACGGCAAAAATATGCTGTATGCACATGCCGGTTCAATTTTTTACACTTCAGTCTTTACAAGATACATTTAGGCTGGTTTGCAGTGTTTGAGTGCAGACTGTGACACGCACCCCCTGCAGAAGGTCAGCAATTCACCTGTAAGGCGAGCAATGACCCTGCCTAATTCCTGCTGTCCTTCAGGTGCAGCCTGACAGCCTCCTTTGCATTTTAATGCAGACAAGCTGATTATTAAATCTTAGAGGCTTTTTTTTGTCTAAAATAAGTGGTTTGGGTTGCTTGGCAACCTGACTAGATCAAACACGGCTCCCCTCCCCCGTTTTGAAGCTCATAATTCTTCGTTTATATTCAGGCATCCAGTTCTTAATTAGATTAAGATGCAAAAACCCCCACTGCGAACAAATCCACACTGATGTATGAATTACACACAAGCTTAAAATATAGCTTTGCTTTAATGATGAACACACAAACCCATTTTAAAATGTAGCTCCTCTGGAAAATGGTCATATTTTTGAGAGGATATTTTATGTCTAATGTTTCTAATAATCGATAAATATTTGTTAAGCGTATTAAGCATCTTTTTTAAATTTTTCATTAAAGAGACATTTAATTTTGGGCATTAGGGATTTTAGATTGTACTCTTTTACCTTTTGATACAAATTAAACACGTATGATAGCAAATACAATTTAATATTTCTAAAGGAAAAATAAATCTGCCACACTATCACACAATACCAAATATACAGCACAAATAGTAGAACACATTTAAGCTCCCTAATACGTTCCAGCTCTTCGGTATGAGAAAGAGAAGCGTGCCCACAGACAGTGCCATACATTACGGTACACATGCACCCATTTCACCCAAATGGCACGGCTATTTGGAAAGGTGAGGACATTGCGCGTTGATATAAAGGGTCGTTTGGAGGACTTGTTGGAGCTTCATACTGTGAAGGATTGGATCTTCACCAGAATGGCTGCACTTTAACATCACTTCTATCTGCCCTTCTCTGCATTTCACTCAAAGCTAAGGGGCTCAGAATGATGGAGCACAATGTGTGTTCCCACTCCCCTGTGATTAAATCCTGGCAAATATTCACAAATGAACTCGAGGTTACTTTGTTTTTTAAATAAAACATTTCTATCTACACTCACTGAGAGCGAGTCTCAAACATGTTTGCACTGTTTGCATTTTTCTTCAAGGTGAAATTAAATGGATCATTTAATTTCACTCGATTCTCACTGGTCTCACTGTGGAGGAAAAGTTGTATGAATATAGCAAACCAAGGACAGTTGGATTTGCCATAAAGAGCATGGCATTTTTGCTCTCCCTGGAGCTATGGCTTTGATTGAATCCTGAAATGAGTTGAAATGTCACAAATCCCTACCAATATGCTGGGAAATGAAAATTGGCCTTGGGGTGTTAAGGTTCCCATTAAGGGTATGCTTAACATATTCTGTTAAGTGTGGTTGGAGTGCATCGAAAATACAAAATCATTACGTGTCTGCGCACTCAAGCAAAATGTCCCTAAAATTCCTCAACGCTGAGGAAGCCTTTCTGGTGAAGTGCAAGAGAGCTCGGGATCAGGCCTCCGCAGGACTGAAACGAGAGAGAAGCCCAGGGGGAGCTGGCTCACAATTTAACCTGCCAATATATGAGGAAAAGGGGAGCAATTATCAGCTGGTTAATCCATTTTCCTGCAGACTGTTTATGAATGGGAAAACATTCTTGCAGAAATATTCCTATTTATATAAAAAGATCAGGCTCCTTTTATGTCAAATGATAGTATATGATGCCTTCTGCAATGTCTCTTTTTATTACAAATAATAAACTCCAGCATGTCCTTTGAGGCTGGTAATGCCAGTCTGGCACTGAATGCACTGATTTGATACAGCCATCCTCCTTCCTCTCTCAGGTATCTGTTTTTAGGAAACAGGGAAATGACTCTGCTCGCTGCTTAGTATTCACATCACGTAAAGTGGGTCTGTGTTCCTCATTTAGTTCTGTACTGTACAGCTGGGGAGCCGTCCGCCGTGCGGCGGCAGTATGCAAATGACTCTGGATTTGAATGGAGATGGAGGTAGACACAAAGCTCAATTAGAGACAGAGAGGGAGAGAGAGATGGTGGGGGAGCTTTGAGTGTGTGAAGGGGAGGGGGAGGGGGGGAAACCATGGCTGCTTAATGCCAACCTGAGGAAACCAATGTACGGACACATCCAAACACAAAGGCACCCACAGATGTGAATGCACTTAAATAGCCAGGCAGATTTCTAAATTCTTCAGACAGGCAGCTGATCTCTGAAGGCTCAGACAGCTCAGCTCTGTGATGCGTTTCGGTCACACCAATCACACCGACAATATCCCACATCAGCCATATCACACATATCATCAAAACAAAAAAGGTATCAGGCAAGCACAGGTGCACCTCCTCGTCTGTGTAGAGACTCTCCAATGCGGGAAAAAGTGGCATGGCGACCATTTTGTCCTTGGGTGTGTTGCCCAGCAGTACATATCACCTGACCCAGCGCCTGCATGAGTGTCCTTGGAGGAGTCTCTGACATCAGCAACTGCCACCCCTGGTTGCCATGGCAACGACAGCACAGTGGGGGGGGATAGGGCGTTTGTGCAGGATGGAGGGCAGAATAATTAATGAGCGCATATAGGGAGTTTGAATCAGGCTTTAATTGCGTTTGTTGGTGTGTGAAGCATGGATTGAACGCTACGGCATAAACGGGGGAATATCAGAGAAGCCGTAAAAGAGATTAAGAAAGCTCAGTGGTCAGAGAAATCATTTGCATTATTGTCAAGGTTATTCCCAAATGATTTCCTTTCATTTAGGAAAGTTACTTCAGTGACAAGACAGTGAGGAGGTGCACGGGCAACGGGGATGAGGATTAACCACCTCCTCCTCCAAAACATTTTCATCATCATGAACAGTTTACAAATATGTGTGTAAAGCCACACGGCATCAGTTTGTCGGTCAGCAGCTGACATTGTGTCCATGAAATGTAATAATTTCAACAAGCCTGGAAAGATTTTTCATATGCAGCTCAGAAATAACAGACAGGAGTGCAGACTTGACTCTGGCTGGATGAGACTAACTTGATCAGGGAGGCACAGAGATCATTCAGTTGATCTGGTGATGGCACAAAAGTCTGAACACTGCCTGTCAGGTTGTATAGCCACAACGCTCAGTCACAGGGACACACAACCTCGCCTAACACTGTGTTTCTATTTAACAAACCACCGCTCTCTCACACACACACTTATTTACAAAGAATTTTACTTGCTGCATCTGAGTCAAAAGCATCAATGCATTTCTTGCCTTAAATAAATAGACTACAAGCGGCATTGAGTCTCATTACTGCCGGAAATATAAATAGTAAATGTCACACCTTGTGGAAGAAAAATACATATGTTTTGAAATATTCTAACACAAAACAAAATGACACACTGGGAGATTATGCGAAATAGCAGAAGGAAAGGTGTTGGGTTACTGACAAGTCAGACGTAGCCTATAGTCTACATGCACGCAGTCACGCACGCACGCAAGCATTATACGCCCTATCAGTGCGCGCACATACAGTAAACGTTGCAATGGTCTCATCAATAATGCATCGGCACTTCATGTTTATGCAATGTACAGGGCAAGCCCGAGCGATGGGTGCTGTAGATGCAAGCCTGCGCACATTGACCGCGTTTTACAAGCCTATCACAGACAGAGCCAAGACATTAAAGTTCAAAATCTTTTCCGCCTGTAGAGAAAGAGATTAAGATAATAAAACAGTCCTCAGCACATACCTGTAAAGCATTATTTCTTTGATTCTGGTTTAAGCAGGCTTGAAGGGCTTCATGATAACACCGCACTAAGGAAATAAAACTGTAGCTGCGGTGATATGCAAATGAGTGGCTCCCGCTGAATGCAAGGGCATTTATTATTCATAAATTACTCATGTTTATGCAAATTGCGGTATACAGAAACAGTGGTGGGGGTTGAGTAGCTCCCTCTAAACACACTGTGTGATTCAATTTCTGTTATGGTCTTCCATCTAAAATGATCAAAATCCAAGAATTTGACCAACATGGTCATGAAACACCCAGTTTCCATTCATCTAGTTAGTCAGTGAGATGAGGGTGGGAAAACAAAGGAAGTGGAGGCAAGTTCAACAATTCTTAATGAAATTGGAGAAAAACTGAAATGTTGGATGTATAACACTTAGTCCTGCAACGTAATGTAGGCCTGCATCCGTCGATCATTTTCATTTATTTAGGTCTATCTTTCGTTCTCAACCTTTGATCCCGGATGGAAGAAATCGTGTTTTTAATAAAAAATAGATTGGGAGTTATATACGTTTTAAATACATAGTAATTTTCAGGCTATATTAATATGGTTTTCCAACCAAACACTAGCTACAACTATAAACCTGCTATAAACGCATAGGTAAACAGCTGATGTATGAGAAAGGCTACCTTTTTAAGCCTAATAAGAAAACAAATGTGTGACTGTTAAGGGGTGTGTGCGTGTGTGTGTGTGAGAGAGAGAGAGAGATAGAGCGAGCTACTGATAAATACATTTTATATGCGCACTTTTATCCTAAATTACGGTAGTAACACGTCATCAAAAAGGGACAACGCTGACGTAAGAGAGTGGCGACGTGCAGAAGTTTTATTATTGCTAGTGGTTTTTATACAGTGAATTTCAAGTTTTACGAAGAATTAAATAGTCTTTTTGTACACAGCTACCTCACTACATAATTTTCTTCGTCAACGCTACCCAGTTTTGAATGGACTAAACACAAATAAAGTAAGTTAATTGATGTTAGTGCAAACCTGTAACACGGTGAGCAGCTACGTTAACTTTGAATGTCTATCACTGTTGTTTCCTTCGCCTTTATTTGGACATTTTTGCTTTCCAATTTTCTTGCAGAAGCAGCCATGTTCCACAACAGTTCACAGGGAAAATACTGGATATGGAAAAATGAAGACGAGATTGAGCAGAAGAGATGCAAGGCCAACCTGAAGTTCCGTAACAAGATACTGGAAAGTGGGAAGGTAAGAAGTACATAACACCAAATAATACATAAAATAAATTAAGACCATGTGTGACAGTTTACTTAACCTCCTCGCGCCTCTGTGAATCAGCCTGGTCTGAGTGAGTCCTCGTTCATGGAGCGGCACGAGGAGGACGTTTTATTCCGACACTATGAGAGGAGGATGATGGACTTCTGCAACGCTTTCAAGCCTGCAATGCCCAAATCTGTTGTGGTATGTGTGTGCTTTCTTATTATCTTTGTGGTTGAAATATCCATACTACCTGTAAATATCTGACCCGTGTGTCTCTCACCTGTGCAGGGTACAGCCATCATGTACTTCAGGAGATTCTACCTGTTCAACTCCATCATGGAGTACCATCCTCGGATAATAATGTGAGTACATGTTTAAAATTATATAAGCAAGCCTTTCCAAATCTTCCATGACCAATTAGTTCTTGTCAGTTAAGCATAGGATACAACACAAAATGGCTTCCAGTTGTGTTTTAAATGATGGAAGTAATGTAATTTGGAACATAGCAACCTATTATCTGTGCTTTTAGTTTGTATTAGTCATTTTAAGTGGGTGTGTATATTTGGTGTGCCAGTTCCCTGTAGTTTATCCATTCAACACAATAGGGCAGTCTTCATATTCACTGGCTAACTGGCCTGGATAATATTGAGAGGAAAGTATGTATGTATTGATGCAACATTTAAAACATTTTTTTTAAGATATAGCTTCTGAGGTTTGAGTCCAAGTTAAGTATGAACATTATTTGCTTAAGAGATGTGTCGAGTGAATGTTAGATGGCACTTAACATAACACTACTTATTGAGTTAATTATTACGTATCAATCTAGGTTCCTATCAATGTTGTATCAAGTGTATAACATCTTCCTTTATTTAGCTATACGTTTAGGAATTCTTAAGAGTTTTGTATACAAATTATAACTTGTGACTTGCAATCCAACTATTGTTTAAGTTCACCAAATCTGCTAATAAGCCTTTTTTATTACCAGTGTACACAACCTGTTAAAAACTCACCTCCCTGTTTCAGGCTGACGTGTGCATACCTGTCCTGTAAAGTGGATGAGTTCAACGTGTCCAGCACCCAGTTTGTGGGCAACCTTCTGCAGGAGACCCCGGCCGGGCAGGAAAGGGTTCTGGAGCAGATCCTGGAGTTCGAGCTTCTGCTGATCCAACAACTCAAGTTTCACCTGGTGGTCCACAACCCCTACAGACCCATGGAGGGTCTGCTCATCGACCTCAAGGTAGATAGATCCTTGGAGATCATCATATGTTATTCTAATACACTTGTTGTGCTAATCTAGCCGAGTATGTGTCCTGTATCAATATATGTTGTAATGTATTTCATCCTTCAGACAAGATACCCCGCGCTAGAGAACCCAGAGTCACTGAGGAAGAGTGCGGATGACTTTCTGACACAGGCGACCATTACAGATGCAGGACTGCTGTTCCCCCCCTCTCAGATCGCTCTAACAGCCATTCTGAACAGCGCCTCCAGAGCCGGTCTCAGCATGGAGAGGTGGGTTGTTGGACTTGTTCATTTCATAACAATGGAACATTGCTAAGCTAACATGATGAGGTTTGTTTAGCAATTAAAGGAAAATGTTCTGCCAGAATGATAATGATTAAATGGTAAAACATTGTTTGGTTTGTCCCAAATGCACAGCTACCTCAATGAGTGTTTGGGGATGAAAGAGGACAAGGAGACTCTCTCAAAGATGTATGAATCCATGAGACGTGAGTGCGCCGCACCTTCAATGTGACACCACAGGATGGTGCTATTGAGCCACTATGGCACACAGGACACGTTTTAGCTGAGATTAATGTGAAGTGTATCTGTGTTCATTCAGGGTTGAAAACCATCCTAAAGAAGTATGAACTTCCCAAACCAGAGGAGGTGAATACTTACAAAAAGAAGTTGGAGAGGATTCATGCTGAATTTGCCACTTCAAGCAAGTAAGTAGATGAAGTCAACTGCTCGTGTTTAGAGAGATTGCTAATACAGAGAGAATTAGCTAATATCACACTATACCCTGCTACATTTTAAAAGTCAGAAAAGGTGATTTTATTGTGGAGTTTAAAAAATAGTGTCTTTTTATATGGTCCTAATATTAACATTAGTGTAATTTGGGCACCTTTTTTAGTTTAGGGGTACTAAATAGGACTGTTTTGTAAACACCAACGTAATTTGTATTCCGCCACACCAAAGTAAACAACTCAAGTTTCTCATTGTCATTCATAGTAACAGTTTTATTTTAGCCAGGTTGTCGTATCTAAGATGCAAAAGGTTCAAGGTTCAGTATCAGGTAGAAAAATAAAAAGGAACACATCATCAGCTGTATGAAATACAGAAAGGAAGAACAACAGCACGCCACATTCCTACCTACATCATCTATACCATGTAGCACATTTGATATTGGTATCGCTGATGAGGAGACTTTTAGGCTCAGTTATCTGTCTGTTAACACTTGGTGAGGTTGGTGAGGTCCGTGGTATCATTAAGTGCAACTACAGTAAACAGTTTGGTAAACTCTTTAGCTATGACAGGCAGATTCAGACTCTGCAGCTGCGTGAATCATCAGGAGGCACACAAGGCCAACCCTCCATGACTTTGAAGTTGATAAATCTGTGCATGGCATGACTTCTCAGGATGAATCTATCGGTGCAGACAGGTGTACTGAAACGCCACCGGGGATGGCGGGAGAGCGAGAGAGAGACTGCAAATGCATGAAAGCTTTTGTTCACACCCCAAGGCTTAGCGGGAGTTCAGGTGATGTTTGTTAGAGCAGCATATATGTAGGCCCACACACTAAAGCAGGATCCCATCAGGGTTAACACATGCACAGGACAGGACACAGAGATCTCCTAGACTATTGTTCAGCTCTGTTCAGCTAGATCATACACAAACACCATTTACTTCTATACAAGCCTAAGGATACAATAATAAACAAAGCAGCATATCAAAAAATGTAACAAGTGGTTCCAGTGCTGCGTGGTAGCTCACACAAAGATGGTGGACGTTTATGAAGGAAGAGCTCGTCATAAAATCACGTGACACGGTGGGAAGATGGTGAGTAGAAAGGGAGTTAAGGCTTGTGTCGTCTTGGAGAGAGGTGCTGTGTTTGAATTCCCTGATGACGGCAGAAAACGCTAGTTCAATGCTTTGGATTGCCTCCCCCGTTTTCCTCGAAGCTTCCCTCCAAAAAAAAAAAGGAGTGGCAGAGCAGGGTGCCACATTTGTCTGGTTTCCATGTCAATCACCAACCATGTTAACCAGTCAAACGGAGGGAGTGGCAGGCATACCAGGAGTAAAGAAGTTCACACATTTTGCAGTTGACTGTATCTCAGGTCCATCTTCACAGAAATCATCTTTTTCAAAAGGTCTCATGCGACAAGGCTTCTTGTCAAAATGTAAATCAGTTCAACACACTGTCGGTGTCTGAAGCATTTGGGAAGGGCTTTGGAAGGACAGTATTCAGATATGCAGCAAGTGTCTTCCCATTGAGAACAGCCATATTGCGTTAGAACTGCTAGGGATCTAGGCCACATGCTTTATAAATACAAACTGACTTAAGTCTTCGGTCGGGCACCTCATGGGACGAGGCCTGGCTTTGGCTGGCGGTGTGGTCTGACTACCACACTTTGATTCTCTGGTGGAAATCTGTAAAACTCACATTACCTGGATGGCAGCAGCCAGTGACATGATGGTGCACTCTGTCCTGTAAGATAAAGTGGACACGTTTGTGAAAGGCACACGCTTGGAGAATCACTTCTGTGTACTAAAATGCTACCAGGCGTGTCTACTACTAGTCTAAATGAAGTTGAATTGAAAATGAAGAGACATTGGAAACTACTTATGATGATCATGAAGCTAAAGGGGAAACTACATGCTACATTATTCACCTAAATGGGTGTTGAACATGGATTTGAAGGGGTTGGTCACAAATGTAAGAAACAGTTCACCAACAATTACAGCTTGCAAAGATAACTTCTGATTTGACATATTTAAAACCGTAACCCTGCTTTCTGTTAAATGCTGCCTTATTGAACTGCTCTTATTAAAGCTACCTTTGTATTGCAGCAAGCGGAAGAGGGGATATGAAGAAGATGGCCATGTAACAAAAGAGCCACGTTTAACGGAAGAGGTGAGACTGTTCTGCATTGAAGGGAGAAATCTGACAGTTCATTGTAAATCTTCTAAAATTGCTTTTTCTTCCATTGCAGATTATGAGTGACGAAGACATGTCATGAGCATTTACCCCAACATGGCTTTTGATTTAAAGTTGTTCTAGTAGTTCCAGTATTTAACTGTCAAGGTTGGAAGAACAAGCGAAAACACACTGAAGTTTGCATTGGTGTACATCTTATATTTACTTTTCTACAGTGTGTAGCAACTTGGGTTTGCTTTTGTTCTGCAGTAAGAATAAAGATATTTTTCTACATTGTGTGTCGTAACCAATCCACATGATACTGCGTGCAAATGTTTCTCCACCTTGGTCAGGGGACAATGAAAGACTCCATTATCTACTTTACAAAAACTGTTTAATAAGTGCATGCATGTCTGATACAGTCTGTACTATTCAAAAACATTTTTTTACTGCTGTAAACACTTTTATTTTACTTGGCATCTCTGATTATGTGTCTTGTCTGGCATTGAGAAGTGTCAATAAAGACTTGCCAAATAATCAAAAGGTAGCTGATACAATCGGAAGAAAAAAAATTCAGTTCATCTGTTTTATATACTCATGATTCCAGCAAGAGAATTTATTCTTAATATAAAATAACCATACTTTCTGAAAGACTTTGTTCCAATCTAGAAAATAAAGAAAGAAAAAAGAACAAAATAAACAGAAATGCTAGTTTCAGCACTTAGCGGATATTGTCACAACCTTAAAATAAATCAGTCAATTACAGTATAAAAAGCATAATCGCTCATAATCCAGTTACAAGAAAGGGGACTGAGAGAACTAGCTTCTTCATGTCAGTTAGCTCATATCGAGCAGGAAGAGGGGACACACTTTGGCAACCTGTGCTGTCAAAACACATCGTGGGTACTCTGGAAATCTCTATTTGGGCCTCGTGATGAAGGGAATGAAATGTACCCAAGTCAGAATTTTGAACACCGTTTAAAAGTTTGATTCCTGTGGATGTAGCTGTCGGTCACTGGTGCGAGTTTTTGTTTTTAAACGTGCTGCTGTTGCATAGCTCTCTTGTGGTGAACGGGACAAGATGGTGGGTGGGGATGGGTGGGACTATTGGAGGAGGACATGATGGAGGGGTTGCCATGGTGATGAGGGTAGAGCATGCTAGGTCTCTGCGCTGCAGTCCGGTGGAGGAGACTTGATGGGGAGATGGAGGAGAGAGGAGTGCTGTACTACCTGTTGCTGTTGGACATGGCATACTGAGCCTGCTTCTGCTGGAGGAGCTCTGTGATGGCCAGCAACTTTTTCAACACATGCTGCAGAGAGAGGAAGCAGGAGTTAGACACATCCTTCTGAAACATGGCTGCCGAGTTATCCTGTGTGAATCTCATCAATCTGACCTGCTGCGCTCCCCTCTCGTTGCTCAGTGTCCGCAGCTCGTCTGAGTGTGTGACGCACAACTCATGCAGCGCAGCCAGGTCCCGGGACAGCTCCGTCTTAAAGTGCTCTGTGGCTTCAGGGAGGTCGGGGACGTTCTATAAGTACAATGGACACAGTTCTAGGCTTGTGAAGTAAAGTTGTGAGTCAGGGCTCTCAAGAAGAATATCAGATTTCGGATTATTTAAATCACAAAGCTCACCCCCAACTCATCCAGAAACATGATCATCCTGTGTTTGTTGTTTTTGATGAAAGGGTTCACACCCTCCATATAGGGTTCCTGTTTGAGGAAAATCAGAACGAGTCAATTATAACTTACATCAGACATTAAAAAACACCATTTCATATAACTGTTAGGCGTATAGCTACTGCCTTAAATAGATTTATACGGCATATACGGTTTTAAGTACATAATCCACACCTTAGCACCAAATTCAACCAGGTTGGCCAGGTTCTGAACAGACTTAGCTATCAGTGTGAGGGTCCTGCCTGCTGCTGAGGATGGAGGGTCTGCAAGAAGAGAGGGTAGTATACAACACACATTGTAACATGTGGTACAACAAGCAGATTGTTACATGTGCTTTTCGGCTGATGCTCACCAGAAATGATGTTAAACAGTCTGGGGTTGAGGATGGCCGGACAGATCAGTCTTAGAAAGACAAAGCCACTGGAAGGAGAATGGAGGAAATAAAATAGACCAAACACTAAATAACATGCATACATTTAAAGTCGTCAGCAAACACTGATGAAAGATACATTCACAGCTTTTAACTCTCAAACAAAGTGGGTCCAACATTGAGCATTCGTGTTTCTTTACCTTACAACTCTCGTCCGCATGGTGGTGTTTGCGGGCCATTTCTGCTGCACAGACTTCTGCAGACAGCCGTAGATGAACCTCAAAGTCCTGGACGGGTCATCACAGAGAGACAATTACTTATTATATGTGTTCATTAGACCTTTGACCTTGTATTTCTGTTTGAACACCGCCTAAACACGACACCACTGTGTGAGTATATGACGGTTTGTTCTTACGGTGGTAAGATCTCAGCAGCCATGAAGATCTTCTCCACCAGCTCCGACAGGATGTTCAGCAGATGAGACAGGTTCAGGTTCACGTCCTCGTTCTTTTCCAGTTTGGAGGGGTTCAGCTAAAAAGCAAAGACAGGGAGACAGAAACGGAATCATTAGGATAAATACATTCAAATTCACAATGCATGATTGTAAACCAAGATACAATTCATGTTATTCAACAGTGACAACAGCATCTCTTGCTGCATGTAATGTTGATTAAAAAATGTTGTCAGCCACTAGTAAATACATTTGTGATATGTGACCTGCTCTATCGAGATCAGTTGCATTGACCCGAAGACACATTTTGAGTTGTATACACTGCTGGAAAGAGGAGAGTCCTAGCTTTCTAATGATATCAGGATTGTTGTTGTACTCCAAATATTAAGCAAAATATGTCACATTATATAATGACTGTCACCGAGTCATCATTTTGAGAAAAAGGCCTTCAAAGTTTCCTCTTCTCTGGAATCCATTGATCTGATTGGTTATTAGCAAATGATCAAAATACTACGGAGGGAAGATATTTTTGTTTGGATTGCTGGTCTGGGGGAAGCTCGCGAGTGTGTGTATGTATACATCAGGGTTTCCGTTAGCCTATAATTACCGGTTTTTAGCTGGTAAAATGTATTAAAAACCGGTAAATTCAAAACCTGCCGGTCAAAATGTCTGGTAACAATTAGGGATGCTCCGATAGATCGGCCACCGGTCATTATCGGCCGATATTCACTCTTAATAGTTTGATCGGTGCTCTCTATAAAGTCCGATCAGGAGAGCTGGGTCTGATCGATATGGACATACACGCGAGTGAAGTGTAACCGGACGCGAGAGAGAGAGATCAGATCAGCTGCTGATTCAGACGAGACACGCAGCTCTGCATAATCACCTGAAGCCCCGCCTCTGTTTAGCGAGCTGCAGGAGCTGCATGATAAACTTACGGGCTGTCAGGAGAGAGAGAGGGAGAGGGAAAAAGAGAGGCTCCGTTTCTCCCGTGTTATTATTCAAAGTTGATGTACACTTTTGAATAATGTACGTTATCTACTACAAGTAGTTTGTTTGAATGTAATAATTATGTTGTTTGTTGTGGAATCATTTATTGAAAAATGAATCTGAATTTTTTTCGATCTGATTATAAACTGAAGCAATATAAAAACGAGCCCCGTGAACTGAGTTTTAAACATCAGCATATCTGCTCATAGTCCGGTAATTACCTGCTAACGGAAACTCTGCTACACAACTCTTATTATTATTATTAAAATATGACCGGTAAGTTTCAAATTTGTCCGGTAAAATAAATTCTGCAGAGTGGCGAGGGAGAGCTGTCTTCGTCCCTTTACAAGCTTCAAAAATATATTTATCGTGTGATTTTGGAAATAAAAGTTTCATATTCTGAAAGCCAAGACTTTGTTTGTTTAAAATCAAACAAAACACCCGAACCCCGAACAAATATTTTTTTACACAAATCCACGTTTATTTTGAAATGAGCTGTTGCGACTTCCGACTGATTTCGATAGAGCGGGTCACATATTTCTTATTTGTTTAATACAAGAGAACAAAAATGGTTCATGCACTGACTAGACTTTTGTTTCAATGTGAACTTGCATACTAGCCTTGAGACCTCAGCCATGTTGATGTTGTGTCACTGTTTTGTTTATATCTACTGTACATCGCATTCTTGCAGAGCAACTACACTGATATGATATAAAAACAGGGATGTAACGATACCAAAAACTCACGGTACGATAATATCGTGATAACAAGTCCACGGTACGGTATTTATCGCGATATTGAATAATAAAGGGGGAACATTTTTTTTTTCTTTTCAATACACATTTTTTTTTTTACTCGGAAAATGTTTCTTTATTAAATAATAAATCTGATTTGTACAGCATTTGAGTAGGATAGCAGTATTGTCAAAAACAAAGTGACAGTAACAGACTGGAACAAGAAAACCAGTGTTTTTGTACCTATAGTACTACCAAACAAAGTAGGCATTTTCTTTGTGCCACTGCATCTCACAAATAAACAAGGACATTTAATAATCAGACCCTGCAATAAAATAAATCAAGTTTCACTTTAGTTTTTCAAGTAACTCAACTCAAACTCACTAGTCACTCACTCAGCATCATCAGACAGGTTTTTAGGAATATGAGAATGTCCACATTTCCAGGTATTTATAAGCTGGGATGTTTGGGCATTTACAATATCCCCTGTTCTGGGAAGAACTCTCTCGCTTGGTACTGATGTTGCTGGGACAGCAGTGGTCGCGTTAACCGAATATTTTTTTAACAATGACGGAAAAATCTGAAAGCAGTCTGTCATTTTGACAGATTAGAACAAACTCGGAACAGCGCCAACATTTCCCCGCAGCGAGGCTCTGGTGTTATGCCGTGTTATGCATGCCCTCCAAAAGGAAATGATATAGTTTCCAAACCGTAACCACCTGGTTAAATAAAGGTTTAAAACAAAAAAAAGTGTTTAAATTTTTTTTGTCAGTCTCACGACGGTATTGAGACGTTTATTTACCGTGATACCGCGATATTCGGTATATCGTTACATCCCTAAAAAACAATGCCATGAACCCAATGCCACAGATAAGAGCAGGGGAAAATAGCCTACAGCTTGTGTTGCCATGTTAAGGAAAGAAACCCCCCCATCAGGTCTGTACCTCGCAGGACTGCTTGCTCTCCATAATCTTGAGGATGGTGTCTTTGAGAGCGTGGTGAACAAATGGTGTGGCTGTGGCCTTCATGTACTGCTCCATCAGCGTGCTGGCAAGGGTGGTCGCTCTGAACAGTGTTGTGGCTTCATCTGGAAGAAGTGCACAAGGTCATACCAGTGTATGAATACATGTCTGTACATATGAAGCAAAACAATGAAGACGAACCCTGAGAAACACTCCACTCTGAGGCCTTTTCAAACAGAAGTATTGCATATTCAAGTACTGATTGGATACAGTATGCAACATGTGTTTTTGTCTTACCCTCCATGCTGATCTCCCTGTCATTGAGGGTCCTGAGTAGAGGGGCTTCAGCCTTCTCATGTCTGAAGATCCGCAGAAGGAGGCTTGCTAATAAGGTGCGGTCCTGACCACACACATGGGCCAGAGCGTAGATGACGTGGAACTCTTTCTGCAAGATCATCTGCAGAGGACAATGATTTGGTTGTCATTTGGAGTGACTAACAGAGCAGCAGACAATTAGAACCGTTTACCGACCTCTTTAAACTCTGCATACTCCTCTTCAGGCATGATCTTCTCCATGGAGTAGCGGGCACGCACCCGCAGTGAGCCAGGCTCGATGCCCTTCAGAGGCACGTGGGAGCTGAGCGGGAACCACTCATCGATCATCTGGCCCTTCTGCAGGCGGTTCAGCTGGCAGCGCATGAACACTGAGCGGGAGAGAGAGAGGGGGAGGCGTGAAGAGGAGGGGGTGATGTCAGTTGTAATATAAAACATGAGGAGACTACGAGAGATCACATTGGTTTTTAAATGTCCTTACAGATGTCACTTTCTTTGCTCTTTTTTGTTTTGTTGCTCAGGCTGATTTCAAAGCTGTTGATTTCACTCGACAAGTCACTGAAACAAAAAGACACATATTTTAGAAATCTGTAGAAGAGAAGATATGAGTCCTTCCGAGCAAGTTCGACAGACTCACTCAAAGATGAACTCCTCGGTGAAGACGGGGTTCTGCCCCTCCCTCGGGTGTGTTTTAGCCACTTGGACGCTGTTCAGGTAGATGTTACAGTACGGGCTGTTGAAATACTTCACTGGCAGCTTGTGGGCCTCCTCCACGTACAGAACCAGGCTGCTCACCTGAGAGGGAAACCAGATTTAGCACACAACACATGCAAATGCGAGTGAAATGAGTCGAGCCAAGTGTGGGAATTAACCAGTATCAAAACTGACTTTCCTTATAATAACTTGCTCAATGTGTTACAAGCCAGATATGGTCAACCAGTTACTTTTTAATAAATGCAATAAGTTGTTTCAGATATTCAAATCTGGGCCTTTTCAACTTTACGGTATTTCTGATCATGTAGACCAGGGGTGTCAAACTCAATTTCATCACGGGCCACATTAGCATTATGGTTGCACTCAAAGGGCCGGTTGTAACTATATAAATATACATATACACATGTATAATAATATAAAATAATGTATTATATTACATTATTGCCTCTGAATTGGATTATTATTGGATAGGGTAATAACTTCCTAATTAACTACGTCTGAAAGCAGAAGTCCAGGGCAAATAATTGCAAGGGTCTTCAGTGCGCAAGTCACAAAACGAGATGCATTGTGGGACATGTAGTTTATGGGCAACCTGCTTCTGTAAAATGGCATGCAACCGTATAATAAACGTATTATAATCTTTGCAAGCTCTTGCGGGGCCACATAAAATGAAGTCGCGGGCCGGATTTGGCCCCCGGGCCTTGAGTTTGACACCCCTGATGTAGACGCTCTGTCATACTTATACTTCATTTAGAATACCTTCCGACTGGCTTGTTGTATTTGATCATCTACCTCTTAGCTTTATGCATATGAGAACACATTGATGTAATATGTACCTGTCTAAGCCTCTTGTTGGTGGTCGGCTGAGTGGTTTTCCTCAAGTTACTGCAGAAAGTTTGAAGGCATTTCATCCAATCCTGCAGACACAGAACACCGTCAGAACATTTGAAAACAAAGTGATCATAAGCTCTGTCTCCTTAAGAACTCACAACCTTATAAACTGTTGACACCGTTTGTACTCGTTTGTTTGATGAGAAATAAAACAGGTTCTCTTTCACACATATAGATCACAACTGAACATCACTGTCCAGCAGCAGTTTGTGCAGAACATTTCTGTTGTGTCTTCTTTAACCCACCATTTGGACCCTGTTAGTTGAGACAGTTATCTACGTTAGCGCAGTGCTCCTTACCTGTGCTTGCTCTGGAACATCTCCCGCAAAGTAGAATATGTACTGTTCTTCACTAAAGTGCTGGACAACAATCTGGAAACAGTGTGGCCTGTAGGTGGAATGGAAGAGAATATATGTAATTACTTTGTACTGTATGTTGTTTCATTTTTAAGAAAGAGCTTGCCAAAGTCGCTGAATTCGACCAAGCACAATATTCTGACACCTCACCTGCCAAACAGACTGTCATGCACACCGTACACGGAGCACACGCTCAGGTCGATCAGCCCTTTTGGTTTGGTCGCTCTCTTCTCGCTCTCAAAGTAGATGAGCTGAGCATCGTTCCCCTCCAAGATGAAGTAAAGGTTCTTCCATCGTTTGCCTTTGCCTGAAGGTGAGAGGAACCAAAGACACGTTTATTATAATGGTAGATCCCGAATGACATGACCACAAGAGACAGGGTCATGTTTTTGATGATATGCCAAGCAGCTACTGATGGGCTATACAAACACAGATGTTACAAATACCTTTGTTGAACTGGAGGTAGCCTTTCTTGACAATGTTTTTGTAGAAAGCATCTTTTGTTTTCCGTCTGATAGTGTTATAAATCTCTCTCCCATCCACTGTGTCAGAAAGAACTTGTTCTTGGTTCTACAGTCAAAACAAATCAAGCCATCACACAACCATCATATCAATTCCCTTCCACTCTACCTTGCTTTAACTTCTTTAAGTGCTATAAAATGAACATGAAAATGTTTGATGCAATATGTTCTTCAGAATATACATTTACAGTTGAGTGGCGTTCAACTTTTACTCTTTGCCCACACTGGTCTCTGCTGAGATCAATATTTGGATACTTTGGATGGCAGAAAAGGTAGGAGCATTTAAGAGCACATAACACCCCTAAATTGTCAAAAGTATCCCCATTAAGAATAAATATCATTTCAATGTTTGAACGTACCTGCACTGAAACGGGCTCTTTCAGGTTGTAGCCCTCCACAATCTGCTCTTTCTTGTAATGCTCGATAATGTCACCAACACTGCCAATGGGAGAGCGACAGAACACATGATGCAGCACCTCAGTTACAAGTCAAAATGCAGCCGTCAGCATATCATATTATTCTGTTGTAAAGGCCGCTGGAGGCACAATGCGCGACGTACCTGTTGTAGTACCTCCCCCCCATCATGTACTGATTGTTGGGGGTGGGGGAGATCTTAAACCTTTGGATGTTTTCATTGGTGCGAAAAAAGAGCGAGTAGTCCCCAGGTGTGTTGTCTGACGGTCGGACCAGAAAACTGCACACCTGGCCAACTATGAAACGAGAAGGGGGGGCGGGGGGGTCAGAGCGAGGGAGAAAGGTTTCACTGCTGCTCAGCTCAATATTTAGATAAGTGGACTTTGACGTTCACAACTCATTTCTGACAAATAGAAAACACAATATTGTCACAAGTGATTAACAATGTTTGCTAATGAAAGGCAGAGAGGAATGATACCTGTCATCAGCAGGTTGTAGGCCTCTTGCTTGGTGATCTTTCCGTGATACCATCTGTTTCAGAGATACAATAGCATTCAAAATGTAGTTCAGTCAACAAAATGCAGACTTCCAGTAGAGCCTCCAGCACCACAAACACCATCTCTAAACACACATCTTAAAATACTGACATCACTGTTGGGGGATTTCATCTAAGTAAAACGACCATCTGATGTTCACTTCATTCATCTGAATGAAATAATGAATTAGGCTCTACACACATACGCGTTCCCATTCATGTCCCATCTATTGTCCAAAGGGTTAAAAGAAGGAAACGCTTAGATGTGGTCGGACTTTAATCTAGAGCTCCTTCCTCTCTCAGGGTTAAATCAATAGGCGCATTCACACTGCGGTACTTTTCCCACAAAGGTTCATGCAAACTTAGTTCAGTGAACTCTTTTATCGCGTTCACACCAAAAAGAGCCGGTACTAAATATAGCTCTTTTCTCACAAAAGAGCCGCTCGTAAGTCCCTGCTAGAGAGCAGGGACTTTCGAGCGGCTCTTTTGTGAGAAAAGAGCTATATTTCTGATTGGCTGGGCGGATTGCAAACCACGCCCCGTAAAACTTCCAAAAAGTTTTGTGAAGCCGCCATTTTATTATCCTCGCATTAGCATTATTAGCATTAGCATTAGCCCAGCGCAGAAATGCAGAGAGACTAACTTATGGCAACACAAAATAAAACATGGGAGCGGTGGAGATGAGGAGGTGTCGGCGTTCTGGCGATTTACTCGGAAGGCTTCAGTAGAAGCTGCTGGGAGTCCCAGCAACTTCTACTGAAGCCAGTCCCCAACTCCGGGGACTTCCGGCCGGGGACTCCGGGCGGCAGTATCCGCCGTGAAGTTGTTTGTAGCCTGCCAGTAAACCCAAAGCAGAAGAAGAAGAAGTGAAGTCAGCGGCTTCATTTGCCTAATCCACCCCCAGGGACTTTTTCCGGTGTGAACGCGATCTGTACTTAGTTCATGCGAACTAAAGAGTTTGCATGAACTAAGTTCGCATGAACCTTTGTGGGAAAAGTACTGCGGTGTGAATGCGCCTAATAACTCTGTCAAACTTTAAGACTTGCTAAAGCTGAAGGACATGGTTGGTTAGGAAACAATAGAAACGCGCAGTGAATAATGTGCTGTCATGTTATGTTATTTAAAAGTATAAATATAGCAAAACACGTCGCTGTTCTGCCATCAGATATTGAGCACTGAGAAAAGTGAAAGCAGAGTATAATAACTTACGCTTTTCCCTCATGTGGATCCTCCTCCCGGCCCTAGAAGAATATCAGAAACAGAAATGAAACAAAATCAAAAGGACTAATAACTTTATTGTTTGTGACGACTATGGACTGTTATTTTGTATAATAACATAGCACTACCATGGGTGCTCTGCTAATGCCACTCTGGTATGTCTCCTTTGAAGCACAGAGTTTAATTTACGATACATTTGAAACCTTGTGCTGTACTTACCACCTCTTCCACCAGATCCTCCACGATGAGGCCCTGCTCCTCTGTGCGAACATTGGTCACCCACATCCAGCCATCATCCAGTTCATTGTGAACAATAAACATGTCGCCTTTCAGGAAGCTGAAGATATCATTGAATCAAAATGGCCATTAAGACAAAAGGATAACATGATGACAGATTGTAGGAAAAAAGAGTAGTGAAACACACTGTCAAATCTGCTATCGATCGGTTGTTAAACTATAACCTCAATTCATCTCAAAGCATTGTTACCTGTATAATGTGAGAGAAAGAAACTGCCAAGTCGAGTTATTTAGTTTCCAGTGTAATACCAGAGCATTACCAGCAGGTGTCTCCTCAGACTTATACCATTTGAGGTAAATATTGCATGTCTGAATACTGGGTTAAGCCAGTGGCCTCGCTGGCAGAGGGTTGAGGTTGACTTCAGACAGATGTTGATCATATTTAGGAAATCAGAGAGTAATACAATCAAATGATATATTTTTAAGCCCATGAAATCCCCTCAGACTTGGATCATGTTTATGAGAGTACTTTTACGTAAGAGAAGAGAAAACGTTGTACTACTATAGGTTTAACAATAGGTCTCTTACATAGTCACAAAGATAATTACCTGATCTCATCAGTATCTGGCACTTTGGTGTAAGGAAGTATGGCCCTGACTCTCCTCCTGTCTTCTACAGGCTGTGGAAAGATGCACACAAAGAATAAAACTCTCATTCTAACCATGACCTTCTGAAACCACATCCATGTTAAACCCCATCATTATTCCACAAATGCAAGTATTCTACTACAATCCCCTCAGGGAGATATCACACTCCGCTGAAAAAGGTAATTAGCATTAGCTTGTGCTTTGCTTTAAACACTTCCGAGTACTGCCTGAAGGTAAAAGAAGAAGGGGATATGGAAGATGGGAAGATAATCCCTTGCACATTGAGCAAGTGGCTGAATAAAGGACTTGAGGTTGATTTTACTTTAACTAAAATGGTAATTTTTCCCCACTCATCTTTCAACTCTGAAATATGTTATCAGGTTAAAGTACTTCTTGCTGTTTTTGCAGCTTTTGGCATTTACAATTCAGTTTTGTCTCTTAAAAAAGTTATTTCATATGCCATTTCAAAATACACTTTAATCTTAAAGTACTTAAAACAGGGAGTATTGCAATATTTAAAAACAGCTACATTGAGGAAAAAGAGCAAAAATCAAGTTATGTCATGTCAAACAAGTATTTAAAATATGTATAAATATTGTAGGGGAAGGGTGGAACATTTTAAATATGCCAGAATTAATTAAACGTAGTATTTTTAATTATTGAATACGCCTAGCCATGGAGTCAGTCTCACCTCCGGGGGCGCCACTGGTGATAGCAGTTTCTCTCCTTTTAGCAGGCAAGACACATAGCTGTAGTAACCAATCAGGTCTGAGAGAGAAGAGAACCGCCGCCCACCAATGTAATAGTCCCCACACATGGCAATTATCCTGTTGAGAGAAAACACATCAAAGATAAAAGACAGCGGTTATTTAATCACCGAGCAGCGAGGGAAATATAAAATGTTCAACTTGTATTTATTTGACGGCGAAGTAATCTCTCTAGACTGCCGTGTCAAAATTGTTTTTCATTATTGTTCCTGCACTGCTATACAACATAGCACATCAAAGATATAACAGCAACTGTACCACAATCATTAAACGTTCGAAAATAGATAGTATATGTTTAAAGAGGATTTCAGACAGTGAGATAAAAGAGAGCGATAGAGGCTTTCCCGTTTAATCCAACAATGCTATTTGTCATTTGTGACTGAAAATAACTTGGAATGATTACAATGGTTTCATGAAAGTACTCCTCTAAACCACATCCTGTCGCAGAGCCACTAATCCTAATTCTCTGCTCATCAGTTGAGTGGATCTCTGATTGAGGGTTTATAATAAATGCACTTGTGCGATTACTCATTTGCTGCTTCTAAAGACATCGACCTTTTGCAGTGTAGATGTCACGCAATTAACCTTATGTTCATGATTCCCCTTACAGTAGTACAGCTCCCTCATTCATCCTCAATGACATCATGGGTTAACACTAAACCAATGAGAGTGAAGGAGAGGGTGTCATTGTTAGTTCATTAGAGAAGTGCTTTTTTTTTGGAGAAATTGTCAGAGATTTCTCAAAAGCACAAACAGTCTTTAAAGAGTGCCACCATACAGAACACAAGCTTTAGAAATAAAATAACCTTCATATTCTATATAAACATGCACTTACAGAATGAAGGGCGGTATGTTTGAAATAAATATATTTCAATGTCCAAAATTGAAACAATGGCCTGCCCTGGACAGATATGGGCTAATAGATTATCTTCTATCACACGCCTGCATTAGGTCCCTAAGTGCTTACAGTTAGTATGAAATACACACATTGGAAACCTGTAAATGCAAAATGTGTTTCTCTGCTTATTGAAACGTACACTTTATCACATTCAGGCCCTAGCCACACGGAAACGAAAACGAACAGAATTCGATATCAAAAAAGTCTTCGATCCACACGCAATAGGCACCAGAAACGTGTCCTTCCACAACGAGACCGCTTGACCCGCTGGAGACGCTGTAGTACATATGCCGGGCCTGTAAGTGGCGCTGTACTTCCGCCACAAAATACACCAAAAGCAGCGAAGAAGACTTCCCGAGCATGCATGGTTGCCCTTCTGTTTATTCTCCGCGGTGGATTTAGCAGCAGAGGTGGGGAGAGGCAGGGCTCTGGCTCTTTTTCTCCCTCCTCGAGGCAAGCGTGTGCTCCTGCTGTAAACCTCTCCGGTAGTCCACCAGCAGATGAAAAACACCCACCTCTCCGCCTCTTCCAAGGGACGAGGGGACCGTGCGGCAGAGTTTCCGTTGCCGTTCAACATGTCCGTTAAAGTTTAAATCTTCCGGACAAAATTACAAAAGGTCTTCTTTGTTATTTATTGAGCTTTAAAACAAATGAATAACGACTCTATATAATAATATAAGAATAATATACGGAGTCTCTCTTTTCCTCCTCCTCTCCTGACAGCCCGTCAGTATTTTCGGTATCAGGAAATTATCGTATAGGGCCATTTGGCCCCCCAGAGCGTTGCGTCCTCAGATCTACCCAACTTGGGACCCGTTATCATTATTCGCGTTTTCCCTGTCTGCCTCGTGTGGCCGACCGTCTATAAGATAGAGAACTGTAGCAGATGCGACCCGTTTCGTCACCGTGTTGCTAGGGCAATAATCTACAGGGAAGCCAGAGGTTGCCAGATTGTTTGCCCTTTATCTACTGTGTGTTTTCAGCTGCAGGGTGAATGTATTCTCACACTGACTAAAACATATCACTTGAAGAAGAGGACGGATTGTAATGCGTAATCTGATTTGTTTTATTGACTATAAGACTGTTGAATAGCATACGGTATTGAGGCTAGACAAGTCTGCTGTGTTCTATGTCACCGACTTAAAGGGCTCTATAGAGAAAAGAGATTCAAGATACAGTTAAGTATTCAATTCCAAAAAAGTCCTCTTAGTTGCAGGGTGTTAGCAATACCATGCTAGACAGGTAAACTCACAATATGAAGCTTCTATAATTATTATGTTAAAAACACCTCAAAGACGTTTGGAATCATTTTGATTTGCAGTAAATTAAAGTAGGAATACATGTAAAAAAAAAAAATGTAATCAATTGTGTTGGCCAAGTCAGGTAAGATTACATCTCTGGAGAAAAACTTCCACCATGCTAAATGATTTGCAACCACCACCTGAATGTGTAAATGGAAAAAAATACACTTCTCCCTAAGGCTTTTAAGAAAGCTCTCGCTGCAGATTCACACAGGGCCGAGTTCTTTTTGCTGCCTTACCTGAAATGGTTGACCACGTTGGTCACGCTGAGGAACGACAGGACGAAGGAACCGGGCCGGCGGTCGCTCTCCCTGATGAGGTAGCTGCCGGAGCTCCGGGCCTGGCGCAGCCGCTCCTCAGCGATGTTTCGGTCTAGCTTGCCATGGTACCACCTGAGACGGAGCAGAAGGAAAGAATTAGAGGAGGGGCGACAAACAATATAGATCAAACATCTTTCTAAAGATATAGAACCACGTCATTCTTTTCCACAGAAGTGTTTTCAGAAATAACCAAACATTTAATTGTATAAGAGGGCAATCACAAAACAATACATTAACAAACATGGATCTTCAACCAGTTGTTTTTTTGTTCTTCTTAATATATTTCTTCTTTAAAATCACATACGCATATTTTTGAATCCTTATTTTCAGAAAAGGTTTAGCAAGGCAGTAAGTCAAAAAGTCAATGATCAATCCAACACATTGATAGATGGAAAATAAAATAAATATTAGACATGAATCTCTCATGTCGGCCTATTCGTAAAAAAAATTGATATCCAAAAGCTTTTACTTTTGAGTTTCTAGCACATCATTAAATCCTTCTACTTCCTGAATTAAACAGAAGCCACAGGAGCAACACTGGTTAACATTTTAGCAGGTGAGGGTTAACCTGACAGGACCCGGCCAGCTGGGGTACAAAATGAACACGCTTTTTCCAAATATAGGCCACTGGTGCCTCTCGAAGCGGAAGGCAGCTACTGAAAAAACATCCAGCGTTAAAGAAGATGAATGAGGCGCTGCAGTCGCTCTCACCACAGGAGACCTTAAGTTCTCCCATCTGGCTCTAGAGGTCTCTACTTGTAATAAAATGTGGTGAAGTCTGCTATCATGGAGCGAGCTGGAGACGGATTGCCAAAGAGGAGGGGAGAGTTAAGGGTCCATGAGGGGCTTAGGGGGGATTTGGGTGATAAGAGAAGTGAAGAGGGCGAATGAGGGCAGTTGGAGTCAGCCCTAGCACACTGTAAAGGACTGGGAAGCTGGGGGAAATACACAATTACATATGACCCATAAAACCATGTGTAATGTGACATTAAAAGCACTAAAAACTAGATATTTGGAATAACAACTCCTACTGGCTTTAATCCTCAACCACAAACCAAGGAAGGCTCAAACCACGACGTCTACAAAACCTTTTTCAGTCAGAACACAACATTAAACACATGTGAAAAACTGTTTCCGTTTCCATTGCTTCGTGCCATTCGAAACAACTAACCCGAGTGAGCAGCTAGTGTCGGCTGTGTTGTATCCTTTATATGCAATACATTGTTTCACTACATTTGTTTATATCATTATTGTGATAAATGACAGTATAAAAAACACACCATGTGCCGTACGAGGCAAATACGCAGATCTGAACTCTACACCAACCAGACCACAACACGACAGCTGCTGCACATAAATGACTCAATATAGTGGGTAATAGGTATCTTTGTCGTGCATGTACCAAAATGACAGGGCAAGAAAAACTTTCCAAACGTTGTCTTTGTGCAAACAGGCACCTATTACCAACCACAAACACCAACACATGTAAGGGATACACTGGTTTGTACACAAATGATCACAATTCAGATAAAAAAGGCTCATTCTACTGTTCTGACTTGAAACTTCTTCTGTTTCAGTCATGCACTTTATGATGGAAGTTATGCTAACGCAGCAAATGTTGATTCAAACTGATAAAGTCCCTGCGGCGGAGCAGCCTGCTGCTGTGGAACATACGTCAACAACAACGGCATCAGCTACCCTATTTTGGGCTGTAAAGGTGCAGACAAAACCCTTATTAAAACAATAAGTTCACTATCACACAGGAAGAGCTATCCACCACACATATTGTAAGTCAAACCAAGTGTGTTAACAAGTTGAGTACAACTTAAGTACAGGAAGGTTTAAAGTGCAAGACTGGAAGAAACACAACAGCTAAGGCAGAAGTGTGAAATATCTTAGACCATTGTTTTGCGTCAACACATTTTAGTACTTTGTGCATTTACATTTTTAGCTGTGCATAATGATAAGTCATGATCATCTGCCTTTGCTCGGTCATCAAGAAATTAGAAAATCACTATAGACAGTCATTCTACAAAACAAAGCACAGCAGCAGTTACCTAGCAGGACTAGGGTTGCAAAGGGGCAGAACATTTCCATGGGAAGTTAAGCTGGGGAATTTTGGAAATATTCCATATTGGGGAATTATGGGAATGAATGGGAACTAACTGGGAATTGTGGGTAATGTAATCGAATTGTATCATATCCAAGCATAAATATAAACGTTTTGTTTTGTCATAAGAAGACATCCATGCAAAATGATACAATTAAAAAACATGACATTTCAACAGATGTATTTGTAAGTAGAACAGAACAAGTTTTCATTATTTTATTGAACAATCATTTGTTTCTTTGAAGAACAAAAACATGAATGTTGAGTTAAATATTACTCATCCGCCACTCTTTCAAAAATGAACAAAAACGCACCCCCCATCCAAAGATCCCCACAAGAAATCATCTGTACATGTGATGGAGGAATGCACAGTGCCTGTAGGGTGTGTGGTCTCAATAGCCATGCAGTAAGCAGTGTGCTATGGCATGGATATTCAAGTGTTCTTGAATGGCATCTGTTTGTTTTAGTCAAGATTATGCTGAAATAGACTTTCCCCAAATATATTTAAGTTCCCTATGAAGGGCCAACCTTCAATTTTGAAAATTCCCAGTTTATTCCCATGGAAAGTTTCCATCTTTGAAAATTCCCAGAATTTTGCAGCCTAAAGCCAGGTGTACCAAAATATATCAATGTATAGTTTTACAACCAGCATCTATAAATGCATTAATACCGTTTTGCTAACGTGCTGTTTAAGTTTACCTCTCTTTTATCTCTAAATGTTTCAAAGATCTGAAATGTTAAAGTGTATGTGTAACCCTTCCCTGAATGTTGTCTTTGATATATGGCTGAGGGGTAATAAAGTGATTAGTTATCAGAATGTGATATTGCAGACTGCTGAGCAATGCAGGGACTGTTCAAGCTGAAGTCTTTCATTTTGATTGCTTTGCCACCATAGAAGTTCAGAGCGACTTCTTTATGTGTGGATGAAAAATGATATTGTTTTGCATAATGCCTTGAAGCCAGGAGTCATTACAAAACAGTGCTTTGTTCTAGTGCAGGGTTCAAGAGAGCGTCCCTGTTGGGGTTTTGCAGAGCTTAGCAACAGGTGAGTTTTCATAGTTTTTATATATGTCCGTTACCTTTCATTTATCCCTTATAAAGCTCTTAAGGCTTTAGACCGAAGTGTTAAAAGCTTGTTGGCATCTAGTAATGACTAAATCTCCCTCCTACTCTATGGATATACAGAGCGAGTGAAATGCAAATGCCGTTATGCAATTAATTGAGCTGTTAGTAAACCAGCGGATGTTAAAAACTGCAAAAAGTCAGTTGTTTTTCCAGGTGTTTCAATCCAGTATCCATTATCAATATTCTGCACATGTTTACATGCTAGACGTTGTTTGGTTTTGAGTTGCTATTCATTGCACCAATTGTATAGCCATCTTTAGTAACAGTAAAACCTCAGCCATGTGGATTTGTTGTTTTATTTCACCTTGAGGACATCTGCATTATTTATGTAGCCTGGTTCATTTCATTCACCATCAATCCAACACATAATAACATATTTTATACTTTGTGAAACAGTATATGCTTTGCACTGTCCATTACACCATTCACCTATCTATCTATCCAAATTAAATCAAGTTAAATGCAGTTGTATGTATGAGTTTATAATTTGCAATTTTGAAATGCCACTGTCCATGATGATGAGGGATGTTAGTCAGAAAGGGTGCTATGATAAACAGGCTCTGAACCAGGGTCGGCTTTAGAACAAATCGAATGGGGGGGCAATCATTTACCAAGGGGGGGCACACACTGCCGTCAACAACCAACACACAAGAACCAACGCAACTTCAAAAAACATGCTGTAAAGTCTATTGTCTTTCACACACATTGCAGGGGTGTAGTGCTATTGTATAGCGCACCTATGACCTATGCATACATGCACGGCTGTGGCAGGACCACCCAAACAGAAACATATGGACATAGGCCACCATATAAAAAGTGTGCAAATGTATTTAGTATCCTATCCATGTGAACATGTTTTAGGTGGGGGTGGACCTAACCTCCTCTAGGAGGGTCTGGGGGCATGCTCCCCCGGGAAGATTATTTTTAAAATATTGAAGTTAAATGCATCAATCTGGTGCACTTTGAGAGCAAAATGAAGAGATCTATGGATAGCCTACATCTCTCAGTATCCATATGAAACAGAACTGTACACAAATGTACTTTTTCTTTATGGATATTTTACTAATCACTCCCCTTTTAAACTGTATTCTTCTGTTACTGTCCTATAGTATTTCATACCCGTTTTTCATTTATTCTCTTATTTTTTAATAACTATAATGATCATATAAAAAAGGTATTCCTCGCAAATACTTGTTTACATAAATGGTGACCAAACCGTTTGAGACCCACTGAGATGAGTTACCCTATACTAAAGTTAACTATCTAAACACTGAGAGAGTCCTTACCTCACTGAGCTGACGTTATAAGATCCTCTCAGTCTGACAGAAGAGGACTCTCCCCCACCTTGGTGTAGAAACAGCTCTTTATATCCGTTAGCATAGCTAGCTAACCAGATGCTAACAACAACATTCCACATTACCGCTCGCGCACTCACAAAATGCGCTCGTGCCACACACACACAGAGCCGAGCTTGAATGAAACAGAGACCCAGAAGTAGGCTACTTGTACTGTACTGTATATCATATTATTTCCGATGGCTTTATTGTATAATCAGTGTAACAGATGAACAGATCGCCACTGGGCTTTCATTTAAACACACAGCCACGTAATGATAACAAAACAAAGGTCGGGGGTCATTGGTCAAGCAACACACCAATCAGAGAGCAGCAGTGAGCACACCTCAGACTGTGTTTTATATTTGTATTCTTTATTTCTGATGTATTTCCCACAAAAAAACTTTAGTGGAAACGTTCTCCTCTCAGCGTTAATCTCTCTCTGCACCCAGTCACCTCAGAGTCAACTAAAACAAGACAACTGATACGACTTGATACCTATTAAGTGTGCACTGATCCTGTGCATGGTAGTGTGGGAGCTCAAAGCATGGCAAATTACACAATCACAACTACCTGTTAATGATTCCACAAATATGTTTCAAACTGCTGAAGAGAGAAAGAAGTTTGAGTCTTCAAAAATGTCATCATTCACCGCTCCAACAATCACATCCTGAACTTTACTTTCATACCAAACACACATTTAGTCATCGATTCCTTCATGAAACTTTCCGCTGCTCCAGTTTATGAGTGACTAGGTTAAGTTGTACGCATAGAACGGCTAATTGTGTCATGCTGTCAGGAACAATATACTGTGCGTTGCTGAAATTGAACATGCCCAAGCCTAGTTAGTTTAGGCAAGATGCCAAAAATATAGGGTTGAGGCTCCAGTAAGCATGGTAGCATGATTCATTGCGTTTACAATCCTTCTGGCTATGTTTTAAGGCTGAACGTCTTACAAATATTGCATCACAAGAGCTCTGACGAGACAGAAGTGACATACTGTTTGTAGATTATGCCTGTAGTGTTGAGCCTGTAAACCCTCACTGTGGTTATCTTACGTTGTATAGCTTTGGGAAGAACAACCTGTGGCACCATGAAGCCAAAGACAACTTTACAGATTGACCAGTTTAGTTTTGTGCATTATAAAAAATACTTTACTCAGATCAATATTAAATATACATTTCTTTAATTCTACAACTCTTAAATGAAGTTGTTTTATTCCAGGCTCTCTGTGTGCCCCTTCTAGTTTGTGCTGTATCAGCAGAGGAGAATAACATGTGAAGGCATATCGTGCATGTATGCAATTGATGTTAATTAAGAAACAAACAAGTTTCATTGAGTAATATACATTTGGCATTACAAATAAATTCAAGGATAAATAGCATTGGACAGCAATTCTTGTTTCGCTGATGTATGTGATGTGAGTTTTAGACGACAATGAAATGGCGCATTTCAACTGCAGCGCGTAGCACGGTTTAAGCGTGCCGTGCCAAACCTGGCCCGTTTTTTGTTGCGTTTCCACTAGGGGTAGTTCCGGCTAACGGGTACTGATTCCAGAGTTCCCGTTAGAATATTTTTTAGCGGGTCAACATGTCCGTTAAAGTTTAAATCTTCCAGACAAAATTTGAAAAGTGCCAGTCAAAGGTCTTTGTTATTTGTTGAGCTTTAAAACAAATTGATATGATTCGATATCAAACAAACTAATTATAGTAGATTAACTACATTATTCAAAAGTGTACAGTAACTTACAATAACACGGGAATAATAAACGGAGCGATCTCTCCCTCCCGACAGCCCGTCAGTATCATGCAGCTCGTGGATCCAGAGTGACCCGACAGTAAAACTAAACATATCTATAACTAGTTTAGGTAGTTTCATAGGTCATTAAAATAGCTACGTGTGATATTCTAACATGGTGTGTGTTTTGTTCCGCTCACCGTTGCATGTGATCATGCAGAGCTGCGTGTCCACTCGTCAGCAGCAGCTGATCTCTCTCTCCCGTCGGATTAGACTTCACTTGCGTTCATATCGATCAGATCCAGCTAGTTCTAGCTAATGATATGACTACCTGCTTATCAAAAGACACCTCAACAATAAGCGTCGCTATGCAACCGGGTGAGGCCGCAAAGTATAGCGCAGCATTATGCATTTGTTTACATGCCCACCGGAACCCCGAGGCATTACCAACAGATCAACGCACAATAAACCCAAACAGGACATCTCTTTCTCCACATTAAGTGTTAGACATTAGAATTGACTATTCTTGTCTGTCACATACTCTTTTGTCTGTCAGTGGCGCAAGTTGCGATGTGGTATTGCGCTAAGGGGAAATTATTTTGACCGGACACTTTGACCGGAGAGATTTAGATTTGCCGGTCTTCAGCATATTTTACCGGTCATAGTCTGGTAATTACCGGCTAACGGGAACTCTGACTGATTCACAGTTTTTCTGGCTCTCCAAAATCCAGGTTCTTTCCAGGCCAACAACCAGGCTGAGTCGGGCTGAATATGCTAAACTAGTGAGAGAATCGCTGGCTAGGGGGCTACAACTACAACAAAATGAACATATTTGACCATAATTTAATTGCAATACACGTTTCAAAATGATGCCGAAGTAACAACATACTGATACCGGTTAGTAAAAACCATGAGTTAATGCTTTGACAAGTCTGCAGACAAGACGGCAGGCGAAAAACCTTTTAAAATGCGTGTTTTCTGAATGGAGATCGGCTAAGCTAACGTTGTATATGCTCCGACCGTCCACACTCACAACAACTTTTGTCTAGTTTCTGAACAGATATGAGGAGCTGTGAGCTCTGAGTGCTAACAGCTAACGGCTGATGTTGGTTTTGTGTTTCGCATTGAAGATGACGTCACGGCTCCGCCTACACTGCGTTACTATAGTTACTGCCCCATTTCCTAAACTGTAATGGAAACGCAGCATAAAGTGAGCCTGGCCTACCAAGGCCTAACTATACCGTACTAAGCCATGCGAGGCCCTGCAGTGGAAATGCGCCAAAGGACACAATTACCCCATACACCTTTTGTATACTGCCCAGATGACGAATTACCATAAACAGTCACTGGGAATTAAGCAATCATCTATAAATCATAAAAGGAAATGAGAATAACATCAATAGACTGATCTGAGTAAACAAAAAGATATTCAAGTTCTCTGGGTCGTAGTGCGTCATCATTGCTCAAAGTAGTACAGAGTAGTACAATGGCAGGCTAAAGACACCAAGTGTTTAGATATCTGTACTTGTACTCGGGTAACCATTCAAGCAGCCTTGGTAAAAAAATATGTTTTTCAGTTGTGCATTTCATTTATTTAACTGCTGTACAAATTCTAAAATGATATCCCTTGTTAGATTTCAGGTAAGCTGTTCTACTATCTGTGTCCCATAGCCATCCTATTAATGTGCAGCTTATTGTTACCAGATGCCAAAAAGAACCTTAGTCTCCAGGGGAAATGAGACTAACAGGACAGACACAGACTTCTGTGATTTGAGTGAGTTGGACCTTGTCTCTCTGTCATTCTGTCTGTGTCTTATTAAGCTCTAGCTCATGTCTCTCTTCTTCTGGCTTGATGGATGCAGCTGTACTCCAAAATCTCCACAGACGTACTGTCAGCCCTCATCAGTATCAAAATGAATGAAACATTGCATTATTGTACATTAGCAATGCACCTCAGCGGAGCTTGCCAGCTTTCCATGAGAGCGTTCTGAGAACAAAGTGTTTTTTTCAAACAAATTACAATTCCCAGTAGGCTAATCGTTGCGCTACGTTTTTGAAATAGAGCTTATTATACATACACTCCATTACGTTGCCTTGATCTCACACATCACCATGTCTTTTTCTGACTCCCTTGTTTCATGTATAAAAATATTAGATAGGACAAATGTGGCCATTATCAAAAAGCCAAATTATACCATTATAACGGTTCGACTATCGAGAAACCACTTTTTCCAAGCAAAACACATAAGAACACAAACATATACATGATCGATTTCCTGTGATATAACAACTGACAAATCAGATGATCACAGTTAACAGAAGAAAGTTCCTTGCATAATATTAATACATCATCTGCACACACACATAATCACAGATATTCCTTTAGAACAACACGTTTTTGTTTTATCAACTACGTGAATTAGGAATCCTAAAAATAAAAAACAGTTGAAACGTAGGAGTTGTCAGCTGTTTCCAAGTTAGAGTTGCGGGGGGATTTGATGCCCCACTTACGCCGAGTTCGCCCTCTGCTGCATCTCCCTCCTGTGTCCCGTGGTCTCACAAGGTGCACTCTCTCAAGTGAGAATACTGCTGCTGGCCAGGCAATAACTGTGGGCTCCAACGCCGAAAGCAGAGCAAAGGCAGCTTTAAATCCGTACGAGGCATGATGATGGGACCCTGCTGCTGCCCTGATACAGTCATTTCCCGTCACTAATGTCAATGAGCAACATCCATGGAAGTGCGACGAACAGAGGGACACGGAGATGCAGACTGAAGCCCCACATGCGTTTAGTTATGCTGACTAATTAAAAGGAAAATGGAAGGACTTGCTTCCGTTATCCTTAAGACGCTGTTCTGATTAAGTTGGTCTTTCAGAAACGGAGGAAATCTAGTCCTGTCCTCTTTGCTCTAACTCCATCCTGCTCTGACTTTCTCTTTCTCGCCTCTCTTTCTCTCTCATAAAGCCACGCATCATGAGCATGAAGCCAATTGGTTTTTGAAGCAGTGGGACAGAAAGGGTAGGGAGTGGCATATCGCTATATGAATGTGCTCCTCATAAACGTTAAAATACACAGACCTGCATCCGTGGAAACAAATCACACAGCCTTGCAACCTTATCTGGCCTTAGAGATTACTTTATATACACATGGCTTAAACCGCGCTTAAATACTAAACACACTATGACACGAACCTCACTCACCTTGCAATCTTTTAGTAAATGAACAAACACCAGAACTTCTAATGTAAACACAGTATGGGTTTATGTACAAACCAACCAAACCACTATTATGCTAATTGTGATCCCTTAACCATTGACTTATGCACAAGTTTCCACAATGGAAAAAAGTGGAGAGCTGCGGAAGCCTGACCGTAGCGGTGCATTGTTTTTCTTTTGATTTAAATATGTTGGATTACCACAGCTTGATACGTCATTCAGGCCAAACAGATGGAGAGACCGGAGAGAACGGAAAGGCCCATCTATGCATCTTCAGGCTAGGGCTGTGCAATTAATCGTATTGTAATCGCCATTACGATTTTGGCCTGCCACAATTACGAAAACAACGATAAAGAAAAACGATTATTTTGCTTTGCTAGGTTGTGTGCACTGCAACATATTTGATCTAATTTATTTTAGTCTAATTTATTTATATATGTTTAGTGGCTTGTGGAAGTGCGCTCCAGAATATTTGATGATCTTGTTTATTGGTATTTATTATTTTGATATTATTTATTTAAATGTAGATATAAATGTATCATTTATTTTAGTATTGGTTTTTCAGTTGAATTATATGTTCAGGGTAATCAACAGTTAAAAAGATACTGTTCAAATTATTATTTGTATTTGTTTGAAAGTTAAATAAATGGATGTTTTCAAAGTCAATGAATAATCGTATTTAATAATCGTGATATCAATTATTGACCAAAATAACTGTGATTATGATTTTTGCCATAATCGAGCAGCCCTACTTCAGGCTAGCTCAGTCTGATTGCTAACACACCGTCATCGTCGTAATGCCAAGCCAGACACACAGGGACCAAAGTCGACGGTTTTCCTGCTGTGAATCAGCCTCCTTGAAATAACATCATTACATCAGTGATAATAGCTACATTGTCATCTGCCCGTACAATCCTCCTGCGTTTTTGAGGGCAACCAGTTAAGAAAATTCTTGTCCCGCCATTGATTTTTGTCAAACTGAATGTGCAGTAACTTATTCAAATATTATAACTTACACAAAAGAGACAATGAATGTCAATCAAGATGAAAAGTGCAGCACTAGCACTAACTTGCTTGCTTTCAGTTATGTGGCTGTTCTTTTGTAAAGGTAAAAATGCATTAACAAAACTGTTGAAATAAAAGCATTCATGTCTGTTGTGTTAGTAGAGATTAACCTTGCACTGTAACAATTTCTATGCAATGTCCCCAACGTATTATTAAGCACACCTAACTATGTAGAAAGTCATTCAAATCTAAAATCCTGGGTATTGTCAAACACAACTGAAATGCTTCTGAGGATCCTGTTAGGGCCACAATGAGCGGCTCAGTCTTGAAAACAGGATGTAGGAGAGAAAAGGCAGGGCAGTGTGGGTATTAGAAGGGCATGACAGGACGTTGTGTAACACGTTGAAAATGCATGGATGCTTTGCCTTATCAATGCACTGAAAGGAACTTACCCTGCTGAATGTGGGACTGGTATTCTAATCAATGGGTCTAGTTAACCAACACTAAATGCGCACCATTTGCTATAAGGGTTGAACTACTGAGGGAGCAGCTGTGCAACAAGATAAAAACTAAGTTTCATCAAAACTGTAGTAGTTTACAAATGTGCCACCTAGTAGCGGGAATTGACGTAATTCATTAAGATTAAGGAAATTAGAGGCTTAACTGCGAGGCTCATCAGTCACTCAAACTGTCAAATGACTGATTCAATCCCATTATCAACACCATGCTTTGTTATAAAAGTGTTGAAATTTGAACACTAATAGACCCAATCTCTATCAGGTAATAGTGTTACGATATGTGACATGACGCTTGTGCCATTTCAGAAATATTCCATTGTCTCTCCCTCCCCACACAAAGGGCCATTAAGTGGTGTAGGTACGCAATTAACCCTGCAGTTATAGTAATAATAATAATAGATTTAATTTGTTAGAGCTTTTACAGGTGCTCAAAGACGCTTTACAGATATAGTGAAGAGAAAAGAAAAGGAAGGAACAACAAATAAATATATAGTTAAAGTTAAAGTTAAATAATACAAAAACAATCACACATTATTATATTATTATAGAGGGATGTCCAATGTCAACTGTTTAACTCATTCACACCATCGCTGATCTTTAAATCCAACCTTTCTTTCCCCCTTTTCTCCTTCCGCTTACTACCACCTTTTCGAAGAAACCCTCACGATTCCAAATCCTTGATAATCTCCGTGGAAACTCAAAATCAACGACTAATTTCTCAACATGCTGTTTGTTTAAGCTCATGCACTGTGCCGGAGGTTTGTAATGGCAGCAGGAAGTGCGTTGTTAGGGCCACCTGACATCTTTACTATTGCATCTTTGTTAAGCCATCATCAGTGTTACATTCTTACCTCATTGCAATTATTTATGAATGTCACACTGTTGTGTAAAGGAATGTGACTGCCGTTTGCCTCTCTCACTCTCGAACATTTTTACTCAGCGAATGTGCCAAGTTTAGCCTTCACACTGTGCAACATGCAGTGGGACCAATGGTGTGGAAGTGTTCCACCATCACTCTCCTAACATGCACTTTGCTGACTGCCAACATAACTCAAAGGCATACAGATCAATCTTGAAGACCGATTACCGAAGCATACACAGGTAGTGACACAGCTTAAGTGACAGAGTGAAATGCAGAATCATTCAAGGCAGTCAGCTGGGAATGTACCACCCATGACTGCCAATGCTAGATTTGCCACTGACATTTGCCATTATAGGCACAATGAAAAAAAGCCCATTGCGAAAAAACAAATGTATGCACGCATGGCATGTATTACACATAGATTGGATGTTCACAAACATAATGTGACACATCATACAATTTCATGTCGTATAATGTGACCTTGAGTTTCAATCAGTGCTTGAATTTGGACTCGAGCCGTCCCTTATAGATACTGTCTTTTTCCGTTAGTGAGCCGGATCATTTGGCTCGGCTCTCTTAAAGCGCCGGATGTTTCGGCTCTTCATGTTACCACAGTTTACCACGGAGCCTCAGTTTCTCTGGTGCTCGCAGGCGCAGCTCACGCGCGTGCTCCACTAGCACCGCTCATCGCGTCCAAATTGCGCACGTTCCGTGTTGTCCTGTAGCAGGCACCGCCGATGTCGGGGAAACGATCTTCAATACTCCGAACATAATCCCACCAGACTCCTTTGCCCCTCCAACAGAGGGATGTCCTTGTCCTTTTTCCTTTTTGTAATTTCAAGCGATAAAAACTCTTGATCTTCTCTCGAATTATTAATATTCAAGACGCCCCCCTGGCGGAAACGCTGGTTTCAATATATTGCCCCCGGCTAAAGATTGAACTATGTCCATGATCGCATTTGCCTTCAACCCCGTTTGTTAGGTTAGGCATCATCTACAGGACAGAACTACTGAATGAGACAGTAACCTCACAGAGGGTCTGCATATCAGCCTTGTCTATCGCTGTGGATAAGTGGCACATCCTGAAGGAGAGAAAGACCCTTGCTTTAACTGGGTCATCATTACAAAGGGATGGAATCACCTTATAACTTGTCTGTTCTTGAAAAGCATTCACTGCCAAAGTAGAGTATGAATGAAGGCTATATGACGAGCCCTTAGGAGGGCTTGTGTCTGGCCTTGCTTGTATCACTGGTGTTATTACGAGGAGTACAAACCGTACAAACACTCAGCTGTGTGGGAACATTTCGGGTTCCCTATGGAGTACAACAACGATGGAGTGCGAGTGGTGGATCGGACGAGGACGGTGTGTGTCGCCGTTGCTCGACAGCGGTGCGGTTGTTACACACCAACAACATACATTTTACACGACTTTAGAGAAAATTGCACATTAATAATAACCGGAAACCGGAGCATTTACCACCACTAGAAGCAATTAAACTAGACCACAACCACAATATAGAGGAACAACTTATGTTCACGTGTGCCTTGCACAACTCTGTTGAGTAAAGTGTCTTAGAGTAGTAGTAAGTGAGTAGACTCAATATGACTCTGACCAGCCTGTACACTTATGTGTGTCAGTATATGGTGTTACTGAATGTGGAAAATGAACATTTGATTACAAGAATCTCAAAGTTAAAGCAATAACAAAACAAAATATATCCGATTCATGCAGACGTTAAAACTGTTCCACTGCTTTATTGGAAACCCTGCAAGTTGATCAACTGGATCCAAGTGCAAACACAGGAAGAAGTCTGTATTTCCTTGGCAAAAACTACTACTTCCACAGTCAAACTTTGAAGAAATTGAATTCAACTGCAGTTCATTCCATTTAGGGTTGTTCATTACCAGTACCGGAAAGACTGGTGAAAAGATGGCCTTCCCTTTCCTCTGAATTCTGACAGGGAGATATAGGGAGGCTCCTAAAATAAGAGCTGAATCCACACTCAGGCCCAGTCACTTCCATATCTTACAGTATGAGGGCCAGAAATGACAAAGCTCAGCAGTTCTCTAATGAGACTGTAACAAATGGGAGGGCTGTATTTAGGTTATTACAACACACACACACACACACACACACACACACACACACACACACACACACACACACACACACACACACACACACACACACACACACACACACACACACACACACACCACACACACACACACACACACACACACACACACACACACACACACACACACACACACACACACACACACACACACACACACACACACACACACACACACACCACACACACACACACACACACACACACACACACACACACACACACACACACACACACACACACACACACACACACACACACTTTTGTGTATGCCTGATACATTCCTAAAAAGACCTATGATTGGTCATAGAATGCATGTTTAAAGATGCAATCCAAAAAGGTTAACATATACTGTCATGTATGCTTGTTTCACTGTAATGACCAACCAAATAATATATTTATCAGTCAAAATGTTTTACTAAAACTCGTGTTTATTTCCCATGTAGCATAAAAGAGCACAACACTTAGATGCAAATAATTATGCTACTATTGCAGTAATATACCAACTAATGGGAGTAATGAGTTTATGGAGCGGTGAGATACTTAACCTGAATCTATATTACAAAGTTAAAAGGGTCATTTCTAATCAATTATTTAAATTAGGCATTTGATACAGTTTTACATCAATACAGACTGTAAGACAGTAAGCGCTCATCACCTCCAACTCTTCATCAAACAATTTTTTGCGGTTTCCTTTATTTTTCTTATATGGTAAAACTGATGTGTAGATTGTTTTAATTGTTGGAAACAGATCAGCTGATTGTGTTATGGTAAAGGCACACAGAATAATCCATCTACCAGATGGATGTGCTTGTATTGCTGAACAAATACTCGTAAGATCCATGGGAAATCTGTCATCCAATTCAACTTGCTGGTATGCATTTGTATGCTACAACTTTTAGTTGATGCAAGATGGAATTTGGCTTTGTTTGAAGTGCCTTGTAACTTTAGTTTACTTTTATGAACGTAATAATTGGGACTAGTCAATCAATGACTAGAGGATCAAGCAAATAATCTTTGTTTGATGGTGTTTATGCATTATTCATTGTCGATTCCTTAGATAAAAGTATTTAAGTTTAATGTTTACACACCAGTACTTACTTGGACTGTGTTGTGAATATGTTGGTTGTTAAAAAAAACGGTTTTCCTAAAGAACAAGATGCACTTGGGCACACTTTATATGTGATCAGTTGAAGACCAATAATGTTTAGATAGTCAATCAATACAAATGTTTTAAATCTTGCATGCTTGATCTCAATTGATAACTTGTTGACTGATTGTACGCAATACTGAGTTGTTAGCTCTAATTTGAATGAGTGTCTAACAATTTGACTTTAGTTTAACTGTTTAAAGTTTAACCACAACGTAAAGTGTCACCAAAGTCCAACTTCTGCAACCCATTTAACTAGAAAAGTATTCTTAAGAGAACAACAAGTTTGCAAATGAGGAAACATACACAGAAGGGAACCAGTCGTGTTAGATAAGGATAACTTCATAGTAGAGTTAGAAAGCCATGGTGGGTTACTGTGAGAAATGATTGCGCTATTTAAATATATAACATAACTGTGAATAGCCCAGGTCACTATTGAACCTGCAGGAGTAAAACCAAGTAAAATGCAGACCTCGAGAGTATGACAGCATGAAGGAAGTGTACCAAACAAAAGTACAGGATGTTTGAATGTTTGATTACTAAATTGTATGGAGGAGTAACTTACTGGTTCGTGGGGGGTGCAGAGAGGGGGAACACGACTTCTTCTTCCTCGTATTCAGGTCCATCCTGCAGGTCGTTTTCATCCATAGTGCCACTGAGCACCACACTGCCTAGTGGGGGGAAGTCACTGGTCCCATCCGGGCCTGTTGATGTGGGTGAAACCAGACTAGCTGGACCCTCCGATGTAGGAGAGCTGCAAAGGCTGCCCCCGGTCAGTGAGCTTGTTCCTTGGAAAACTGCATGTCCACCTCCTGCTCCGCCACTCCCTTCTGCGGAAAGCACTGGTGCGGTCATATCCCCACTAGACATGGGATAGGTTATACTCGTGTCGGGAAGAGAGTCCGGATATGTGTTAGAATGTTGCTGGAGGGTAGGTGCTGGTCCTTGTCCCAAATCAGAGACTCGCACTCTGCTCGGCTTGGGATAGTAGGGGAAAGTGGCCGTATCCGGGCCTCCTCCGCCCGCCACCCCTGTCCCTGTCGTGACCGTCTCCTCACTGCTGACCTCCGTAGCCATCATATTAGGACAATATGTAGAGGGGAAAAAGTCCAAAAGGGAACCTGCCCTTCCCCTCTGTTCTCACAACACTCCTTCAGTGTTTTGGCTCTGGGGAAACACCACCAAAAGTTTCTCAAAAACGCGTTTAGCTAGCCAGCTAATGTTAGCCGACAAGCTAACTTAGCTAGCTCACTTGGCCGCACTAGCGGGCGTTAGCTTCGCCTGGCATTCGCTCGCTGCGAGATAGCCGAGCTAAGGCTAGCTGTGAGGCTAGCCGCTTCGAGACACTTGATGAGTTCCTGCTTGCTATGTCTTCATTGTTTCCTGAGAAAAAAGTTCCCCCAGAAACGCTATCTTGCAATAAACATTCACAATAATACAAATAGAGTATAAATTCACCAATATATCCAGTTTTTTTTGGTCGGACTTCCCCTTCGGCACCGGGCAGACCACTTGTCGGGGAGTGTTGTTTTATTGTTACTGTTGTGTATAACCTCCGTCTTTTTCCAGTGTTGTTGTTTTCTTTCCTTCTCAGTTTCCAGCCGTCTCGAGTAGAGTCCACAAACAACACGGTCGCACCGCCTAAATCCACGGAACAGTATGTTGTTTTCTGCAAACTATCATGTCGTTAACCAAAGTGAATAATTCTTGCGTATATAAGCTAAGTTCGCCTTTATTTCTGGGTTTCAGAGCTGGTGGCTTGCCCGCTGCTGCGCTGCTCTTTTTTTCTCCCCTCCCTCTCCCACTCCTCTCCAGTGAGCGAGCAGACTCAGCCAAGTGAACACAGAGCGGCACCGGCTCAATCCATGACATCCTCAATCAGGGCTCTGATAAATGGGACTTGTATCCTAATTAGATAACACGTCATATTGTTCCCATTGCTTAAAATATACATTCATAATGTTTTTTCTTTTCAGCAGCTATGGTAAAAAGCAGAGATCCCAGATGTTTGTCAAAACTTGGAGTACTTGCTTTTCCAATGGGTATATCTTGAACAGAAAACAAGAATTGAAAACATGGCTGTGTCAAACTCAAACCTGTAAACTAAATCCAGCAAATGTGTTTCTGCTGTGCATATCAATGTAGGTGGCCTACTCATTCAATCGTGGCCTTCCTTGTTGTAGCTGAAGGATAATTGATGACCTTCTGTATCAAAGAGAAAATGGCAGGTGTCTGGTTGCCGGAAATAGGCCAATCAATGTGGTCAAATGCCAGACTGATGTGTCATATTCAGGTCCGTACAATATGTGCCTGTGAGTACAACATGTATTTGTAATTGGTAGGGTTCCATGTGCAGTCGCTTGCATGCTTTAGGGTGTATAACACGTGTCATCTTTTAATGTTATGAATTCTTTACTCAACGTATGATGACTCAGCATCATTTTTCTCTTGACTTTTTCTGTGCTTTTTGTGCGCCAGTTTGGGATATGGAGTAACAATAAAATCACAGATATTTTATTTTGTCAATTAAAGCTATCGAGACAATGCACAGTGAGGTTGATTTTTAATGTAAAATATGATCTGGGTATATCAAATAAATATCTGTTAAAACATTCAAATTATGTTTGCAAGCTGGGAGGCACTTTTGAGAGCTCCAGTAAGTCAGACATGGGGTTAAATTGCCTTAGTAGAGCTTACTTAGTACTGAGCAGCGACGGCAGTGGGCCACTGTTGGTCTCCATTCGCCATCTCAAAACATGTCCTTGGTGCAGCTGCCATCACCATTTCACCTCCACACTGATCCGTTTTACGGCAACTGGCACTGTAAAAGTAAAAAACATGGATCTATCTGGATATCCCTTCCACTTTCTCTTCGCTTGCTGTGTTTTTAGTCTCTATATTCCGTTCTCTCTCTTTTTTGTGCTGTGATTCCACAATCATTTATAAGAAAGATATATGGATGGATGGGGATTTTAAGGCTCTCATGACGAATGGCTCCTGCATGCGCTCTGACAGAGGTGAACGGGCCAGGTTGTCAAAAACTGCCACTCAATCCAAAGCCCACCTTGCATTCCCGTGGGTCCCTCTGGAAGCTAATGCCTATGTTCTCCGCTACAGCACAGGCTTCCCTGAAGTCCTGTGACACAGAAGGGCAGTGAACTGTGAAACTAAAGGCTAACATTGACTTGACATATATCCATAAAAGCTTCTCCAGTTGAAAGGCACAAATACTCAGTTGTAAACACTTGATCAAACATGCACTTCTAGATGTAGTCATACTCTCAAGCATGCTCATTCAGCACGTACAGGGCACTCCAGTGGGAGAGGGCTCTTGAAGTGACACTACAGCCTGATCTCAACACATATTTGACCCTGCTGCATCTACTCTACGGCCATGCATTAGGGTTCATAGCTGCTCAAACAAGAAGTCCCCAGTCCTCAGTTGGCTTTATATGCAGGTGTAATTCCAGAGGATCATCATCTGTCTCTGTGTGGCAGTAGATTCTACCAGACTCAGAGTAATGATAATGTAGAAAAGATATGCCTTTCCCTGGCAGACTGACTATTCGAAAGGGCCAGCCATCTGCAGAGAGTATGAGTATCCGTCCTCCACTTTGTTTGACTTTAGCCACTGACCGTGATGTAAATAAGTGTGAAAAAATATATCTCATATCTGTAGAGATTTTTAAAAAACAGGTAACCTATCCCCGGGATTTTCAACACATGTATTCTGACACCTTCATGTCTTTGTCTTCATCTCTGTATCTCTGCATGTGTGTTGTGGGAGGGGGCCGGCGCTGACAGTCTGCCAAGGGGAGAAGGAGTGTGTGAAGGAGAACGGCAGGCCAGCCTGGCTGTTCTGCTCTGTTTCACCATAAATGCGTTGTCAGGTTTGAGGATGGGCACTGATTTGAGTACCACAGGAGCCTGACAGGGCCCTCATCCGTCATATTATCATAATGCTTCATTGCCCTCAAAGGCAGCATATGGGAAGATGTCGACCCTTCTACGCCTTTGAAGACAATGACGTGTGTTTGCATGTACTGACATGTTGTGTGTGATGTGAGGCAGTAGCATTATGCCTTTTAATTTAAAGCTTGCTTATATTGGTTAATGTGAATGATATAGCTGTAGCAAATGGTCATTGGTTATTGAGTGTGTTTGTTTGAGACAGATGATATATTCTATTCTCAGTGCTGCTTATGACAGAATGAAGTGGGCAGACTGTTACAGCAACCATGGCTCAAGTGTGTGTCAATCGTCTTTCATCCTGTGTGGTGTGTAAGGTAAAAGTCATACATTAGATATCACCAGCAGTGAGTGTGAAAGGCTAAACATGCACAGAGACTTCCCTTCCTTCTCAGTCTTCCTTCTCAGTCGTCTTTCTGAAACACACACACACAGCTTCCTTTTTTTTTTAAATCAAAATGTCCTGCTGTGTCCACCCAACAAGACCCTGAGTTTCCTGTCTAAGTGATAAAGTGCTGAGTGTCTGATGTTAAGTATGCACATTAACACACATGTTCCAAGTTCCAGGGTCAGTGCAAAAACATGCTTGCCTCCTCAACTGAAGAGGAGGCACTTCAGGACTCCTGTGAATAAATCACTGGATTAACATCACATTTCAAAAAAAGGGAATGTGTGGATGGATAGCGTGAGCAAAGGTCCTCTGGAGTAGTGTGCTTAGGTTTTCCAACATTACTTTCTTGGGAGATTTGAAGCCTTCCCATGCCATGATGTCAACCAGGTGCTTAAAGTTTAATGCCATGTGAATTATCAATGTGAATTTCAAGATGGAACATGAAACCCTAAGTTGCCATCTGAAAATATAACTTCATCAAGCATGTTTCTGAAAATATGCCTCAGATTGTGCCAGAATGTATAATGTGTTTGCTATATATCTTACATTTAAATCTTTTTTAAATAATCTAATAAATTGTGGCATGGCATTTGAGTTTCATGTTACCCAGGCCCCATGATACTCTGGCAGTTTCTGTAGTTACAGTTTTGTACTTTTCTTATGTGACTTTCTGATCTGTTTAGTTTACTTTTAATTCACATGGCTTCTGTTCCTCCTTTGCACAAGATGGGTATTATGCCGTAGGCGGCAGCAGATCTGATATGTGTGTGTGTATGAGTTGACTTTCACTGAGTGTTGTGGTGTATGTAAAACAGGACGTTAAATAGACACAAGTAAGACCTGTTCCATATTTGTGTCTGCATGTGTAGCACACCCTTGCATTTGTTTCTCTGCCTGCACACTTGTCTTGTAATATTCTAATTGGTGCTGGATGAGACTTCCGTTGGCGTTGCCTCAATATGTGCAATATGTGCCCGCCTGGCCCCTGTGTGTCAGTGAGTTACTAATGTGTTGAGCAGACTATGGCACAGTCTGCTGTTCTACACCTCCTGCGGTCCCCAAAGGGAGTTGGAGGAGGCAGATGGGGAGGCTACTGTCGTGCTTTATTAGTGGATGACGGCAGGATGTGTGTATGGGGTGTGTGTCCACAATTAATGCATGGACCTAATCACAAGACAGTATGAAAGTACACAAAAGAGAGGCTGTTTCTCTTTTATAAATGAACACTGCAGACGACAAATGTACCTTACAAATGACTGGTTTACTGTTTCCTACAACAATAGACCCCAGCAGCCCCTACAATTTTCTTTTTGTTTCTTCCTGACACTCACAGTGGCAGCCAGACACGCTCTGACCAGAAAAGCTCTCCTACTTTCACTGTTGTGCAGCGGGCTGGTTTTCACTTTTTTTTTTCAGAGGGCAAGCGGGGGAGTTTGCAGCTGCCACTCGAATGCACATACGGGCAGAGCAGTGGTGAGATGGGGGTGGGGGGAAGGAGAGCACATGGCTCCCTCAGTCACACTTTTAGAGAGGGATGGTGGTAGAAAATGGGCAGCTATGCACAACTTTGACAAAAGAGACTGAGTAGTACAATTTGAATATGCAATGTGATAAACACTTTGTTTGTATACGTGAACATGATCTAAACTCTGGTGCAGCATCATTTCTGGAAAACATTCACTGATGCTATTGCACTTTAGTAATTGTAATCTCATATTTACTTACACTCACATCTATTGCAACTCATCTGTGTAATTTTGTGATTAAGACCTGATTATTTCATAACGCTAGGTCTACATTCAAATTGTGTATGCACTTTTATGCCACTACTTTACTATACTTCAATTTTTTTCGACTCTACATATACATTCAGGCACAAAGGAAATGTGTGTGATGCCTAACCCTACATTTTACATTGTAGTGTCTTGTCATATTGTTTGAAAATATGCTTGTCCAGATGGGCTCTTGAGGGAATGAAGAGCACTCAAGCTCAAGAAGAATGACAACTGATACTCCACAGACAGACTTCTATTACTACTAATGGACTGCATCAATAGGAGAAGCTACATTCAGCTTGAGGTTAAAAAATAAATAAAACCGATTTTACAGATTCAAGTTGTAATAAGCTTAATTTACTTGGCACCCATTCAGTTGTATAAAGCTCACAACTTCCCATTTAATACGACAAGCCAATTTGACTTGTTCTGCAGGATTAATGATTGCAGGAAAAAAGGCCCTGCATATAAAAGGGGGTAGTGAAGGATGAAGACCTTCCACAATATGAAAATGCACTGTGTGGCTCCGCGCCCATGTTTGAGGTTGATGATCAGATGATATCACTCTGGCACTATTGGTCTGGGCGGTTCCTTTTCCCGTCCAGGGTTGCTATGAGAGATGGACAGCAGCTCCCCGAGGGCCATTAAAATGGGTTGTTATTAGAGGCACTTTCTGTAAAAAGTTACTTACAAATATCATACTCATAAAACACGTAAGTGAGTGTCAGGGTGTGTGTGTGTGTGTGTGTGTGTGTGTGTGTGAGTGTGTGTGTGTGTGTGTGTGTGTGTGTGTGTGTGTGTGTGTGTGTGTGTGTGTGTGTGTGTGTGTGTGTGTGTGTGTGTGTTAGAGAGGAGAGATAAAAGCCTAGGCTAATCCAGCAAATATTTATAGAATTTGAGACATAACAAGTGCTTATACACATCAAGGGTTTATCCTGAGACAAATGTATGATTATGAACATGCAATGTGCATAAAACACTCAAACCCCGTGTATATATAGATGCAGGAAATTGATTGTCAGTCAAAAATGTAAAATCCATGTCTGTGACCTCAATACCCATTAGTCAAATGTGATCTCTTTACTGAAACAGGAAGGGTATTGCCTGAGTCTTTTATTGCCCACAGTGTATTGGTTTGCTGCATCAGGTGATGAGTCACAGCCCACATGAGGTCATCGCATCCATCTAGACATGCAGACTGACCAAGCTGCTCAATGAGCAACAGCTGAGACATCACACACCTCACTAACTGCCCATTGAATGCATGACATCATCTTCACTCAGGAATTGTATTTGCATCAGTATTAATGTCTCTCTGGCTAAATGAAGACAGCTGACTTTAGCCCTTTCACGCCTCTCTGTCTGAATCATTACAACCTCCTATTTTCCTGTTTGCTGATGTTGACTCTTTCCTCTGTCTCTTCCTACTTGTTCCTCAACAAAGTCATTTTTCCTCATCTCTCACTCTTCTCTATCTGTCCCTGCGTGTCCTCTCCTCCCTACTTTACCTCCCTCTCCCCCCTGGGCCGCGACATGTGCGTTGCAATCTGCAGCCCCAGTGCTCTGCTGTCTCCCCAGGCCTCCCCATCACCCTGTACCCGCCCCTTGTGCTTTTAGGCCCCTCTGTTTAATTCATGAGCTTCCTGTGGCTCCTGTCATGTCTCATCGGGGCCACAGGAAGGCACGGTTTAAATAATGGAGCGTCCCCAAAGACATGTTCAATGCTGACTGTCACAGCAGCGCACCATGTGCTTCCATGGGGAAGACAGGACAGCAGTCTGTGTTTCTCTGCTTCTCTAACACATACAGGACTGTCTCAGAAAATTAGAATATTGTGATAAAGTTCTTTATTTTCTGTAATGCAATTAAAAAAACAAAAATGTCATACATTCTGGATTCATTACAAATCAACTGAAATATTGCAAGCCTTTTATTATTTTAATATTGCTGATTATGGCATACAGCTTAAGAAAACTCAAAAATCCTATTTCAAAAAATTAGAATAGTTCCTCAGACCAAGTAAAAAAAAAAGATTTATAACAGCAAAACACAATCAAACATTTGAAAATGTCCATTAATGCACTCAGTACTTGGTTGGGAATCCTTTTGCACGGATTACTGCATCAATGCGGCGTGGCATGGAGGCAATCAGCCTGTGGCATTGCTGAGGTGTTATGGATGCCCAGGATGCTTCAATAGCGGCCTTTAGCTCATTAGCATTGTTGGGTCTGGTGTCTTTCAGCTTCTTCTTCACAATACCCCACATATTCTCTATGGGGTTCAGGTCAGGGGAATTTGCAGGCCAATCGAGGACAGTAATGCCATGGTCAGTACACCAGTTACTGGTGGTTTTGGCACTGTGGGCAGGTGCCAGATCATGCTGGAAAATGAATTCCTCATCTCCATAGAGCTTTTCAGCAGACGGAAGCATGTAGTGCTCTAAAATCTCTTGGTACACAGCTGCATTTACTCTGGGCTTGATGAAACACAGTGGACCAACACCAGCAGCTGACATGGCTCCCCAAACCATCGCTGACTGTGGGAACTTCACACTGGATTTCAAGCAACTGGATTTTGCTCCTCTCCAGCCTTTCTCCAGACTCTGGCGCCTTGACTTCCAAATGAAATACAAAACTTGCTTTCGTCTGAAAAGAGGACTTTGGACCACTGTGCAACTGTCCAGTGCTTCTTTTCCTTAGCCCAAGTCAGACGCCTCTTCCGTTGTCTTGAGTTCAGAAGTGGCTTGACCATGGGAATACGGCTATTGTAGCCCATTTCCCGGATACGTCTGTGAACAGTGACTTTTGATACCTGGACTCCAGCTTCAGTCCACTGTCTTTGAAGCTCCCCCAAATTCTGGAAGCGACTCTTCTTCACAATGCTGTTAAGGCTGCGGTCATCTCTCTTGGTTGTGCAGCGTTTCCTGCCACATTTCCCCCTTCCAACAGACTTTTTGTGGATGTGCTTTGAAACTGCACTCTGTGAACAGCTTGCTCTTTGAGAAATTTCTTTTTGTGTCTTACCCTCCTGATGGAGGGTGTCAATGACGGTCCTCTGGACAGCAGTCAGATCAGCAGTCTTCCCCATACTTACAAGCTGAGTGTTTTTCAAGGCTCAGGAAACCCTTGCAGGTGTTTCGAGTTAATTAGACGATTCAAGTGATTCGTTGAACACCCTACTAGTATACTTTTTCATGATATTCTAATATTTAGAGATAGGATATTTGAGTTTTCTTAAGCTGTATGCCATAATCAGCAATATTAAAATAATAAAAGGCTTGCAATATTTCAGTTGATTTGTAATGAATCCAGAATGTATGACATTTTTGTTTTTTTAATTGCATTACAGAAAATAAAGAACTTTATCACAATATTCTAATTTTCTGAGACAGTCCTGTATGTCAGGCTCATAACATAATTTTTTTTCACATGTGGTGAACACAAAGTGTAGTTACAGTCGGCTGCGAGCCTGCAGAGACATACTGTGGTGATGTGCCACATTTCACCTCTCAGATATTGTGTACTTTGCAGAAATAAATAGTTATCAATAACAATTCTGTAAAAACTTGAGTAGATTTTCAACTCAAGCTCATTGCAGAGGAATCAATATCAATTGATGAAACACATTTTTTGTTCAAATATCAAATAAATCACATCAGAAATAACTTTTTGCTATTTGGTTACATCTTCCCGAATAAACAACTGGCTCTAATTTGTCAAACAAGCATAGGATCCTCCCACTGCTATAATCTTTAGCGTTGATCACCTCTCACAGCAGGGGTGTTTCCAAAGCAACATCCTATCAGCGATCTTCAGTGGAATCCTTTCTTAAACCCCATAACAGGAAGCTCAGATCAATACTGTTGTGAGACAAAATGAGAAATCAGGGCATTGGTAAGGAGGCAAGGCCCTCGCCCAATTCTCACAGGGCAGTCTTTAGAGGCAATGTCTTTAAAATGATCTGCTTGTTAGGCATACAGTAGCTGCGCAATACCTCAAACACAACTAAGATCCCTTTTCCTACTCATCTACCCTCAGGATATTTGTTCTGTGTACATCAATAAAGAATGGATCAAGACAGGGGACTGAGCCTGGATAGGATTGTAAAGCTTAAGTCTCTAAACACATAGTGTCCTTGTAATTTGCCTTCTTGTCTATGCAACACCATCACTCACTCTGCAGGATTACTCCATTATCAATTTTCAGGGCATCAGGCATGTGTATGACTATAAATTGGGCAAACATGCTGGTAATGTAAATAGGACTCAGGAGCTGTGATAGAAGCTGGGTTAGCTGTGGAAATAAACATAAACTGATTCAGCCTTATATCAGGGCTGAAGTCTATTTTTCCTCAGTGATGGAGCAAACTTATTTTTCATATCTGCAGGGGTTGAATGTGTTATACCTTAAAGAGACATTTGGAGATGACATGGTGTGTGTGTGTGTGTGATAGCATGTTTGCACGAATGAGGCTGTTATTTTGTATCATCTAACTCGTAAGGTAAGTTAAGGTACGTTTATTTATATAGCACATTTTCAGACACAGGCAATTCAAAGTGCTTTACAGTACATCATCATTAACACTTGACAAGAATAAAACAGAAAGGAACACAATAAATACACATAATGGAATAACAGATTCATAAAAACCATGCATTAAAGAGATACAGAATAGTTTAAAAACAACATTGTAAATACGGTAGGTGCTAAAACAAGTTAAAATACTTATGGGTAAGCAGATGGAAAAAGTGTTTTTAGCCGCGACTTAAAAGAACTCAGCGTTGGTGAAGACCTCAGGTATTCTGGAAGTTTGTTCCATTTGTGGGGAGCTAAAATAATACATCGTACATAATATGCTGACCATATATGACACAATCTTAAGTAATGAATGCAAATGCTATCTTACAATGTCTCTCGACAGAGCAATGATATCAGAGTTAGTTGCTGTGTGTGTGTGTGTGTGTGTGTGTGTGTGTGTGTGTGTGTGTGTGTGTGTGTGTGTGTGTGTGTGTGTGTGTGTGTGTGTGTGTGTGTGTGTCAGGTTCATAGACAGTGACACATAGATGTACGTGTAACTGCTGTTGATCAAATGGGAAAAATCTGGAAACACGCCATGTCCTTATTGATCCGTGCAATGTTCAACAAATGTGTTATTTACGCCGACAGTGCTTCACTATCACCTGTGAACCCCCCACTGTTCAACACTGTGTATGTTGTTTAATTCTGCTTGATCTGGCTGCCTGTGGCTATGCAGCCCATTTGGTATGCTCATAGAGTGTGTGTGTGTGTGTGTGTGTGTGTGTGTGTGTGTGTGTGTATACATTCTCTCTTCAGCATAACTATGAAGCAATGGTATTGATGATAAATGTGATGTTTTACTAACATAAATGAAATATTGATGTCAAGGAAAAACATTTTCTGTGAATGGAAACATTTGATTTTGCAATTATTATTATTAGTTTCAAACATGTGGGCCCCCAAAATAAGAGGACGTAAAGTCTATGTGTACAGAATACAAGAGTTACATTATTTGGCATAATAAGTGTGGCAAGAACTGGTGATTAAGAAGGAAAGTATAGGCGTAAAATAAAATAAAAAATAAAATTCTCATTAAACAATTCTCCTTTTTTCCATTGCTGCCATATGTTCACCAAAGCTGCCGTGGCAGGAAACAGGAGGAGGGCACTCTGTGACCAAGAGATTCTGCATTCCAACAGATGCAGGTTGCACAGCTGGTTGTGACATTATGAAAGTGGCTGTTAATCAGCTCACAGATCTTTCTATCTATCTTTTTTTAATCTGGCCCATTTGTTTTGGTGGACTATATCAAAAGCAAAATCACCATATATAACTCCAGTTTACTTTTGCAGCTCTTTTTACAATTCAGTGGCTCTATAACGAGCTCTCTGGTATACTACATTCAAGCATGAATAATATAAAACGTAATTTTGATTATGGAATACATTGCATTATAAATCAGCAGAGTGCTTGGAGGCAAGAGGTGAGTGTCTGCTATCTATTTGGTATGATCCTTTCCCTTGAATGGATGTCATGACATGTGTGTTACTTACATTGTTATGAAGTTGGGTCTCAACAGATCAGCTGGCTGACTATAACACTAGGAGATGTTGTTTTGTATTGCTCTAGGTGGAAGCGAGACGGTAGATTATACACTACAGTGAAAAATAAGGGCACTGCAGCTGGGTAAATCTAGGACAAGCTATTAGATGAATATTAATCTTCAGAACCTAATGATTGTATTTCAGTAGAAATAGGCTGGACAATTCATCTTTCTTTCTTCAAATATTCTGTTTCTCTTGCCAATATAAGCTTTTCTGACCCAAATGAAACACCTAACAGAACACTACATGTGACATAAAATGGGTTTGAAGTCTTAGATGTACATTGCAAAAACACCAACCCATAGGCAGGTGACTAAGGAGTCACTCTGACTTTCATTGTAATAATACTGTTGCTTAAATAGATCTAATTGGAAATTGAAATGCCTGCAGCAGAGAGCTAGTACTTCTGCCTGCGGCAATATTCTCAAGGTCTTTCTAAAACAGGAGCAAGCCTAGTTTACTGCTCGAGGGCGAATTTTGCTCTGCGATTAATTAAAGAGCGCTTTATTCCCTGCTATTACTAGTTAGTTATCACCACCCTTAACAAAGACACAAATTAAATTATTCTCTCACAGCTCTAACTCCAGCGGCACTTTTGATGTGCCTTATAACCAAATGTAATAGGTCGACAGAATGTGACCCCTTGTGCTGCATTGGCACATTATGTATGGTATTATGGCACACTGTGGGATTTAAAAGATAATGGATCCCATATTAAATACTGCTGCTTGTTGACCTAAGCAGTGCGTTTTGTACATAATTGGCTTGAAGTTCTTGATGATCCTCTAATATTTTTGTCTTTAAAAAGGAAGATGTTTAAGTTCCAAAAGACAAAACAGCATTGCTTTTCATCAAAGTTTTCACAACAAATTGTATGCATTATTGATAGAATAGATAGATAGATGAATAGATAGATGGATAGATAGATATATAGATACATAGATATAGATATATAGATATATAGATATATAGATAGACAGATAGATAGATATATAGATAAATAGATACATAGATAAATAGATAGATGGATATATAGACAGATAGATATATAAATAGATAGATGGATAGATATATAGATAGATAAATAGATATAGATAAATAGATAGATAAATAGATAGATAGATAGATCAATAGATAGATAGATAGATCAATAGATAGATAGATAGATAGATAGATAGATAGATATATAGATAAATAGATAGATAGATACACTGAACAAAAATATAAATGCAACACTTTTGTTTTTGCTCCCATTTTTCATGAGATGAACTCAAAGATCTAAAACATTTTCTATATACACAAAATAACCATTTCTCTCAAATATTGTTCACAAATCTGAAAAAATCTGTGATAGTGAGCACTTATCCTTTGCCGAGATAATCCGTCCCACCTCACAGGTGTGGCATATCAAGATGCTGATTAGACAGCATGATTAGTGCACAGGTGTGCCTTAGGCTGGCCACAAAAAAAGGCCACTCTGAAACGTGCATTTTTGCTTTATTGGGGGGGTCTGGGGGGGTCCGAAAACCAGTCATTATCTGGTGTGAGGGTTAGGGTTAGGGTTAGGGGTAGGGTTAGGGTAATGTTGTGAATCGAGTGGCCTGCGTTCGTCGTCCATAACATACGCCTGCCCATACCATAACCCCACCACCACCATGGGCCACTCGATTCACAACATTACCCTACCCCTAACCCTACCCCTCACACCAGATACTGACTGGTTTTCGGACCCCCCCAGACCCCCCCAATAAAGCAAAAATGCACGTTTCAGAGTGGCCTTTTATTGTGGCCAGCCTAAGGCACACCTGTGCAATAATCATGCTGTCTAATCAGCATCTTGATATGCCACACCTGTGGGGTGGGATGGATTATCTCGGCAAAGGAGAAGTGCTCACTATCACAGATTTTTTCAGATTTGTGAACAATATTTGAGAGAAATGGTTATTTTGTGTATATAGAAAATGTTTTAGATCTTTGAGTTCATCCATGAAAAATGGGAGCAAAAACAAAAGTGTTGCGTTTATATTTTTGTTCAGTGTAGATAGACAGATAGATAGATAAATAGATAGATAGATAAATAGATAGATAGATAGATAAATAGATAGATGGATAGATAAATAGATAGATAGTTTTAGACTTGTTATTCTTGTTCTGTTCTTTTTTCCGTCTGCCTCTTCATTTTTCTATCTGTTTTTTTTCCTTTTCTTCTTTTATAACTTTCTTTCTCTCAACTCCCCAGGCCAGCAGCACCAAAAAGCCTCTTTATGAGGACAATAATGAGAAGTAAAGCTCTGCATTCAGTGGCGGTGCCTCTGGGGACTGTTGCATCTCTGAGCTTAGTTTCATGTCCCATCTCATTCAGAGGCGCTGAAAAGAGGGCATGATGCACAAACGAAAAATAAGCAAACAGGCTATTCTTAGAAGGTCAGGGTACAGTCCGATGTGAAAAGAGAGGCATACTGATACTGTTGTTTACCATCACTACTGCTTAAATTAGATTATATAAGTTAAAGTATGAGTGGATGTATAAGTGAAACCTGAAACGTTTGCAAATTGTTTTAACTGGCACAAAAGCACTTGAAGCACTGTCGATGATTGTTCACTTTTTTTAAGTTTAGAAATTAAAACAATTCTGGCAGAAAGTTATTGCTGTTCACATTTCGTTCTGCTTTGTCTAACTCCAGTCAAAGCTTAAGTGTGGATAAAGCCCCCTCTCCTGGTCAGAACATGCAACTCTAAAACAAGAAATATTTTTGACTGAGAGAAACCAAGTGGATAAAAAAACCCACAATGTACCGTTTATCCAAGTCCAAATGAAAATATTTTAAAATGAATTGAAGATAATGACCAATAATTCTCCCAAAAACTTGTTTTAATCAAATGTAAAGGCATTTTTAAAATTCAATGTCAATGCCTTTTTTCAAATTAAATATCTACCATGCGGCTGCTGTGTGACTCTTGCTTTACAATGTCCATGTTGATGTGTGTCACGTCCTGTTAGGTGACAACAGTGCCAACAGTCAGTCACAGGGTGTCTGTGTGAGTGTGCCACATGGCAGAGAGCCAGCACACACACATACTGTGCACACACACACACACACACACACACACACACACACACACACACACACACACACACACACACACACACACACACACACACACACACACACACACACACACACACACACACACACACACACACACACACACACACACAGGGCCTGGGTGACAGGGCCTCTGTTGTTCTCAAAGAAAACAGACACGGTACACAGAATCACATGTTTCAAATTGTTTTGCTATCAGCATCCAGCCGTACCTTTGAAACATTTGAGACAGGCCAGAAGATGGCACTGTAACACCAATGCTGAAGCAAGTGCCCTATTGCTATTAAAAGGTGGAAAATACATCACCATTATGAGACTAGTCAGCCACACGTTTCCTCACACATTAGGGAACAGATTACTGAGAATGAAAGGTGTACGTTGACAGAGTGACACAGAATCTTAGAATGAATGTATTCTGAACAATATAGAGCTTGAGGTTTATACATTTACCAACATTTAAACACAATTAAAAAAAACTAAAATAAAGACAATGGCAATCCATTTCCAAAATAAATCTAACTATCCAGTTAATGAATCATGACTTAAATGTAATATGTGTACAGGAACACAGCAACATACATGCAAATATGCAGCTCCACCAAGCAAAACATGCAACAACAGCCTGCAGTAAATCCTGAGTGTTGTTCTCATATCGTGGGAACAATGAGAAGTAAAGGACAGGAATTACGACCTCTCTGTTTGGCTCTCACTGCCATGAGTTCCCCATTGCCTGCTTCATGCAGCTGTAAATAAAGGTAATTGTACAAAAGCTTAATTAAATGACATAAATCCTGTTTACGATGTCTGGGCTTTACTGAGCCACTGAATCGTAGGAGGAAGGAGAGCTGCAGTGAATAGTGTGTGTTATGTGTGTGTATTTGTGTTTCTTTCTATTCCACCACCCCCTCCACTCAAATGGCCGCTGCCTTCTATGTGCTTTCCCTTTTCCAGACACACAAACACCCACGCTATACACATTGTACACCGAATAGAAAAATGTCCCCTCTATGTGGATTTGAGGTACAGCTTTATTGTGGCTTTTGATAATGTCACTTACTGTGCAACTCTGGACACTCGGAGCAATAAGTCATCTCTTTCATTAGAGCTGAGTGTGGGGGGTGAAGGTGTGGCTGTCCTACTGGCTCTCTGGTATTCTACACCACAGACATCTCGCTCGGCCCAGTGTCCATGATGACCCTGTGCCCTGATGAGACGATATTTAATGAGCACAGGAAGCGATTGGAGCACACAGGCAAGGACGTCCTCAGTTTAAAGGACGAGCAAATATATTTTCATAAGGTCAAATGGAGTTCAATGCTCACACTTGTAAAACTCGTAATCCATAGGCGGGCTATCGGGATCCTTTAAACCTCAATCAGTTCACATTTGTCTCTGTGTAGAATAATGCTGTGGCTGTTTGTAGACAACCAGCAGAACCTCCATCTCTCTGTCTCAGCAGTTTTATCCAGCGAGCACAATCTCCTATGATTGATTGATATTAGATTGAACTAGCTGACTGTTGTTTCAACACCATTGACTTCAGCAAGAGATGCAGCCAAAGATTACCACACTGATTGCATTTCAATTTTTAATGGAAAGTTGGAACATCCAAAGTTCTTCCTGGCGAGTTCATGCAGAGTGTTTTGCGCCATTAGCGACCCTCAGAAAGACAAATTGGTTGCATTACCATCTGGCCAATGTTCATTTATTATTTGTGATAATATAGTGGCATGTATGTGTGCTCTCCTGAAATTGATTATGTTGTACAGCACACCGGGAGGATGATGCTTTTTTACAACCTCATAAGTCATTTGACTCTCGGTGGCAGTTATTAATGTCGCTGTGTGATGAGGTGCCACTGAATCAACTAGGCCTGTTGGATTCAGTGGGACATGCAGTAAAACATGATCCCACTGTATGTGACTTAATGGCATGCTGCTCCCTGCCCAGTCAACTGTGGACCATTAGACCCATTATAGAGTGTGTAACTGATAGAGATTCCCCACGTATTGAATGGGTGTGTATGGCACGGCAGGCATAATGATTAGAGATGATGCATTAGCAGCAAACAGGTAAGAGGCTATAGTGTTGGGTAGAAATGGATGAACTCATTTGAGCCAGACTGCCTCCATTCATCAAGCATCATCTGGGAAGAAGGATGGAAAAAACGTGTGGGTGGGGGAGTGAAAACTAAAAGAAAAATGGGTGGCATTACAGGGACATATAGACCTAAAATTAGCTAAAAAGGATAACCGTATGTTTTTACAACAGTATCTTCCAACATTTTTTGATATTGTGCTCAACCCATAGAACAAGAAAATATATCTGCGGAGCTCTCGTGAAATAGTTGGATGTTACACGTAAAAGTTAATTAAGCAATCTGGAGAAAGATCCAAATCATTTCAGCTCTAATGTAACTGATGAATTATTCACTATCCGAAACCTTACTGTTCCCACTAATACATCTTCAGCTTTCTATCCGGCAGACTATAGTGAAGCAGCCCATAATTGCGCAGGGCATGAAGTAGTACTTAAAGCCCAGACCAATGTAGCTCAGAGTGCAATGCACACCAAAGTGACAGGCACCACCAGAAACTAGTCCATCACGTTAACCTCTTTACTGTCCTAGATACAAATAAAAGTAAAGGGCCCATAATGCTGCAACACTGCCTACACATCACTGCAGGCTGTATCTCACCCAAATAAAAGGTGCAGAGATGACCTTTTGAATCAAGGGGAGAAGAATTACTAGGTAGAATTTAATGAAGGCACATAAAGTAAAGATCTCAGTATTCAAGATCTCATTGAACTTCTAGCTGGGAGAAAGCTGCAGCTAAAAGCAGTGGAAGGACATTTTTGATCCAGCTGGAACAAATATTTAAACAGATCTTACGATGTACAGTGCGTGGCAACATGGTTAGTTGTAACGGTCTCTCTAGTTACGTAATCACCAAGAGACAAAACAGCAACAGACGTGTCAGAGCAGGAGAGCCTCCATACTTCCAGCAGTTTTTTTCCCTGAGCTTTATGTTGACGAAAACTTCTGTGTACGTGAGTGAAAACCCCAATATTATGCCCCCCCCCACCCTCCTGTACGGTGGATTATTACTGTATGTGGCTATTCTCTCAAAGGTCAAGAGAAGCTATTTGTCTTTCCAGCACTTTAAACTGTCTCTCACTCTAAATCCCAGTGGTGTCTGGGCGGCGATGATAGAGCAGTCCGTTGCTTCCCACCCAAACTCCCTGACCCCCCCTCCCTCCCTCTGTCCTTCTCTCCTCCCTCCAATTCTTCCTCAACCGGTCATTCCCTCACTCAGTCAATCATTCGGTTCCCTTATAGAGAAGAAGGCACAGTTGATGCTCAAAGCAATGTGTGGCATCATTTCATAAAGTTTGAGTGTTGGCATTTCTCCCATGCTAATTCACTCCTGGCAAAACTCATACATGTTTTATAAACCTGCTTAGCCTTGTGATGGAAATGAGTTGATATTTTAACTTTTTTATTGCAAGCGTCTAGCGTCTCCATTGAAAAACCTTGGCACACTATTTATGTATTCTTTTCTCACAACATCAAAAGCAGGTCTTTTTTTCCTATTTATTATTTTATATATTTAACTCCCAGGTCACCATGTCTTACTTTTCTCGTCTTGCAGCTGGTAGCGCAGATTTGATTCAGCATTTCCCAGCTTCCCAAACACAGTGTTGCTTTTTTCTCTGTGCCTCACTCACAGATGGCTGCCGAGGAGGCTCCAGGGACACTGGTATTGCACGGACTGATTTGCAGGATACTCAGCTATATTATGTATTCACAAAACCCAACAGACGCCCCATTGTTTTGCTTGTGCTACTCTTGTGTCTGTCCCCATCCTCACCCTGAATGTAAGAGTCATTTCCTCTCAGAAGACGTGTATGCACTTGTATTAACCATGTATTTGTTGTGAGCATAACTGTAAAGAGTAACGTGACAGTAGTTCTTATAAGTAGGAGCTTTTTAACACATATTCAAATTTCACTTTTACAGACTGTAATTGCCTTAATGTGTAAACCCCAGGTTAAGATGGAGGCTTTTGCGGTGGGCCAACTCATACTTTTCACATTTATGTGACCATGAATAAATGTATAAATCTAACCTATTCCATGTGAGTAACTCATTAAAAAGCAGTCAAAGGTTAAATAGAGTGATGGAGGGCATAGTTTAATTAGACCATCTTTTCTTGCACTGTAAGGCAGGCCATTCCCCATAACTTATTAGAGACCTTTTGAGATCTTAAGGAAAGCGATGTAATGAACCATAAGAAATTGAAATAACTAACTAATTTAGTACCAAAAGATAAATAAATCCCCTCACATTGTGTTTTCCAGTAGCCTATAAAGCCCATATTTCATTAAGCTAAAAATATAAAAGTTTTAATGTCACCTTGCAGTGAGGAATTTGACAACAGGGCAGACTGTAGAGATATAAGCTACGTGTCATAAATGCCCATTTTACACTGCTGAACAACATTCCCTGAAAATGCAATTAACTTCTAAGAAAAGACATTCTGAACAAAGACACTTCAGAACAAAATCACATTTAGAGCCAAATAACTAAGCTTAATTGTGTTACCAGACTTTGAAGGTAGGTGAAATTCAATTTCAAACTCTAAAAGACCATAGCTGCATCGAATTAAGCTTACATACTTCATTCAATCTTTTCCTGTGAAAATTACACTAGAGTAATGGAATATTTTGTTATAGCCATAGGGGAAGCTTTTCAAGGAAAGATGAAAACGTTTATTCAGAATAAGGGCACTTTGTGATATGATGACATTGCACCAAGATAATACTGCTGAGAATGCCTTCTCTAAGAGCTTATAATGATAGGTTAGATCTCCACTGCAAGTGATGAAACAACAGTGAAATTCTGGTAATGTGTGACCTAAATTCTGAGAGGGATTTTCATTTTTTGTTCAGAAAATACTATCCCCAAAATGTAATACAACACTGTATTTTCTGCACTTTTTAAGGTTATTGTTTTTTGAAAAAACATACATTTTGATCTTCTCCACCTTATTTGTTTTGTATAGTTTGCTTTTCTCCACATTTGAAATGCACCACTAAAGAAAGCTCTGGAGTCGTGGAGCCCTCAGGAGCCGAAGGGCTACATGTTCTATTCAGACTTTTTTGGGAGTTTGAAAAGCAGTCTGCCTGCCGTCAGTTTGGAATCATAAACCAAAGTGTGAAAGATGTGAAGGAGAAAGCGGGATGCAGGGTAAGAGCAAGGGAGAGAAAAAAAGCCAGTAGACGAGAATATTTCTCAGCTTGCTGAGGCAAAACTGCCATCAGTGTCGGGATGTGAATGTAGGAACAGTGAATTGAGCATCGTCCACGGCTGCTTTAAGCTTTGAGACTGATTTTCAGTCCCAATGAGGTGTGAATACGCACTATATTTTGGGAACACCTATCAATCTTTTTTGCTAGCTCGGAGGTTTCTTTTTCAGAGTGGAGAGTCACTGGCTTCCTGGGTAGAGTCAAGTGAGTGATGCTTTTGATTGTGTATACATGTGGGTACTCTGAAACAGAAAGAGTCACATGTCGCTTCAGAAAGCCATCCCCTTCATGTCCCACTGCTCTGGACCATGCAGAGATAGAAATGCTGTCGACAGTATATTTTGTTATGTTACAAACACAGGGCCAAAACCGGGCCGACATATTATTCTTGACAATACTGGAAATGTGAAAGGACATTTATGTGAACACTTTATGCACAAATACTTATTCTGCTGAGGCAGTGAAACCTGAAGTGGAATGATTAAACTCTGGTTGTCGCAGAAGTTTTGTACCGGGCTCTGTTGTAGCACACAGCCTGCTCCTGAAAGGGTCTGATCATTCCCATTGCATATTCAGAAAATGTTTCTGTTCAGTCAGCTTCCTCGTTTGCAATGCAAGCTGAGCTGTCAGGGGGCCACAATCTTTCCCTCAGTCCTTATCATGCTTCCTCTCATCCATCCCTTCTTCTGCGCCTTGCTTTTGCCTAAGTGGCTACCCACCCCTGCCATGACTTTGTTCACCAAATTAACCGGGGCACATACTCTGATTGGACCAGCCAGTGGAAAGTCAACTTTAACCTCTCTTAATAATTGGATATATTGGCCTCTCCTATCAGAGGGAAGAAGCTACGGAGCAGTACAATAATGTTGTTTGTGCAGACCTGCACACACCCACATTCACACACCAGAATCAGCAGATTACAATTGCATCAGCGAAGAGGCGTTGCATTCTGTATTCTGTATCTTATGTCTTTGTAATTGCAAAGATGAATAGGATAACAGTAATTCTCATTTGACTAGCTTGCATAGGAAAAGTTGAAAGATCTAACAAGAAACTCTATAATGTCAATCTGTTTTAGGTAGCATAATTAATTTTGAATAACTTTGAGTAGTTGCTGTAAAACGTTTTGCTCTTCATCAAACAGAATTTTAAATGTTTATTATGGAAAGCATATCTGAAAGATTGGGTCAGTTTCTGAGCTATCTGTTAACAATTTATTTGAGATGTCGAATTATCCTACTATAAAACCTTCTCTGATGTGTTATCAACAAATAGTCTTATAATGGTGATAAACATCTCTTTAGGACTTATAAAGAGCCTTACTACCAAAGCTCATTACAAGGACCTTAAAGGTCCCATGTCATGGACATTTCTACTGATCATAATTCCTATGTTGAGATCTACTAAAATAGATTTATACTGTACAATTTTCCAAACTCACATTGGTTTCTCATACAGCATCTCTGTAAAGTATGTGTATTCACTCTCTGTCCTAAACGGCTTGTTGGAGCTCCTGCCCCCCCTCCCTGTGAACCCAGTGTGCTCTGATTGGTCGGCGATACAGCGAGAACAAGCGAAACTCATCCTGAGCACACACAAACACTCACAGCCGAAGTAAAAACAATAAGTGTGGCTTGATATTGAGTAAGAAAAAGGTTTATAACGCTGTGAGAATGGGTCTGCGGAGAGCATTTCTCCGCGATCCCAATTTAGCAGCCCGAAAAACGTTTACCCATTTAAACAGTTGTGGTACATACCTTGTTTGTTTTAAACGTCATAAATACACAAACAACAATGAATACTTACAGGTTGTGTCCCCGAATCTCCCGCTGGTCCAAACAAAGTAGGAACAGCATCGTTCTTCAGTGCCCTACGCTGTACATATCCGGCATGAATCGCTGAAAGGTTTGGGAAGCTTTGTTTCGTGAAATGCTGGCAGAGGGTGTGGCCTCTGGGTATTCACACGTCAGAGTACCCAGGAAGAAAACAATGGAAAATGAGAAATCTCCAACGAGGCGTTTTGGGGCAGCATAGACTGTGTTAGAGTTTTATTCGCTACAGGGTGTACTTTGAGGGTTTTTGACTCTGCAGACTGTTTACATGCATACAAACCTTCATAACACACAAGGGGACGGGTAATAACTGGAAAAGCATGACATGGGACATTTAATATAAAGCATTTCCCAAATATGTACGCCTACCTCCTTATTAAACACTAAATAAAAGAATAACATTCTATTCTATTTGCAATATTGAGTTGCCTAGTGACGCTTTGTGGCAGAGGTCCTGGGCGCCATGTGGTTCAGTGGGACTTTGAAAGGCACCATTCACAGACCCAACTGAACTCAGGCCAAGCCGAATTGTTCCTGCACGTTTCATCCAAACATCTGTGGCGTCCAAAGAACATCCTGGAAGCAACTGGTCTGCAGAGGAACACACCAACAGGAACGCTCCGTGCCTTCCTCTGCCCCTGTTCTCCCTCCAAGTCTCTGCGAGGCACACGCCTTTCATTCATATTTAAGTCACTCCTGCCTTTGTCGCTTGTTTTGTATCTCTGTTGGTCCTCTGTTCCAGCGTTCAAAGGAACCAACTATTGTTGTATCCTGCCCTCTGAACAAACATTATGTGAGATCAAATTGTTTTTGTATGGACTCTCACTCGGCCGCTCTGAGCTTAATATAATGAGTTTGACCTACCCTGAGTTACTTATCATTCATTTGAATGTGGGACAATCAAAGGACCTGATAAATAAAAACAACTGAAAAGTTTTATGCAATAAAGAGCGTTGATTCCAGCAGAGCAACTCTCTCACCATGCAGCTGCTGTAACCTTGGCACGCTCATTATGTTAAACCCTGGTTTGTTTTTGTCCAGATGGGGGAGCTATCATGCTACCAAGCAATAGTACAAAAGTGCACCATTGTAGGGCCTCACTACCTCTGTACCTCTGCATCTCTGTCCTGGGTGACTGGGACCGCTGAACTACATCTGAAATCCTGCAAATTATGGTAAATAGAGTTGCAAAAAAAGTGTGACTCTTAGTGTTCAAGATTGTTCTCAAACAATTGTAATGATACAGTTCCTATTGTATGTTGTGTAACAATCAATGTCTCTCTCTTGTCTGTTTTCAATCCAGCTTGGTGTAAGGCAAGGCAAGTTTATTTATATAGCACTTTTCAACACACGGCAATTCAAAGTGCTTTACAAAAAATGAAAGACATTAAGAAAATGGCATTTAAAATCAGTCATTAAAAAGAGAAGCTAATAAAAATAAACATTAAAAGAAAAAATACATGGATAAAAGTTACAGTGCAGTCTAAGATATGAATAAGAGGATAAGATATGTAAAAAATATGGGTTATATTCAGCAATTTCTTCTACCGATATTGGTAAATTAATACTTTGCAGACTGTACTATCCAGCACATTGGCACCAGTTTTAAGAATAACTGTTGACAACAGCTGCATTTAGTCTGCTTGTGCAACTATTGGTAAAACAGATAAATTGAGGTTGACTGTAGCTTTAACAGAAATATGTCAGAATGTGTGTTCTGACTTGCTTATGCATTTGTGTGTGTGTGTGTGTTACTGTATGCATATTTCAGTAGTCTTCCTGTGGATGTACTTGAACAATGTTTGTGCGTCTGTTTTGAGGCTTATGTGCGCAAACATGTGCATGTGAATAGGTTTGTGCCGGGTGCCTCTCAGTGTGTGAAATGCCGTGGGTTGTAACAGTGAGAGTAACAAGGGAGGGAGACCACTGGAGTGCATCAGATACAGCTTCTGGCCCAGAAAAAGGTTCAACTATTTTCTCTCTATCTGTGGGAGGAAAGAAACCCATGGCAGAGAAAACAAAAACAAATGATCAACAGCATCTCTTTATTTTATGCCATCCCTTTAACTTTCCATCTCTAGTAGTCTCACATCGTCAGACCTTATTCCCACACTATATTTGCAATGTACATTCACTGCAGAAAACGTCTCTGGAGATGCTTCATTAGAGAAAAATATATCTCCAACTGTTTTTCTTCTTTGTAGATCACATGCAACCCAACCAACCCCAGTCCTAGTCTGTTACAGTGCTGTATGAGCCTGTTGAAATACAGCTTTACACTCTTAGAAAAACAGCAGATAACGACAAGCTCAACACTAAATAATCATGGTTTTTGTGAAGTAGCAGTGATTTAATGTGTTTTTTTGCTAATTTGTCAATTGTAACAATGAATTTAATTAGACAGGCTGAAGACATTCAAAATTAAGGGGATTTTATTCAAATCAAATTAAAATCTCTTAGTGTTCAGCCACGGGGGCCTGGAGACAGTATACACGAGGCAAAATATCTCAAAAGCCTTTTCATTTAGCTTCTTATTCCTAAAATGATAACAGAAAGACAGGCATCATTTAAAATACAGTGTATATTGTATGAAGTAACCGAAGAAAAATGAAGATTCATCCACATCCGACCCTTTAGATGCATTAACATAAGGCTCGAAGAGCATGGACTGAAGTGGGCATGATTATTTTAAATACAACTTTTTCACCCTGGAACTTGCAGCTATATTAACTCTGGCAGCGAGTAGTGTTACATTATTGAACTGAAGACCGCTGGGCTCTAAAGTAAGCTGCAGGGGCTGGAGAGATTATGCCAGTTTTGGAGCCCGGGGTCCTTGTCAGATCTCTGCACCCGTAATTTTCCTATCAAACTAACTATGCAAAAAAAAGTGACATATGACATATTTTTCTCCTTTGGCTTAACAACCTCCTTGTGATCTGCCAAAGCTAAGAAAACGAGGGCAGGTCTTCTCGTGGTGGTTGAGTGCGTGTATTTTTCTCTAAGCAAAGGTATTGCAACATTAATGGATGATAAAGGCTGCAGAGTGCAATCTGTGCTGTACAGAGAGGGCTTAAGTGTCTGTATTATATAAGGATGTGTGCTTCTGACTCCTGATATACTTAATTCTGTGAGAATTGGTTTTCCTCCGTTACCCTTATCGCCAACTGTTTGTCAAAGGCCATCAAACGTGAGTCTCTTTTTTTTCTTCCTGTTACATTAGAACGCACACATACACATATGAGTCTACTTGGTACCCTTTGAGCATTCATCTCTTATGAACAGCCATTCCCTGGAGGTTCTAGACTAATTGTGCAGCGTTCCTGGCTGAGGCGCTCTGACGAAGTGGGAGGTGCATGAACACTTCATCTTCCTGCACTGACAGTTCTGCACTTCTCCTCAAGTCAGCATCTTTGAGGTCCTGGTAAACAGAGAAGGTAAGGGAAGGTAGAGCTTAGCAGAAAACTTGGGAGTTCAGCGTGCCCTTGAAACTTTATTGACTGACAGTGCGGTGTCAGGGTGTCGTTCAGCATCTGGAGGCAGCTGCTTTCACCTCTTATTGTCTTCACACTGATATTATGGGTGGGCCACATCTAGAGTGTTCACTCTATCGGATGTAATGAAGTGATTGGTTGGGACAATGCCGCAAAAGATGTTTACAAGAAAGTGCTGATTAGAGCTCATCCAACTCACCCACAGGGGTAATTTACTCTGTTGAGTCAGGCACCCACTCACTCAGAGTAAGTAAATGTTTATACAACCGTCAATCACTAATGAGTCCGCTCACACCGACTAACGGTTAAAAATCGAATTGTCTGCCTATAATACAGTGGCTGCATGGGAAATGAAACTCTAACTGAAAAGATTCAATAAAAGGTTGAGTCTTTTTATTAGATGGCTGCGCAAGCGTTGCACCAAGCTAAGCCCACCATCTTCCCCTCTGTAGTGCAAATGAGTCTATAATTAGATTCCACACGTGAGATTCAGAAAAGTCTATAATTGAACAGTCTACAGAGGCAGCAAATACTGCAAATAAAGAGATTTACATATCTGCAAGAACATATAGAACTATATTAGTTTGTTGGATGAAAGGGAAAATAAAATAAAAAGCTGCAAAGGAGGTATTAATAGACGTACAGTAAATGATTCCACTGCAGTAATTGTTGGTAGCTATTCATTTTATTAGCATGCATGGTGTTAAACAATCACTAAGTGTTGATAAGCTGGTATGGAATTGATCTTTAATGACTACATTTTGTTTTAACTAGTGCCGTGCACCAGGGAATGTAAAGCATTTGGAACGACTTATTACAATAATGCGTTTAACAGATATTGGCTTTAATTAAGGCGTAAAGTCTGGAAAACCACACAAACATGCAGACACAGACAATAGCCCTTCCTCTCTCTCTTTCATTTCCTCCACACTTAGACACTAAATGCAGCAAGACAAACTCCTGCATGAGACTTGGCATGCTGGGTGCGTAATCCTGCTGTAATGTATTATTTTTCTGTCTCCCCCCTGCTTCCTTCCTGCAGCCGCTCAAAGTGCCATGCAGTGGAGATATGGCAAGCCCATCGAAAATGTGTGATTTACACTACTGTGGGCACCATAGGACTACTTTTGCAACATGCACTGTGCCAGCACAACCTTACATACTGCTCATAAGTCGCCAGTACTGCACTGCAGCTTGGTCCTTGTCCAGATAACACCATTGTGTCTAATTGGTCCTCACTGCCAGAGTCTGGAATCAACTAGGACTTTTAAAAGCCCCCATTAGCACCATGATGGCAGATTATATTTCATTACAGTACATTGCATTTAGCTGACACTTTTATCCAAAGCGACTTACAATAAGTGCATTCGACCAACAAGATACAAACTTGAAGAAAACAGAATCATATAAGTAGATCAGGTTTCATCAACCCAGTCTCATAGAAAAACGTGTAATAACTACGTTGGTCCACAACGTAGGACGTAGTATTTCTACAAAAACGCCTCTGAAATTGTAAGATCCCTACGTTCTTTTTCACCATTCATTCCAATGGCCGGCGTCTATGTCACGTGATCTTCACATTTCTCCCTGCAGAAAAAAGAAACATGGCCGAACTTCGTTTTATTCTCGGTGGAAAATGCCTATTTTAAAGTTAGTTTGGCCATTAAAATGCGTTTTGATGTCATTTGATGCGAGAAATATGAGTTGTTATTTCAGATTATGTGTGCAGTGGATGTACATCAGTGACCACCAACTGGCGGCCCGCGGGCCACATCCGGCCCGCCAGACATTCTCATCCGGCCCGCACGACGGGGTGACTGTGGCGTTGGCGGAGTGGTTACTGCGTTCACCCCCCACCCATTTTTATTTTTACAACGTCTCGTGAGTAAGGTGCAGTACCGGAGTCCAACAGAGAGGCAGCAGCTGCGGGACAGTAGACTGCGTACTGCGAAACCTTCCCTTCCTTGAAGAAGAAGTGATCCTTCGTTGTGAAGAGTCTGCTTTGTGTACTCCGCACCACAGCAGCAGCCCCGCTCCGACAGAGTCCAACAGAGAGGCAGGAGCTGCGGGACAGTAGCCTAGAAGCAGGGTTGGGTTGTAACCAGTGTTGAAAGTGTGCCGGTCCTACCCGGTCCTTAGTACCGGTAAGAGATTTCCAGGCGGTCCGGAGGACCAGGAAGAATTGACAGCTCCACCCGTGGAATTTATACTACGAAGGGAAGATATTTTGGTTTGGATTACTGGTCTGGGGGAAGCTCGCGAGTGTGTGTGTGTGTGTGTGTGTGTGTGTGTGTGTGTGTGTGTGTGTGTGTGTGTGTGTGTGTGTGTGTGTTTGTGTATTTTTGCGTATTGTGTTTGTTTCCCGGGGAAAACACTAACGAGAAACACCGGCTGTTGTTCTGCCTGCTGTGACCTCAAGTTACTCCGTTCTCCGCTTGTAATTATGCCGTTACAAGCTTCTAAGTTGTATTTATCATCTGAATTTGCCGAAACAAGTTTCATATTCTGAAAGCCAAGACTTTGTTTATTTAAAATCAAACAAAACACCCGAACCCCGAAAAACTATTTTTTTACGCAAATCCACGTTATTTTGAAATGAGCCGTTGCGACTTCCGACTGATTTCGATCGGGGTCACATATTTGCTTTTCCCCACTTGATCAGAACAGCGGGAGGAGAAAAGAATGGAGTGACTGAATGACAGCTAGAAAGTTAGGCTACGTGGTAATTAAAGCAAAAATGCAAACGACGATTCTTCAGATGTTTAAGAGAAAGGAGAGAGATGAAGAAACTCAGAATGTGCTTAAAATTAGAAAAACAACGCCCACAGATGACACAGGTGATGATGCTTATTTAGCCCAGAGAATGGACATGAACCTGGCCATGATGAATATAATAAGTTAGCTAACTAGCAAACTGTATATCTCTATATGGGGTGCCCAACCAGTCGATCCCCAGTCGCCGCCGTCTTGGTTCAAAAAAGGTTGTTCACCCTGCTCTATATACACAACATGTACACAGCATACTATTTTAACATTAAATATTTTGTTTTGATATCTTCTATTTTAATCTGCACATTGTGGCATACATTTTGAGACATTTTATTGTATTAGTATTTTAATTTATGTAACCAATATTCTGAAAATTCAAAGAAAGACAGAGACTTGTACATTTTTGACTGTCTGCTGAATTTAGTTATACATTTTTATTCTAATTTATAACAGTTGAGGCCCAGAGGGAGGAAGAGGAGACTCAGCCAGAAGAAGTGGCAGCAGGTCCCTCAGAAGCCACCACAGGTGATGCTAGCCCTACTGCATACCCGTCTATATGGAAAGAAGAACAATATGAACAGTTCAAACAGAAGAATGAATGGATGTATGCTCACAATGGAAGGCTAGGCTGTACCCCATGCCATGATGTGAAGGATCTGGGTGTCATGGCATCCCGTGGTGTTAATATTGCTATTCAGTGTGCTGATGGAAAGATAGTCCCAGCTGGTCAATCAAGGGATGTCCAGCTTTCATCACTGCGCAAAAAAATCCGTGAGCACAAGAACTCTGCAGCACATAATGAAGCAGTCAAGATTCTTCAGACGGCAAATAAGATATTCTTCTGAACATGAACGCGAGTCAGGAGTCTGTTTGAGTCTACTGCCAAGGTATTCATGACAGCCTATTATGTGGCCAAGAACAACAAGCCTTTCACAGACTTTGAGAGTCTGATTGACCTGCAGCATGCACATTCTGCTGATGTAGGGCGTGTTTTGCATAGCAAAACTGTCTGTGTTGACATAATAGAGCGTGTGTCATCACAGATGAAAAAGGAACTTCTAAAAAAGATAATAGAGACCAAGAGCAAAATCAAAGTATTGGCTGATGAGTCAACCAGTGTTGGGCACAAATCAACACTAATTGTGTTCCTGAAGGCTAGTGTTGATGGAGACATGGAGCCCATTGCCTTTCCATTGGACCTGGTTGAGCTGGATAGTATGTCTGCTGCTCATATCAAGGAACAGATTATGGGTTGCTTGCTTAAAAATGGCTTCACTGTTGAGTTGCTGAGAGAAATCCTCATTGGATTTTGCAGTGATGGGGCCAGTGTCATGCTGGGAGTGAAGTCAGGTGTTGGGAAGTTGCTCCAGGATGACTTCCCAGGCATCATACTATGGCACTGCCTTAATCACAGACTGGAGCTTGCTGTTGACCAGGCACTGGATGTGACAGGGGGAACAAAGGACTTCCAGGCATTCATGGACAGCCTATATTCATTATATAGCCAGTCACCAAAAAACATGCGGCAGCTGAGTGAATGTGCTCACAACCTGGACATCGCCCTCAGGAGGATTGGAAAAGTGTTCAGTGTTCGCTGGGTAGCTTCTTCATGGAGGGCAGTCTCTGCAGTTTGGCAGTCTTATCCAGCCTTGGCACAACATTTCCGTGAGGCATCAGAGGATGATACAAGGGACAGCAGAGAGAGGGCCAAATTCAAAGGTCTGCTTCAAGTTGTGCTCCATCAACTTCCTGAAAAGTCTTGCACTGATGGCAGATGTTCTGACTGAACTTAAGAACTTGTCAGAAATTCTTCAGAACAGGAAGACCACACTCCCAAAGGCCCATGACATCATGACGACGTATGTCAAACGCATAGAAAGTTTCAATCGCTATCCAGGACAACATGCAGTTGATGCCAGTCAGGCAGAGGAAGTGATGGAATTCAAGGGAGAGGAGTTAAGAGTTGGCAGGTCTCCCATCATTGACTCTGCTCAGTTCATCTGAGCAGTGGCAGACAATATGAAAGAAAGACTCTTCACAACCACAGCAAACAGAGCACAGGCCAGTGTTGCAGCCAAGCGAAAAGAGGCTTATAACAGCCTTATCAATCAAATGGCAGTCCTCAACCCTGACAACTGGGACCATGACAATCCTCGATTTGGAGATAATGAGGTGAGGGCTTTGTGTGATGTCCTACATGTGAACCAACAAGAGGCCCATCTTGGATTCACAGAATACAAGGCCAGTGGAGGAAGAAACATTCCCAACAAAATGAAGAAGTTGCTCATGGCAGTGGACACACTGTCTCCAAGCAATGCTGACTGTGAACGGGGGTTCAGCACAATGAACAACATCATAACTGAGTATAGGAGCAAACTTACAACAAAAAATGCAGCAAATCTCTTCTTCATCAGCTCTGTGGGACCACCATGCAGACAGTGGGATCCACTGCCTTATGTGAAGACCTGGCTGGGCAAAGGAAGAAGAGCAGCCCACTCAACAAGCTGCATGGCTCGCCGGTACACAGAAGAGGAGAGCTACTTCAGCCCTCTGTGGAAAATGTGGAAAAGTGTGTAGTTTACCTCCCTCAACATGCCTTGCTAATGGTCTGTTAAGTTTTGACACAAGTTGTATGCACAATTGAAAATAAATAATTGACTATACATATTGTCAAGTGTTTCTAATTTCTACACCATAAAGGCATTATAAATGTGAAGTTTGTGTTCAGGGATGCATGAAGCTGGGGGCGGGAGGAGAACAATATGAACCAATGAAGGTCGGGGTAGCATTATAGTACCTGCAAGAAATTCAAACCACTTTCACCCCTGGTTGTAACGGAATATATGTAACGGCGTTACGTAATCAGAATACAAAAATCAAGTAGCCTAACTGTATTCAGCTGGCGTTACATTTGAAAAACGAGTAATCTGATTACAGTTACTTTCGTAAACCTGAAGTGAATACATTTTGGAATACTTATTGGAATTATTGGTGGAAAAGTTTCCTCACAAAATGTAATATTCATTACCGGCAGAACTGTGTGCACACTGCACAGCGCTGCAGCGTGTCTGTGAGCGAGAGAGAGATGCAGCGTGTCTGTGAGCGAGAGAGAGATGCAGCGTGTCTGTGAGCAAGAGAGAGATGCAGCGTGTCTGTGAGGGAGAGAGAGATGCAGCGTGTCTGTGAGCGAGAGAGAGATGCAGCGTGTCTGTGAGCGAGAGAGAGATACAGCGTGTCTGTGAGGCCCCGCCCCCGCACGCAGATGAGAGAGAGAGAGATCTCTTTTAAAATATATTGAAAGTTAGAAACGGAGATGGTTAGATAAAATGTGCAAGATAACGTTGATGTAGCATTTCTTTATTGTCGAAATGATGACATTTATAACGGGATAAAATCAAAGTGAATGGCCTGCTGCTGCTGAATGCATGGGGCAAGTGACTGGAAACAGTTTTAAAAGTTATTACATCGTTTCAGATAATAATAATAATAATTAATAATGATAATTAATAATGATAATTCATTCTATTTAGGGGCGCCTTTCAAAGCACCCAAGGACACCTTACAATTCATAACATATTCTAAGGAAAGGTTTACAGTAGGAGAATGCAGTCCGGGTGATGTTTTTTATGTGGGGTGCCAATGAGAGAGAGCTGTCCAGAATGACACCAAGATGTTGTGTTTGAGTTCTTGATAAGCCATTAAAACAGTAAAACAAGTGTCTCCTGTTTAACAAAACATACCCATCTGTTATGGAAAAAGAAAGTATTCCAAAAGTATTCTACAAGTAACCTGAACACGTTAGTTTTTTAAGACACGTAACTGTAACTGTATTCTGATTATTTTCAGAGCATGTATTCAGTAATCAGTAACTGATTACATTTACAAAGTAACCCTCCCAACCCTGCCTAGAAGTGATCCTTCATTAGCGTGAAGAGTCCCCCCCCCCCCCCCCCCCCCCCCCCCCGCTGGCCCGCGATAGTGTCTATTGGATACATTTTGGCCCTTGGACAAATGTAGTTGGTGATCCCTGATGTACATGATCTTTAGTTTGCTAGGTATTATGAAGATTACTTGAAATTGTGTCGATACAACGTTTTCATTGGTACCAAGGTGGTTGCTAGGGACGCTGCTATCGATATTATTTCTGTTATGTTGTGTAACTGTTTAATGGTGTTATCTTTATTGCTACCCCCTTCCCCGTCAATGTGTTGGTCTACAGCGCAAACGTATTAGTTTAACAAAATCCGCATCTAAAATTGTGGCATAGAAACGTTATTTTCCCCTGTGCAATTCCAGTCTCACATCTCACATCACATCGGCATAAATAAATACCGGAAACAGACCAAAAACACTTTATTCCGAGTGTGCTTGCTTTTCTCTTTGAAAGTCATCACATAACGGCATTGTAATACACGGTTCGGCTGCATTAAATATTACATATCTGCCGTAGTTCTGTATTTATAGAGCCCTGAAGAGAAGACTTCTAGACAAACATGAGGAACTGAAAACGTGACATGGATCATAAATATATTCATTTCATTTCATTTCAAACCTTTATTTAAACAGATAGGTCCCTTGAGATCATGGATCTCTTTTACAAGGGAGACCTGCATCAATTAGTTCCACATGAAACATAAAAACAAACAATAGAGGACATCATATTTACATATTCACCAACACTTACAAACACCCATAGTGTCATAAAGCATTTCGTGCAGACGTGCCTTAAAAACATTCAGAGAAACAAAGGTGAACAATTTCAATTTGGACTGTAGGCTGTTCCAAGCAAGTGGAGCTGCGCACATAAAAGCTGTTTTACCTAAGACAGTCCTCACTCTTGGTACATCTAATAAGACTACATCCTGTGATCTCAGACAATAGCTGCTTGCAACTTTCTGCTTTACCAGAGAACAGATGTAATACGGGAGTTTGCCCAACATAGCTTTATAAATAAAAGTGTACCAGTGACTGAGCCTCCGTACAGAGAGTGATGGTAAACCTGCCTTGGTATACAGTGTACAGTGATGAGTAAGCGTTTTACAATTAGTGACAAATCTCAGAGCGCTGTGATATGCAGCATCCAATTTGCTCAGGTAATTGGCAGGTGCATTCATATAAAACAAATCACCATAGTCCAGCACAGGTAAAAAGGTCACAGTGACTAGCCTTTTCCTGGCCTCAAGCGAGAAACAGGACTTGTTTCTGTAAAAGAACCCTAACCTAACCCTCAGTTTTTTAAGCAGGTTATTGACATGATGTTTAAAAGCGAGACAATTATCAAGCCAGATACCAAGGTATTTGTAACAGGCAACAACTTCAAGTTTTGTTCCTTGCGTAGTTACAATATCCGAAACAGGCTCTGGTGTCTTTTTAGCTTTTGAAAAGAGCATTACCTTTGTTTTATCCACATTTAAAAGAAGCTTTAATTCAGAGAGCTGAGTCTGAATAGTGTTAAAAACAGCCTGTAATTTAACAACAGCCTCATTAATGGAGGGACCTGCACAATACATCACAGTATCATCCGCATAAAAATGTAAAGTAGCCTCATCCACATTCTCACCTACGCTGTTAATATATATGGAGAATAAAAGTGGCCCTAAAACAGAACCTTGAGGAACACCATTAGAAATGTTTAACCACTCAGAAGACAGTCCATCAAAATGAACACATTGGGACCTTTCAGAGAGGTAGTTCACAAACCACCCCACTGCATGGCTGGATATGCCTATACTGAGTAGCCTCTGCTTTAAGATGCGATGATCGACGGTGTCAAACGCTTTGGAAAGGTCAATAAATAGAGCTGCACAACTCTGCTTATTATCTAAAATACTAGTAATGTCATTTACCACTTTCATTGTCGCAGTGATGGTGCTGTGTTTCTTTCTGAATCCTGACTGGTGTTTAGTCAGGATATCATTTAAACATAAAAACTCCTTTACTTGTTCACTCACAAGTCGTTCGAGCACCTTAGCCAGAACTGACAATTTTGAGATTGGCCTATAGTTATTTAAAATAGTTGCCTCCCCTCCTTTCAGTAAAGGCAAGACATAAGCAGACTTCCATACTTTTGGGATTGTATTTGTGCTGAGGGAGAGGTTAAAAAGAGAAGTAAGAGGTGGAGCAATAAAATCTGCAGCTATCTTTAAAAAGAAAGGTTCTAAGTTGTCCGGGCCAGCCGGTTTCCTAGGATCTAACTTGCCATATCAGCCATTAAACAACATCTTACATTTCTTTTCACACATTATGTCTCCTTGCAGTATCAACACTAATTCGGCTGACTTTTATATTTGATCCAATTGGTAGATAGGCTGTATTTACACCATAAACGTGCACAGCTGATATAAAGGGACACCTAGTGGTTAAAGCATGTTATTGAATTTAATTATTTGTATTATTAGATATTAATAGGATCCCTATAAAGTATATTCATTACTCGTTATTCTCTACTAATAGTTAATTAAAGACTGTATATAATGACTATTTTGCACATCCCTTTCAAGGTTTCAAGATTTTCTAAGGTTTATTGACATATCATATTCACAAACGGTGTAGTTATGCAATGAATGAAAAACTTTGTGTATACCTCCAGCAATGTTAACTATGTTGAAGCACTTATTTTAACTGATATTATACATATGTATTATACTCTTATATAAGATGTATGTAGATAGTATAAGAAATGTGCAGAATACGACAGTTTAATGGTGGAGGTTTTTGATAGATGTCTTGTAATGCACTGTTGAGGAACCTGCGACCAAAGTTGTTCATCTCCGGCCTTGTCAGGTATTGAACAATCAATAAATAAAGAACAAAGAATTATTAAATATAAAACACAGAATTTGTGTGATTATACTAAATGATTTACAAATAAACACCACTGCATATTTACAACTGTTACACGTGCTGATGTAACGCAAATGTTTCCAACTTGGGATCAATAAATATCTTATCTTAAGATGATCGATGGCTACTGCCATATTTGCAAAATGTGCCTCTGAACCTTGACAAGTGCATGTTTCAGGCTTATCAATTAACAACAGGAGGGGTCACAAACATAAGACCAGCTGTTAAATAAAGCTCTTCTGACCTTAACTGTCATGTGGGTATATATTAATGCTGCCCATTATGGGCACAAGCATTTTTCACCCATTTATTAATTATATGTTTTAAATTTGAGTGTTCCTATCCCCTAAACCTCCAGGGATGTACACAGTTTAATACTGGCAACTTCTGATTATGGGAAATACGAAAACGTCTTTTAAAACTACAACTCCCAGTAGAGGAGTGCCATAGATAGAGCATGTTGTGAAACACAATAGCCAGCATGTGTAGTTCTGGGGACAGGGTTGGGGAGGGGGGGACGGGGTGGGCCCGTTGAAATCCAGTGTTGGACAGTCTGCCGTGGTTCCATCCCATTTCAAGTGCTATTCGATGCTCGGCACACTCTCCAATCACAGAGCTTGAGGACTATCACGGGGTTTGTCAAGCGAAGCGGAGAGAATACTTACTTCCGGGTGTAATATTCTGTAAAGCAAATGAGCTGCTCCGACCCTCGGTCCTGACGGACTCCAACTTGTGTTTATTATCAAGGAAAATGATGTGTTATTGTTGAGTAAATGGAGAATTGCACAGGGGAAAATAACGTATCTATGCCACAATTTTAGATGCAGATTTTGTTAAACTAATACGTTTGCACTGTGGACCAACACTATACATTGACGGGGAAGGGGGTAGCAATAAAGATAACACCATTAAACAGTTACACAACATAACAGAAATAATATCGATAGCAGCGTCCCTAGCAACCACCTTGGTAACAATGAAAACGTTGTATAGACACAATTTCCTGAAGTAATCTTCGTAATAACTAGCAAACTAAAGATCATGTACATCCACTGCACACATAATCTGAAATAACAACTCATATTTCTCGCATCAAATGACATCAAAACGCATTTTAATGGCCAAACTAACTTTAAAATAGACATTTTCCACCGAGAATAAAACGAAGTTCGGCCATGTTTTTTTTTTCCGCAGGGAGAAATTTGAAGATCACGTGACTTAGACGCCAGCCTTTGGAATGAATGGTAAAAAAAAACGTAGGGATCTTACAATTTCAGAGGCGTTTTTGTAGAAATACTACGTCCTACGTTGTGGACCAACGTAGTTATTACACGTTTTTTTGTGAGACTGGGTTGGTTTCATAGAGCTAAAACATTTCAAGTGCTACTCAACTGGCTTTAGATAAGCCAGTCCTTTATTAGTATATAAGTGCTTTGTTAGCAATTCTTTGTTAGTAATTCTATCGCTCGAAGTGGAGTCGAAAGAGATGAGTTTTCAGTCTGCGCCGGAAGATGTGTAAGCTATCTGCTGTCCTGATTTCAATGGGGAGCTCATTCCACCATTTTGGAGCCAGGATAGCAAACCCACGTGTTTTTGCTGATGGGAACTTGGGTCCCCCTCGCAGTGCTGGTGCAGCGAGCCGTTTGGCCGATGCAGAGCGGAGTGCACGTGCTGGGGTGTACAGTTTAACCATGTCCTGGATGTAGGAAGGGCCAGATCCATTCACAGCATGGTACGCAAGTACCATTATCTTGAAGTGGATTCTAGCAGTTACTGGAAGCCAGTGAAGTGAGCGGAGGAGCGGCGTGGTGTGGGAAAATGTTGGAAGGTTGAAGACCAGATGAGCCGCTGCATTCTGGATGAGCTGCAGAGGTCGGATGGCACATGCAGGTAGACCAGCCAGCAGGGAGTTGCAGTAGTCTAGGCGTGAGATGACGAGAGCCTGGGCCAGAACCTGCGTCGCTTTCTGGGTCAGGAGGGGACGTATCCTCCTGATGTTGTAAAGCGTGTATCTGCAGCAGCGGGTTGTAGCAGCGATGTTTGCAGTGAAGGACAATTTGTTATCTTGGGTCACACCCAGATTCCTTGCAGTCTGAGTCGGGGAAACAACAGAGGTGCCGATATTGATTGTTAGGTCAAAAGTGGGACAATCTTTTCCCGGAAGGAAAAGCAGTTCAGTCTTGTCAAGGTTGAGCTTGAGGTGGTGAGCAGACATCCACTGAGAGATGTCAGCTAGACAAGCAGAGATGCGTACGACGACCTGGGTCTCTGAGCGGGGAAAGGACAGAATGAATTGGGTGTCGTCAGCGTAGCAGTGGTATGAAAAACCATGCGGGCTAATGACAGATTCGAGCGAGTTTGTGTACAAGGAGAAGAGGAGGGGACCAAGAACAGAGCCCTGAGGGACCCCTGTAGTTAATTGACAAGGGTCGGACTCTGACCCTCTCCAAGTTACCCTGTAGGTACGGTCTTTGAGGTATGGCGTGAGGAGGGAAAGTGCAGAGCCAGAAACTCAAAATTATTGGAGAGTGCGAAGGAGGTTGGGCACATTCCTAAATTAGCAGCCCGAGTGCCGCAGTGAGCTGTAGTACCCAGGTGAAGCATTTATACAATGTAAAATAGCTGCTGGCATATCTGTTCATTCTGTGTGTCATGTCCAGAGTTCAGAGCACACAAGTGCAGCCTTCCAATGTTTACTACTCTGACAACATGAAACCAAACTATCCAAAAACAGGAGAAAATGTACATAATGGATGTGAGAGATTATGGTTATAATAACTTTTAACATGCACCTTTCAAGCCCATGTGGGCAAGTGTTTGAAACTCATAAGAAAGACTTGGAACATCACTTCAATGAGGATTATTTGTCTCCAATGGCACTTAAGTGCTCCCTCGATCTTTGAGATGCACTCAAAATGAGTAACCAGGAGCTGAAGGACATCAACTAAAGCAGGCTTACACGCTTAATCGTGATGGTTCATTACATACTGATAAGAACCATTCTGAGAAAGGATTGTTGCTTAAGCCTGAGAGGGGCTGATTATTTTCCTTGGTAAACAGAAAGCTATTGAGATATCGCTGAGCAGAATCACAATTAAATGCATTATGCAGTGAGGATTCCCCTTGTTACTTTCTTATAAGTAACATTATGGAAATGACACCTCACATGACCTCCAGTCTTGAGATGCATTATCACATCAAGGTGCATGTATAAACAGCAAAGGTGCTGATCAGAATATATATATATATGTGTGGCTATAAAGGTGTTAATTGTGTTTTTCTAACAGATTTAAAAATATGCTGGGTATGTGTGATCAGTTTACTAAGCGGTGATACCACAGGGTGTTTCTTTTGTTCAAGGTTCTTTATTGTCAAACTAACATAACTACAGAGTAATTATGTCGTTGATAAGCAGACAATATTGAGCCAAAGACAATGCGGCCATCTTCACCGGCGCATCTGTTCATTTTGAGCAGTGTTCATTTGACCAGAAAAGCCACTCTCCCTACCCTTGAGCTACTAACAGAGGTCAACCTATTCTAAGTGAGGACAACGCAACACTCCTATAAAATGTCGGCTCCCACTTATTGACCCCATTAAATGTCTGATAACTTTATTGCCGCCAAGCAAGAGCCGCACGACCTGAATGCTCTTCCATCCAGGAAGCCCAGAGGCACTCACAGTATAACATCATTACAAATGCAAGAGAACACAAAACCACCTGACAGGTTTACAGGATGCTGAGATGTGTGTATGAGATAAAATCATAGGGCTACAAAGGGTATACAGCAGGTTGTTTCTCATGCTTACAGCTCGTCTCACTATGTCTCTGTTCATGTCTTAAGGCCAACCAGGTACCTCACTGCTATACAGCATGAGCAAATTAAAAACTAACCTTATCCAATTGGTAAAAGTTACTTCAGGCATAGTTTAGATAGACCGAATAGGTGCTTTGAAATCCTCTAACTTTTTTATTCCCGTTCTATACCGATTGACCATACACACCTCTCTTTTTAATACATTGTCCTGGATAATTATAGCCAGAAGCATAGGGTTAATTGAACTGAATTGGGTTTTTCAATATAGTTAATCTCTTGAACTAAGGTATAAAGTGGGGGAACAATACATAGCAAAGGAGCTGTAATAGCAGGGGGACTGGATTTTTCAATGCATGCCCTTTCACAAAGATTTTCAATTTCCACTTTATTCATTTGCTCGCAACAACGGGTTTGAATTTACAAAGCTATCGATTCTCTGTTAACTTTTATAAAAAGCCATCTTTACGCCAACTGCTATATACATCTGTTAAGTCTTTGATGTACTCAGCCCTTGGATAAGGTTACAGTTAGTATTTTTTGACTAACACTAATCTGGTTACTATGAAAATATGCTCATTAGCTTCTAGGACTTAGACATGCAACTGCGTACTTAGCTAATCAGGTACCATTAAAACATTTTATTCAAGTAATTCACTCATTGGGGATTAATAAAGTATATCTTCTTCTACTAAACAGGTGTTCATGAATCTAGTTTTTATGATAAACACATGTACGTACTTGTTTTACGATGATTAAGCCCGTTTTGGTATGGTAATAAGACTTTGTGTACACATTTGTTTTAGAGTGTGTGCCACCCCTCAAAGTGCTTTTACATATTCAAGTCAGCATTATTATGCATTCATACAGAGGCAGACAGGAAAGGTGCCACATGGAATCGGGAGTAATTTGGAGACAATATTCTTGTCAAAGGACACATCAACATGCTGACTTGTAACATCAGCAATACATTTATAATGGATGTATAATGACTTTTACATTTAAAGCATGTTCTGGCATTGTAAAAAATAAGCAAAGAGGTATAATTTATTAGAGTAACTTTATTTACAAAGAAAATGAAGAGCTTCCCATTCCTCTGCATGGATTACACTGATGGATAAATGTGTTCCAGCCGGCAGCCTGCAGGGAGAACAGGAAAATAGAGCAGAAAGGGATGAGATGACATGCATACACCTGATGACAGAAAAGCAATTTCTGAGTAAATACCAGCAAAGATAAATGTGACAACAACTCTGACCTGCTCCCACCTGATACACATCAACGTCTGCAATAAACTGCCACATTAACTTGCATTAAAGTGCAGGCTTATCTAAACATAGCATCAATATCAACCCACATGACATTTATCAGACACACAGGTAATTCATTTAAGATATGCCGCTTAGCAAAAGGCTAAAGAGGAGCAGCGAAGGAATGTTATTGTCTGAGGTCACTGTTCAAACCAAGGCTGAAGTAAATGTCACATCCTGACGTTCTAATGAAAGCAGATATGCTGTATAAACATGGCAGTCATAATTACCTTGAAGGCTGAGGAATAGCACGGGTCCATTTTACTTCTTCAGGATCTGATGTCTGACGACAATGAAGGGGAATGCAAAGCCACTGCCGAAGAACAGCACCATCATGCCGAGCAGACGCCACTTGTTTTCCACAGAAAATGGCAGGTTCTGAAAAAAGGAAAAGTGTGTTATAATCAGTGGTTCATTCAATTATTTATAACTCTTGGTTACAATATTCACTGAATGTTGGCAGCGTATTGTTCTAAGAAATGAAAAGGTACCATTGCAATTAACACGTTTTTTTCAGGATAATTCAGAAAAATGTGCACGATGTCTATACAAATAGCCATTATAAAAGAGGTTAATTAATTTAACATAAAAGCCAAGGCGAGAAATGAAAAAAGACAGGAATCTGGGTAACAATACATTTAAACAATCACGTATTGCCTTTCAAATTTAAAATGAGGGGAAACAAAGTGGCTCAATGGCCGTTTTCACTCGTAATTTGACGTACTTAGTCCCGCCGAACTCTTTAGTCCCGGAACTGTCCTAGTAGATCACACCAGAATAAGTCCCTGAGTAGGGTTGGGTACCGAGAACCGGTTCTGGTTGGGAACCGGTTCCAACATTTCGATTCCAACGGCATCATTTAGAAATGTGAATTTCGGTTCCGCTTTTTGATGCCTGAGGAAATGTTTCTCGCTGCTCTCCGTAGCCTACTGTATGACTGCAGCGGGCGGGAAATGTAGCGTTGTACCCACACTTCCTACAGCGTAACCATGTTCGCCTAGGGCGCCAGATCTGTGGAGGCACTGCGCTGACAGCTCTGGGAGGGAAAAAAAAGTTTTTACCGTTGGGGCTCATCCTAATTTTCGGCCTTGATGTAACAACATTCATAATTAAGTAAATGTAACACCCGTTTCATTTGCCATGTACGATGGGTGCTGTAAGTGATGAAAATGGGGGATGTTGGCTTATCTGGCACCCGCAGCTCACAGCCAAAGTGCGAGTGAGCATGGGAGCGAGCGAGGGAGAAAGGGAGGGTGCACCGGTACGCGCTGTTGTTATTAGCATCTGGTGCTAGCTGCTCTAACGGAAGAAGAAGATGTTTCTACAATGATGTGGAGGGAGAGTCCTCTCCAGTCAGACTGAGTGGCTCAGTGAGGTAAAGGACTCTGAGTGTTTAGATAGTTCACTTTAGTCTAAGTTATCTCAGTGGGTCTCAAACGTTTTGATCACAATTTATGTAAACACATATTTCCAAGGCACTCCTTTATAATTATTGGGATAAAACAGGTTTTAAATCATTCCAATGTATACTATAGGACAGTAAACCAGACATATCGTTTTAAACTGGAGATAAAAACATATGCATAAATAAAATAGTAAAATAAGATATGAATGAACAACAAAAATAAAATACGTTGCATGTATTTGTTATTGGCTATGGTAGGTTATTGGTTATGTTCACATATTTATTTAACTATTAAAATGTAAACCGACCTTTTTCATATGGGTGTTTAGAGTTGTACCCCCTAGATCTAGTCTCTAGCAATTCTGCTTAAAGTGCACCAGATTGAAGCATTTTACTTTAAAATGTTCAAACATTTCAGATATGCTTGTTTTTCTCAACAAGAACTGTTCTTTAAAAGTTGGACTGTTACACTGTTGTAGCTTCAGTGGTTCTCAGGTTACAGTTACATAGCAGTGAATATAAACAGACTGATTAATGTGAATATTACTGTAAACTAACCTGTGTAAAAGTTTCTCGAATAAATGTAATTGTTTTTGGTGGAAGAAGCATGCATCATTTTTTTACACAGACAACTCCTCATCACTCCACCGCTCCAACGTTTTATTTTGTGTTGCCATAAGTTAGTTTCTCTCCGTTGGTGCGCTGGACTAATGCTAATAATGCGAGCAAATAAAATGGCGGCTTGACAAAACCTTTCGGAGTTTTACGGGGCTTGGTTTGCAATTCGCCCAGCCAATCAGAAATTGGAATCTTTTCCTCCCCAGGAAAGTCCCTGCTCTCTAGCATGGACTAAAAAGGGGTGAAAAGGTTCGCATGAACGATGGTTCTAGTTCCAGATCTGTTTGGTGTGAAAGCAAAATCCCAAGAACTATTGGAACTTTCCCCAGAAATAGTTCCGATAGTTCCTGGGATGTTGCGTTCACACTAGGGATGCTCTGATCGCCAATTTCGGGGCCGATCGCCGAAATCAGTATCGGCCGATACCGATCGAGTGGGCGGGGCCTAAATGGAAGATTTAAACTTTAAATCTTCCATTTAAAGTGATGTTTAAAACTCAGTTAACGGGGCTCATTCACTGGAGCTTCCACAAACAACAATCAACTTAATTATTACATTCAAATGATGTACATTATTCAAGTTTACATTCACTTTGTTTAATAACATGGGAGAAATGAGCAGAAGCGCTCTCTTTTCCTCTCTCCCCCCCCCCTCCTGACAGCCTGTCAGTATTTCATGCAGCTGACTGATCCAGTAATGAATGACCCGACAGTAAAGAATAAATATATTTATAACTAGTTTAGCTTGTTCCAGAGGTAGATAAAATAGCTAAGTGTGTTAGGTCTAACTCTTGTGTGTTTCGCTCCGCTTACCGGTCCGGCAGGCGGAGCTGCAGGATTTCTGCTTCACACACACACGTTGCATTCCGCTATTTTACTGTCTTTTTCGGACACTTTAAAAAAATGCCAGACCGGTGAAGCCATTTTGGCGAGCTTGTTTTGCCGCACACAGAGAAAAGTGTCATGTATTTTACGTCACGCGATCGGCTCTCACGATCGCCATGTTTAGAGAGCACCGATCGATCGGTAGAAAGTGAGTATCGGCCGATCTCGATCAGTGACCGATCGATCGGAGCGTCCCTAGTTCACACCAAAAATATCTTCTTTTTCTGGAACCTTTTCAACCCTTTTTAGTCCATGCTAGAGAGCAGGGATACTCCTGGGGAGAACATTTTTTCCAATTTCTGATTGGCTGTGCGAATTGCAAACCACACCCCGTAAAACTCTGAAAAGTTTTTGTGAAGCCGCCATTTTATTTCCTCGCATTAGCATTAGCCCAGTGCACCAACAGAGAGAGACTAACTTATGGCAACACAAAATAAAACGTGGGATCGATGGAGTGATGAGGAGGTGTCGGCGCTACTGGCGATTTACTGCCACCCAAAGTCCCGGGCTCCGGGAGGCAGTATACGCCGTGAAGTTGTTGGCGGCCTGCCAGTAAACCCAAAGCAGAAGAAGTGACGTCAGCGGCTTCATTTGCGCAATCCTCCCTCAGGGAACTTATTCCGGTGTGAACGCGATTTACTAGATAGTTCCGGGGAAATAAAAGTTCCGGAGAAAAGTACTTGGTGTGAAAGCGCCTTTTGATAAGAATACACTTCTCATTCCCCAAGTTTTTTTATATTTATTAATTTCTTTGCCAGATACTGTATGTAATAGAAATAGTGGGACAACTTGTCAATAATCGTTGAAGTATTTCGGTGTGCAATTATGTGCATTTATAAACTAAACAAAAATGTACACCACAAAAAAGTTAATTATTTAGTGTATAAATATTATAAACCCATACCATATGAAGGAGACATTGTCAATAACATGCCTTTTATATACTAAGCATTGGCAACAATAGAAATCTAAACCATATGAAGGGGGCACTGAAAAGCAAGCACCCTAAGCAATGATTACATTTATTTATCCACTTTCAGATAATATATGAGGGATGTTTAAAATTATACAGGTAACTCCCTAATCTCTAAACGTTAAGAGCACCTTTCTACAGGTTCGCTTGTTGTTAGCATCCTGCTGTGACCTTACGTTTAGCCGAAAGCACTAAATAACTCCGCTAAAGGCATTTATATTACCGTCACTCCAAGTGATACTGGCTGTATTAGCATGAGTATCTTAACAATATATCTGCTCATAATAAATGTATAGCAGCTAGTCAGATATCTTCAGACGTCCTTTCATAGTTTGCTAAAGTTGCATGCTAACGACCAAGGAGTTAGCTTACAGCCTCTTAGCTTAAATGCTATTGCTAACCAGAAGGTCGCCCTACCACACTGCCCAAATCAAATGTTGCTTTCAGAAATTCCTACTCATGTTAGATTAAAAGGAGAAACTCTATACCCGTGGCTAATTTACCTAGAATTACAATCACTTACTAGTCAAATTACGGAAGTGACCTCCAAGTAGCTAACGTTAGCCTGTTGACACATACAAGGCCGGATATAGACATATTACATTTAAAGAATAACGCAGCTCCAAGGAGATAATCTTACATTGCCTGGTCCTTCAGCATAGTGTGAAGAACGAACAGCAGACGTTGTGAATCGCCTCACAGCTTGTCCCAACATGATTACAGTCTGGTTTTGTAGCTTGTAGCTTCTCGGCAAAACGTTGTTATCTGCAACCTTCTTGTTTCTGTAACCGGTGGAGGGGCGCAAAGACTTATGGGTATTGGATGAGGCTATAGCTTGTGGGAAATGTAGTTCAAACCCATAAGACGCGAACATTGTATTTTATTATTCTCTAGGGGCAAGGAAATTAGTTAAATTGTGCAAAATAAAAAAGCCCAACCATATTACACATTTCTAAACACCCTAATTCCTGAATGACCACTTGTGTTTTGTTTTTGTTTGTCTTTTGTTTTCTGTTCATATAATGCCCTCAGTTTTGAATGAATGTTATACAACTGACGTTATGTGGCTTTTTCAGAATCAGAAATCAGAATCAGAAACGGGTTTATTGCCAGGTATAGGTTCACACGTACGAGGAATTTGAGTTGCTGTCATGGTGCATCCATAAAATATGATGTATTGGAATAATTGTTTTAAAAAAAAATCTAGTTGCAGGGGATATGACTTAGGTAGAGTGAAAACAGTGATTATATCCTTAATTAATGTAAAATAAATAATAAATTGTTATCTAGAGTTGCATCTGGTATTTTTGACTTGATATTTTCACAAGTGTGAGAGTGTGTGTGGGGGCTTCAGAGTAAAAGACTATCGTTTGATAAGCTATCTGCATTTGCAGCCGTCGGATCAAATGTCACTATATGTTCATATGGTAGACACAAGCACTGCTGCTACCTTTTTATTGATGAATGCTCTTGAGCAGCGTCACTTTCTTAGAAAAAGTGGTGGGGAACATTTCTCCAGATTTAACATCATAGCAGAAGACAAAATATGTCACTCCCTCCCCTGGGTGTTGAACCTCAAGCACCTGCATGAAAAACCAATGCATACACCTCTAAGGTATGGAGGACAGAACATCACATAAGTAAAACATAATTAATGCATAAATACAGGAACATTCGGGAATAAATACAGGAATAAAAAAATACGAGAGTAAATAAATGTGAAAAAAACGCAGGAATAAATAATTACAAGAAAAAATAAATAAATATGGAAATAAATGAATGTATAAATAAAAAAATAAAAGTTTAGAATAAAACAGAACACACATTATTATATACCTTTAATGTATTTCTACATTTATTTTCACTTACATATTTATTAATTTCTGTGTCACAAAAACGACATTTACTGAAAAAAAAGTTGTACTAAAACTAAATGGCCCAAATTGTTTTAATAAAAATAAAATGATAATATAATACAATCATAAAAACTTACTTGAACAATTATATATAAAGATATTTAGATGTTACTAAAACAAAAACAAGTGATACAAATAAATAATAATAATAATAAATAAATACATTATTTTTGTCACAAACTTGGAAACACAGGGAAAAGGACTCAAATGCACGATCCGGGAGACAGAGGTAAAGAATAAGTAATATACATTATTTGCTTGGTTATACTAATTTGATAATCGATTAATCTATCGATTAATTAAACGATTAATCGACTATTCGGACTATTACTGTATGCCTTGCACAATTTCTCAAATGCTCTTATTTAGCCATCAACTTTTAGATTCAGCTTGAGGTTGTTTTAGGCATGTGGAAACTAACAATGAAGACAATAAAGATGAATACTTGATTCAAAAATACATATATTATTAAATTAACTAAACACATTTTCAACAAAATTAAGATTGCTTTTTAGTTAAATTAAATAAATATTTCACATCAAAAGAAACAACAGTGTTTTAACAAATCGTATTAAATAATCTGATGACAGAACTGTAAACAGAATAGCTGAAACTTTAACAAAATAAATAACTCAGTTACCTCTAATCATTAACCCATGTTTGTATAATGTAGTTAACTCCGTGTGTTGCTGGTAGCATACATAACACCTGACGTGGAAACGTTACTCGTGGATGGGCCTACAGCGCTTCTAGAAAGACAGTCGAACCCGGTGCATTCCTCCGTCTGAATGTGGAGCATTTTTGCTAAATGTTTAGACAAATTGCTCGTGTTACCGCCCTTACATGCTAAACTCTTATTGCACTTTTGGCATCGAGACGGGTAAAGATTAACCACACCTCGGAGCGAGTTCTCTCCGCCATCTCTGCAGTGTGTTGCTGCATGTAGCAGCTGCGTGTGTGTAAACTGCCCCGCCCCCTCGCGCACACAGACGGGGGAGAGAGATCTCGTCTGATCGAAAATACATAGACGCATTTGTTTGTCTTTTTGCATATTAGAAACGAGTTGGCGACACTAAGACTGCGATATAATGTTTTTGTAGCAATAATACATGACATCTTTTTTTTTAAATGTCTCTCGTACCGATAAAAAAGACCAATAACGTTGGAGCTTAACGGCGCGTAAAACAAACGTGATGACGTCACCAACGAATCAACGACTGAATTAGTTGGTAACTAATTTGGTAATCGATTTTAAACGATTAAGTCGATTAGTTGTTGCACCCCTACTTCAGACTGAGGTTGGGACCGCCCACCTAATTAGCATACGGACACAGAAATACATAAATAAATAAATGTAAGTGACCGTAAATGTAGAAATATATTAAAGATATATAATAACGTGTGTTCTGTTTTATTTTCGACTTTTATTTATTTATACATTCAAGTATGTATTTCCTGGACCTGGAAACATTCGGGGCTTAGCCCACAGTGGCGGCGCGACAGTCGAATTTTCTACTGCAAGACTCCCCACACGCACATACACATTTGCGCCATCTGGTGTCACAAACGTGTGCCTGCATTAGCTTTGTTACGGCAATGGATTGTGGGAGATTCTCATAGCACGTTAGGATCTCTTGAGGGTAAGGTGCCTGTATTATCTCGGTGGACAAAATGTATGTTTTTATTTTATAAGGACAATAACGTACTGTTGTGTTTGTTTAGTGTAATGTTAATTGTTTAATGCTCACATTCACAGCAACATGTTTTTTGTGTGATTGGCTATTTGTTTTATATGATTTATCAACGTGATCATCAATAGCTAATCTGAGCACCAGAACCCAGCTCAAGTGTCCTTTTATGCTGTCCATTGAAATGCAGGTATGTGAGTTTTGTACACCAGTTTATTTATGTTTAATGTTTCACATTGCTCCACATGATGCCTCGACTACAAAGTCTTCCATGTTTCTACACTTCTTCCTCTGTGTCACAGTTTCGGGAATATCAAGATCATTGCACAGGGTCTTGGTCTTGTCATAGACCTCATGTGCTTTCTCGTTACTTCGGTAACTTTTCAGTGTGTTCTCAACTGCTGTTTTGTAATCTACTGCCTGCACCAAATCAATTGTTTCTTTCTGCAGGTATTTGTGCAGGCCCTGAGTGATTGAGAGCAGTGTCTGGAACATGACAGCATGTAGATCAGGGGTCACCAACCTTTTTTAGGTTGAGGGCTACTTTAAAAAATAAAACAAGTCGGGGGCTACTTTTACTCCTCTTGTTTTTTGCAGTGTATATATTTAGCACATTTTAACATTATTATATGCTTACCTTTAACCTTTGTGTGCTGTTTGGGTCTGTGGGACCCGTTTCAGTGTTTACTAAAAGAACATGTATGCAATTTAATTATTTTAACCTGCTTATTTGGGGGTGGACCTCACCTCCTCTAGGGGGGTCCTCACTTCCTCTAGTGGGGTCCGGGGGCAAGCTCCCCCGGGAAGATGTTAAAATATTGAAATATTGAAATGAAATGCATCAATCTGGTGCACTTTGAGCACAACATGAATTTATAGATACAGCTCTCAACACTCAGATGAAAGGTTGCGGTATACTTTTCAATAATCCAATCATCTTTAGAATATGATCACAACCAATAACAAATAATTTAAACTTGTTTATTCTTATCTTATGTTACCTAGTTAGCATTCTTTCTTTATGCATATTTTACTAATCACTCCCCTTTTAAACTGTTGTTTTTTACTGTACTATAGTACACATTGGAATGATTTCTTACTTTATCTATATTAAATAGATAAAGGTGTGCTCTCCCTAGCTCTCTCCCGGAGGAGGAGTGTTAGATATAGAGTTGTAGTAAGTAGATAGAGTTCGCTATGATTTAGGTTTCGTTTATGCATAGGGTAGATTATTTTAATTACATTTCCTTTTTTGTTTTGTGTATTTTATACATTTTGGATTTGCTTGGCGAGCTATTTTTAGAACATGCCATGCGGGCGACTCACGTTGCCCCTGCGGGCGACTAAGTGCCCGCGGGCACCGTGTTGGCTACCCCTGATGTAGATGGTACTGAATTTTCAAAGCTTGCTTTCCAGTCCCTTTGCTAGAGGGGCTGAAAGGCTCCCTACAGTCTTGATCAAAGCAGGGAGGTTTTTGACATGCACAGCGAACAAGTTGTTTGTCCCCTACCTCTGTTTCTGAAATGTTTGCATTCTCTGACGGTGGACAAGAGATGTGGAAAAGAAAGAGTAGAGACACTCCAGTAGGTCAACGCAGGTATGTGAGTGTTGTACACCAGTTTGTATAAGTTTAATGTTTCACATTGCTTGTGAAAAATATACTACCATTATACGATCACTGATGTTTTGTTGTTGTCTGGACACTTATTTTGTAAAAGAGATAGCATGTGAGGATCTCTTAAGCAATGTAGCTCACGTGTCCTTTTTATATGCTGTCCATTGAAATGCAGGAAAGTAATCACCAGCTCTGAGTGATCTGTTGCCGAGGGGACACTACACCGGAGTTGCAGAGATAAAGTGCTATTTTGGGGGGAACTCACCTCCTCTGGGGTCCCACAGGAAGATTTTTTTTAAATATTGAAGTTAAAAGCATCAATCTTGTGCACTTTGAGAGCAACATTAAGAGATATGGATACATCTCTCAACACCCATATGTAAAAAATAAATCTCAGAAACAGGTTTATTATTTAAAAACACTTCATTTTCCAATTAAATCATAAACTATGTCAAATTATTAGAAGTTGTTAGTAATCAGATTAAACAGAAAAAAGGGATGGAAGGAGGAAATAATAATCCCTCTTCACTTGCTGCTTCCCTCATCACTTGCTGTTTGCGGTTGAAATGATCTCTTTTGCTGGCCAAACATGCTGGATGGAAAACAGTGATGTCTCACTTGCCTTGGCCCTGTATCTGCAGTCCCTAAATCAGTCATGTTACCCATTGACTCTTGTCTGTTCTGGTGTTCTTGTTCATTGTTGTCTCCATTGTCGTTCTTGCCTGTTGTATCTCCTTCTTGTGTGTTCCTTTCTCCTGTTCTCCTTTCTTCATCCTCTACTCTGTTTGGCTCATCTGTGATGAATGTGTAGGTAAACACAAACAAGTATGTAAGTCAATCAGTTTCCAGCTCTGTCAAATAAATGAATTTCAAGATACACAAATGTGTCTTCATTAAAATGAGTGTCACCACACTGTCACAAAATGTAATGCTAACCAATTGAAAATAGTTAAATTTACATTGGAAACCTATTGTAGATATCACTGTTAAGAGTAGTTATCTGCCAATAGAACAACATCATCCCTATACAAATGCAGTTTGAGTAATTCACTTAATATATTCACTTAACACTTTAATATAGTCATTTTCACTTAATACTCTAATATAGTCATCTTTATGCATTCAAAACAAAGGAAAGCTGTACAATTTGACATGATAATGAGGAAAAAAGGCCTCCGACAATGCAGATAATTGTTTGATCATATCAATTTTAAGATGGGGGTCAAGGCTTAATATTTGGGAGCATAGTGTCCCTTGCCCCCTTTCAGGAGCCCTACTGGATTAGCTTTGATCTGAAATATTTGTATATAAAGCTTGTTAGCTGGCTGTCCATCTCATAATGTTCACATAGAAACTAGCTGTCAATAGGAAATATCAATCAGAAGAATTATAATTTCATGCAAAAATCTGTCACAAAAAGAGGTTGCACATTTAAATTCAGGTGTTGTTATGGCAACGTCAGTGGCCAAACAGCCACATTTACTGCTACAAATACGTTCAAACATGCTGTCGGCACGTAAAGCAGTGGCAACTATGCCACCATTTCAGCTGACTTTTTCTCAGAAATACTGTCACATAACATCCATATATTTCAGTGCTAGGTTGATGCTTAGCTAAGCTAACTATGAAACACTTTAACTGACAGGACTCAGGATCAACTGTGTACTGCAGGGATCACCAACTACATTTGTCCAAGGGCCAAAATGTATCCAATAGACACTATCGCGGGCCAGCGGGGGGGGGGGGGGGGACTCTTCACGCTAACGAAGGATCACTTCTAGGCAGGGTTGGGAGGGTTACTTTGTAAATGTAATCAGTTACTGATTACTGAATACATGCTCTGAAAATAATCAGAATACAGTTACAGTTACGTGTCTTAAAAAACTAACGTGTTCAGGTTACTTGTAGAATACTTTTGGAATACTTTCTTTTTCCATAACAGATGGGTATGTTTTGTTAAACAGGAGACACTTGTTTTACTGTTTTAATGGCTTATCAAGAACTCAAACACAACATCTTGGTGTCATTCTGGACAGCTCTCTCTCATTGGCACCCCACATAAAAAACATCACCCGGACTGCATTCTCCTACTGTAAACCTTTCCTTAGAATATGTTATGAATTGTAAGGTGTCCTTGGGTGCTTTGAAAGGCGCCCCTAAATAGAATGAATTATCATTATTAATTATCATTATTAATTATTATTATTATTATCTGAAACGATGTAATAACTTTTAAAACTGTTTCCAGTCACTTGCCCCATGCATTCAGCAGCAGCAGGCCATTCACTTTGATTTTATCCCGTTATAAATGTCATCATTTCGACAATAAAGAAATGCTACATCAACGTTATCTTGCACATTTTATCTAACCATCTCCGTTTCTAACTTTCAATATATTTTAAAAGAGATCTCTCTCTCTCTCATCTGCGTGCGGGGGCGGGGCCTCACAGACACGCTGCATCTCTCTCTCGCTCACAGACACGCTGCATCTCTCTCTCGCTCACAGACACGCTGCATCTCTCTCTCCCTCACAGACACGCTGCATCTCTCTCTTGCTCACAGACACGCTGCATCTCTCTCTCGCTCACAGACACGCTGCATCTCTCTCTCGCTCACAGACACGCTGCAGCGCTGTGCAGTGTGCACACAGTTCTGCCGGTAATGAATATTACATTTTGTGAGGAAACTTTTCCACCAATAATTCCAATAAGTATTCCAAAATGTATTCACTTCAGGTTTACGAAAGTAACTGTAATCAGATTACTCGTTTTTCAAATGTAACGCCAGCTGAATACAGTTAGGCTACTTGATTTTTGTATTCTGATTACGTAACGCCGTTACATATATTCCGTTACAACCCAACCCTGCTTCTAGGCTACTGTCCCGCAGCTCCTGCCTCTCTGTTGGACTCTGTCGGAGCGGGGCTGCTGCTGTGGTGCGGAGTACACAAAGCAGACTCTTCACAACGAAGGATCACTTCTTCTTCAAGGAAGGGAAGGTTTCGCAGTACGCAGTCTACTGTCCCGCAGCTGCTGCCTCTCTGTTGGACTCCGGTACTGCACCTTACTCACGAGACGTTGTAAAAATAAAAATGGGTGGGGGGTGAACGCAGTAACCACTCCGCCAACGCCACAGTCACCCCGTCGTGCGGGCCGGATGAGAATGTCTGGCGGGCCGGATGTGGCCCGCGGGCCGCCAGTTGGTGGTCACTGGTGTACTGTAAGGTAGCATCTAGCTTCATGTCGAACACTGACAGTAAGTCAACATTTCCCAGAGAGCTTTCTTTGAAATCACCAGGTAACGCTAAAAAACACAACATTTAGATTGTATGACAAAGTGTTTATTTAATATATCTGGCTAGCTATAGCTACTTGCTAACGGTTTAGCTCAGTGGTTCTCCAAGTGGGGCGTGCCGAGGCATGACAGGGAGGGGCGCGAGAGACCAGGAGAAAAAATCCTAATTTTGAAAAATTATTGATTCGAAAATAATATGATACAGTACAGTACTATTACGTCTGGGTCTCTGTGTTTCATTAAAGCTTGGCTCTGTGTGTGTGTGGAACAAGCCATTTTGTGTGCGTGCAAGACCGAGAGAGAGCGCACTGGTACCGGAGATCGTTGTTGTTAGCTTCTGGTGCTAGCGAGCTACGCTAACGGATATAAGGAGTTTTTTCAACAACAGACTGAGAGGCTCAGTGAACTAAGGGACTCTCAGTTTTATCTCAGTGGGTCTCAAACGTTTTGGTCACCATTAATGTAAACAATTATTTCCGAGGCACACATTTATATGATGATTATAGTTATAAAAAAATAAGAGAATACATTAAAAACAGGTGTGAAATATTATATGACATTAAAAAAAGAATAAAGTTTAAAAGGGAGTGATTTGTAAAATATCCATAAAGAAATAGTAAATCTGTTTACAGTTCTGTTTCATATGGGTGTTGAGAGATGTATCCATAGATCTCTTCATTTCGCTCTCAAAGTGCACCAGATTGATGCTTTTAACTTCAATATTTAAAAATCTTCCTGGGGGAGCTTGCCCCCGGACCCCCCTATGTGAGGTCCACACACCACCTATAAAAATAGCACTTTATCCCTGCTTATACAGGTATGCCGTGAGCTGATTATCGAGCCTTCATTGTAACAGTCGCGGGTACGTTGTGTATATGCGTGGGGAGTGTTGCAGTATAAAATTCCACTGTAGCGCCCGGTACATTAATGGGAAACCCTAAATGTTTGAGCACCCTCTATGAAACGTCAAGCTACCCCACAGCACCCGGGTCATTCTACAGAAAAGGTGAAATCTGGGTGATACAAATCTGCTGAAATATATTCCTTCTAAAAACATCTAAAACCTGTTAAATAGCAATAACTAACTCTTAACTTGATGAATCCACAACAAGTAGAGCTTAAAGTATTTTTATTTTTTAAATTATTTTTATACTTTATACAAAGCTTATTTGTATAGGAATGTCACTGGTGTTACTTGTTACCATAGTAACACCAGTGATGGTAACACCAGTGACAATTTGGAGAAAACACTACAATTTTAACAAAATGGCTGCAGTGTCAGACCAAATATGGCTTCAGTCAATATCAAAATCGTTTAACTCTTCAATACAATACATTTTCCCATTCAAATGTTCACCCCTAGGGCTATGCAATGAGTAACACTAATAACAGACTTGAAAGACGCATGTAAAATTTGAAGATAAAATGACACCTTTAACAAACAAAGTCAGAAGTATCTGACTTTGCTTATGTCTTTGTCCACTGCACTGCCTCAAATGATCTCTTGTTACAGGAGGCACTTCAGAGACAGTACATTATTTCAAAATAAAAGCGTTTTGTGTAGCAGTAACACCAATGACGTAATTTTGGGTGACTGACATTTATTTGATATTATTAATGATAATTTGCGTTTTTTTTTTACATTTCTGTGTTATATTTAATGCTTGTAATGTTATGTAAATATAAATTTGATTTATTTATTTAAAAAAAAATCTTTTAAATTAAAACTATAGGCTCCACTTCCATGTATGATCAAAGTGACAAGGCAGTTCCTTGAACTTGGCATTTTAAATAAATTGCCATTTACGTATAAAACCATTTTTTATTTAGTACCATTGCAAAGACAATCTCTATTTATTCAACATATATAATGAATGTGATTATTAGGTCAACGTCATGTATTTTGGTGTCTGCAAAAGTACGTGACAGCACTTCCACCTTTTCTGGAGAATGACCCACCCCCAAAATAAATCTCTGGCGCCGCCACTGAGCCTGACTATTTGTGTTGGGGGGCCCCGACTTTTTTTTTCTCCAAAGGGGGGGCCTGACGGAAAAAGTTTGAGAACTATACTGGTTTAGCTTACCCGCGCGATTCAAAGTAACGTCAACGTAGCTATAATTTATGCTTTGCTTACATGTTGACATAACTTGTAAGTTTACTGACATTTACATACCTAGTTCACCTGGCTCAGGTGGTGGCTCTGGGGTTGTTGTGTGAGCCACCACTTGAGAATTGCCGTCTTTTTAATTAAGTTTAAACACTGTCACAGAGGACAGGTACGTACCTGTCAGCCAATAAAACACGTTTATTTCCATGCAACTCTCTGATTGGTCTGGTGGTCTCTTGCCTCTGTTGCATTCACTGAACACGGGAAATTACAATCCTACCTAGGTAAAGTACGGTTAATGTATTATATTATTGAGGGAGAATTTGTCCGGGGCTAAAGAAAAAACACATCTGTCCATCAGACAGAGGGCTGCTGTGCCTCCTGTCATCATTAATGGACGTCTCTTTAAAATGACCGCTCAGAGGAGAGGAGTTCTCATTTCTCTAACAGCCTGCTGCTTCCCCTCCTCTCTCCTCGGTTCCTCTCCTCGGCTCCTCCCATATTTTATAGGTTTCAATATCATACGAATGAAACCTTAAACTAAACCAAGATATGCAAAATGTAGAACATTTCATATAGCGATCTGTGTATCTATGTTTTTGTGTGCCATTGATTTATTTGATAGTCTGGGTTTGCTATATTTCACCTGATTTGTTTCTCTTTTGTCATTTGAAAAAAAAACACATCCTTTCACTATAAACATTTATTTATAACTTGCTCCTTGTGTCTGTTTGGCATCCACAGAGATTCTTGCTGTGAAATGTGAAACATGGGGAACACGTATCAAGTATTCTCCTGGGTCAAAGAAGAGTTTATTCAAACTGCCTGTTCGATGTTTTAAACTCTGTTACTCATCAAATTCAAACTGTGAACACTGATTTGACATTTAAAGTCTTTGCATGCCTTTTGTCTCATGTTTTCATTAATGAGTTCAGAGATATCAAGTAACATGATGCATTTGCACAGCATCATTGTATTACCCATTAGTATTCTTCTTCATTAGCTTCCTCAACCAAAATACATTAAGAATAGGGACTTTGCTTTTCCATAAATAAATCAAACGCCGTTTAACATGTTTTTTAGGTTGTTGTATTTAGTTTTTTTTTCCATCTTGCACTTCCACAGTAGCACATTATTTATTTATAGCAAAACAAACAATAAGACATTAAAATGTCGTGTTGATTTTGAAAATAATCACATTTGTAGAAATGATGTCTGAGGTTTGAAAGCCGCTGGGACATGGATGTAATGAAAAACAACCAGAACATTACCTTCAACTGTCTCTAACAATGAGCCACAGACAGAATATGTATACAAACTTTACGAATCATTATTAAAATGTTGCACATCCGATGGCCTGAAAAGATTTTTCTGAATGAATTTAATTTCAAAAAGAGGAGTGTAATGCCTTCTATTATAAGCAGCAAAAATACATGCATAGTTAAATATCTCAAGTTCTTTAAGTTTTCTCAATCCTTTGAAGCGTGTGATACCTGCAGCATAGTGTCAGGGCTAGCAGTCGATCATGTCCCAGGACAAAGTGAATGTTTTGTCAGTGTTGTCAGCTAATAAAATACTGTTTACCTGACAAGTCGGGTGTAGCTCTGACATTCTCTGCTGTTATACGGATCGCCGTGGCGAGCTGGTAACTCCTCGTCATGGCTGCCACATCCATCAACGCAGGGTCATCACCTGGCCCGCTGCCACGTGTCTGCGCTCTTATTGCCAGCGCAATCTGTTAAAAAGGAATGAAAGATTGCGTACCACACCACAAACAATACCATCAGACCCTACTATAAATATTGAGGTTAATACTTGTCATACAAGGTTGTCAGCACAAGCCTAAAATCCGTCCAGCTTAACATTCACAGATTCATGCATCGTGGGAGTCCTGTTTGTTATTTTTGTTGACTGTCTATATTTCTACTTATTGACTTGGCTTATGAGCAAATCTGTTTTACCCAGAGTGCTCTGTCAATAGCCATGTGTGTTTCCCCGTGTGAAAAAGAGGAGTGCAAACATGCTGCGTACACAAATACACAAAGCTGCCATCTTAAATAATAACCCCCCATTTCCATTTAAGTCCGCCAATTAGCATTCAGTGAAACCCAAGCTCAGTCACATCTGTAAATAATCCTTTAATCAACCATGTACATGACTGTGCATAATAATATGACAGGCTGTGTGCATAATTGCAGTACATTGTAACATTATCACAAGCTTGATTCATAGTTTTTCCAACAAATGTGGCAACATATAACACATATCTAAGACTCTAGCATTTGCAGTTATCAATACATCTGCAACAGTACATGACACATAACAGGTTAGACTGCAAAGGTAAACAGCATCTCTCTCCCTGTCTAGATTTGCAATAATATTCCAATAAGGAGTGGAGAGGTGATTGATAATGTTAATCAATGAGGACAGTTCATTTTGGCAGCAGCACTTGCGAGTTAGGGTGTCTTGCATCATTGCCTCTGACAAGAGCTGATTTGCACAATTACGGAGAGAGAGAGAGAGAGAGAGAGAGAGAGAGAGAGAGAGAGAGAGAGAGAAGAGAAGAGAGGAGAGAGAGAGAGAGAGAGAGAGAGAGAGAGAGAGAGAGAGAGGATAGTGAAAATCTTATTTGGGCGAAGACATTTTATTTTCATAAGTGACAATAGCACTGACATTCTTCTCAGTGTGGTCTGAAGTGCTTTATCTTTCCTTGGAGGGACAGAGAGAAGGTCTTGTCCTCTAACTGTACGATTCCTTTCCATTTCTTGACTGTTTACTTTACGGTCAGAATAAATCATGCAGTTGTGTGTAGGATTCATACACATACAGTAAAAGCACATGCAAAGACATGGCTTTACATTGCACACACACATGCATGTTCCAGTTAAGTCACTACTGGAGTTCATAACATGCACTTACCGTAGAGGCATGATTTGACATTAATCTTTAAAGTGGATTTAGGGGAAATTGCATGGCCTTGCTGCTGACCCAGCCCTCCTGGGATGACTAACCTGTGATCTTGTACAAACAGGATAAGACCTCTTGTATAATATATAACGAGCATCCTAGATTTGTGTTTATGCAACATTGGCGATACCCCAAAGCACTTTTTTTAATAAACTAAATATAAAGGTCAAAAATGTACTTTCACTCCCTCCTCTACTCTTTTCAACATTGCCATTCCTCTGAAATAAAATGGGCGTTGATTGGTTTCTACATTTATCCTGCCAGGCTGGAAAGAGAATTAGATAGATAATTACTCACAAGTCCCCGGTTGGGTGCTTCGTTGTTGGAGTTTACCCCAGTGGACGAGAGGGTCGCCTCCCTACGCCTGCGGGTTATGGGGGGGAAAACTCTGACTGTTGTGTGTGCTTATGCACCCAACAGCAGTTCAGAGTATACGGCCTTCTTGGAGACCCTGGAAAGAGTCCTGTATGGGGCTCCTGAAGGGGACTCTTTAATCTTGCTGGGAGACTTCAACGCACATGTGGGCAATGATGGAGACACTTGGAGGGGCGTGATTGGGAGGAACGGCCCCCCTGATCTGAACCGGAGTGGTGGTTTGTTACTGGACTTCTGTGCTAGTCATGGATTGGCCATAACAAACACCATGTTCGAACATAAGGATGCTCATAAGTGTACGTGGTACCAGAGCACCCTAGGCAGAAGGTCCATGATCGATTTCGTTATCGTATCATCGGACCTGAGGCCGTATGTTTTGGACACTCGGGTAAAGAGAGGGGCGGAGTTGTCAACTGATCACCATCTGGTGGTGAGTTGGGTCGAATGGCGGGGGAAGCCTCTGGATAGACCTGGTAAGCCCAAACGTGTAGTTCGGGTGAACTGGGAACGTCTGGAGGAGGCCCAAGTTCAGGAGGCCTTCAACTCACACCTCCGGCGGAGCTTTTCAGGCATTACTGTGGAGGTTGGGGACATTAAACCAGAGTGGTCGGTGTTCAAAGCCTCTATTGCCGAAGCCGGGGCGGGGAGCTGTGGTCTCAAGGTCCTAGGTGCCTCAAGGGGCGGTAACCCTCGAACCTCCTGGTGGACACCGGTGGTCAGGGAAGCCGTCCGACTGAAGAAGGAGGCCTTCAGGGATTTGTTATCCCGGGGGACTCCCGAGGCAGTTGCAAGGTACCGACAGGCCCGAAGGGCAGCAGCCTCATCCGTGGCCGAGGCAAAGCAGCGGGTTGGGAGAAGTTCGGAGAGGACATGGAAAAGGACTTTCGGGCGGCACCAAAGTTGTTCTGGAAAACTGTCCGACACCTCAGGAGGGGGAAGCAGGGAACCATCGAAGCTGTGTACAGTAAGGATGGGACGTTGTTGACCTCAACTGATGGAGTGTTAGGGCGTTGGAAGGAACACTTTGAGGAACTCCTGAACCCGACAACTCCGCCCTCTATGTTAGAGGCAGAGCTGGAGTATGATGGGGGATCAACACCAATCTCCCGGGGGGAGGTCACTGAGGTTGTTAAACAACTCCACAGTGGCAAAGCCCCGGGGGTGGATGAGATCCGCCCAGAAATGCTGAAGGCTCTGGGTGTTGAGGGAACATTGCGTGGAAGTCGGAAACAGTACCGAAGGAGTGGCAGACCGGGGTGGTGCCAATTACAGAGGCATCACACTACTCAGCCTCCCCGGGAAAGTTTACTCTAAGGTACTCGAAAGGAGGGTCAGGCCGATTGTCGAACCTCAGATTGAGGAGGAACAATGCGGATTCCGTCCTGGTCGTGGAACGACGGATCAGCTTTTTACTCTCGTAAGGATCCTGGAGGGGGCCTGGGAGTACGCTTATCCGGTCTACATGTGTTTTTTGGACTTGGAGAAGGCGTATGACCGGGTTCCCAGGGAGTTACTGTGGGAGGTGCTGCGGGAGTATGGGGTGAGGGGGTCTCTACTCAGGGCCATCCAATCTCTGTACTCCCAAAGCGAGAGCTGTGTCCGGGTCCTCGGCAGTAAGTCGGACCCATTTCCGGTGAGGGTTGGCCTCCGCCAGGGCTGCGCTTTGTCACCAATCCTGTTTGTAATATACATGGATCGGATTTCGAGGCGTAGTCATGGGGGGGGGGGGTCTGCAGTTCGGTGGACTAAGGATTGCACCACTGCTTTTTGCAGATGATGTGGTTCTGATGGCTTCATCGGTCTGCGACCTTCAGCACTCACTGGATCGGTTCGCAACCGAGTGTGAAGCGGCTGGGATGAGGATCAGCACCTCCAAATCTGAGGCCATGGTTCTCAGCAGGAAACCGATGGACTGTCCACTCCAAGTAGGGAATGAGTCCTTACCCCAAGTGAAGGAGTTCAAGTATCTCAGGGTTTTGTTCTCGAGTTAGGGAACAATGGAGCGTGAGATGGGCCGGAGAATCGGAGCAGCGGGAGCGGTACTGCAGTCGCTTTACCGCACCGTTGTGACGAAAAGGGAGCTGAGCCAGAAGGCAAAGCTCTCTGTCTACCGGGCCATTTTCGTTCCTACCCTCACCTATGGTCATGAAGGATGGGTCATGACCGAAAGAACGAGATCGCGGATACAAGCGGCCGAGATGGGTTTTCTCCGCAGGGTGGCTGGTTTCTCCCTTAGGGATAAGGTGAGAAGTTCGGTCATCCGGGAGGGACTCGGAGTTGAGCCGCTCCTCCTTCGCGTCGAAAGGAGCCAGTTGAGGTGGTTCGGGCACCTAGTTAGGATGCCACCTGGGCGCCTCCCTAGGGAGGTGTTCCAGGCACGTCCAGCTAGGGGTAGACCTAGGACCAGGTGGAGGGATTATATCTCTTCGCTGGCCTGGGAGTGCCTTGGGATCCCCCAGTCAGAGCTGGTTGATGTCGCCAGGGAAAAGGAAGTTTGGGGCTCTCTGCTGGAACTGCTACCCCCGCGACCCGACCACGGATAAGCGGAAGAAGATGGATGGATGGATGGATTACTTTGAGGACCAGAGGTGAACACGACAAATTTGAGACATTCCTATTTTTTCCTCCCCCAGCATGCACTTGCAGTAAAAGCTATCTCTTTATAAGGTGTATTCCTGAGGGTTGTGTGAGGTGTGAGACATCCACCTGCTTCTGCTGCAACCCACAATTTTACACAGCAGCAATTTATTTAATGTTCCAACATAAATGTGATGAATGTACTTTTATAATTTTTTCAATATATATTCAGCTGAGCAAATCAGCTGGAAGTACACACTTTAATAAAAAAACACTGCATTTCACGTTAAAATGTCAAAATGTCAGTCAACAACATGAAATGTTATTATTGAAATATATTGTTCTTTTTAATTGGCATTATTAATTTGTATGGTGCATTTATAACATATTAGAAATAGTGTTTGATAATTAAATGATATCACCGTATCTCTTCATTATCTGGCAGCTCTATCCAGATGCAAGGAACAGGACAAGGAAAGCAATCAAAGTTTAATATTACACTCAGTTTTGTTGATTTATGTGATCGACTTTGGCCTTTTGGAATACATTCACGGAATATAATGCATAAGATGATTTTATTACCCAGGATTTCCAATCATAGTAAACGTCAAAGTGACAAAGCATTACAGGGCCAGTCTTTTGTAACTGTTTGTCTACATTCATTTATTTCCCATTTGGTCTACTTTCACTTTTTTTTTCTTGAACTATTTGCCTGTACAGGTTTCTGAATTACTTTGAGCCTCTTTTCTGTGCTACCTTTGAGGCATTGCAAAAACTTCAAAAGGTTTAGGAAAATCATTCCTTTCAGTTTAACAGGAGTGTTATGCCTGTGGCATCGATTTTGTTTTGGTTTGTGAGAACTGAAAGTGAGAACCAAACTTTTGAGCGTTATGCCGTGACAAAGTAAAAAGCAGAATCTGGCTCCAAAACGAACCACTGGACCAGAACGCCTTGTGCTTGTCGGTTCGGGTGTGTTTCATGAGTGTGTTTCCTGAGGCTGTTTGAATACATTTGTTTAATAAGTAACACATATTTGATTATGCAATCTTGCTTTAACTCATTTACATTTCTTCTTGAAAATAGGCATAGAACCATCCAATGCAAAGTTCATGAGAATGTATTGTCATATTTCATTATTTGTATACTCTTTACTTTACTTACTATGGTTGCATGCCTTTATAACCTTCACGATTCATTTCAGTATACTCTTCCAGTATTCATCGTCCTTGGAAATCCCAGCAGTCTATTGAAGATGAGCTCCTGTTTTGCCACCCTGTCAGCCACGAGACAGAGTGCCACAAAGCCACCTGTCAGCAGGCCGTTAAGCGAAGCTCCAGGCTGACCAAGGACTGACCGGGAGCATCTGTGCCACTGTTTGTGTCTAATACGCTAATGAGAGCTGTCAAGCTGTCGAATCCACTCCCGGTGCCCTCCGGCACTAACAATGGCACCTTCAATTTGGCTGTCTTGAGTGACATTAACAAACACAGGCGCAAAAAGAACAGACGCGTGCCAGTGACGATGTTCACAAACAAAAAACGACAGATAGGCCTACAGCTCTAAACACACAAACAGAGGGAGAGAAAGAGAAGACGACAGAGTGAGATTTGTTAGTTTTAATAATGGAGTTGCTGCTTTAATTTCATCATGTCAACACTTGTTCGTCTTGTTGCCTATAGAGGCCAGTGTTGCTCAGTCACTGTGCAAACCCTGAAAGACCTAACAACACATTTATCCCAGAGCACCCTGAAAGAAAGAATGACTCATCCTCTGATCTATCGCTAAACTCACATGAGCATTCTTGATTGATGCCATGTGCTGAGCAGTGAAGCCCTCCACCACCTCATGAAAAGAGCAGTGCGAGTAAGTCAATGGCAGAGTGTGTGTGTGTGTGTGTGTGTGTGTGTGTGTTTGTGTGTGTTTGTGTGAGAGAGGTCTTATGGCGCTCCACCCAAAACCTGCCAAGCATCCATCAAACACACTTCCTCCTCAAAGTTGACCTAACATGTGTTCCCCTGCAGTATTCTTGGCTCATCTTGTTTCATAGTATCAAAATCTTCCTGGCAAAAAATAAAATAATAACACATGCACAAGAAGACATTTGGAAATGGGAGGTTTGTTCTGGGACGCTGGCTGATATACTGCTGCAGTAAACAGGAAATAAATTGATCATCATCGGTACACATAGAGGCACTGGTTCTACACTTTCCATTTAAGGAAAGAAAAATATTGCAAGATCACAAATATATGTAAATTAGGTATCCCACGATACTCAAACATACATTTAAGAGTCAATTTGCATAGAAAGTATTCACATCCCAAAGATGCGTCATCTATACACCTAAAATAAACCCAGTCCTGACCATAACTGGGTTGTTATATGATTCTAATTTCCTTCTATACACAACCCACAAAACACTGAGGGACATAAAAGAAACACTTCAAATGCAAGTGAAAAAAAAAGTAATCTCAGTTGCCCAATGTATAAAAAAAAGCAAAACTTGAAGATATGTGGCTTTTCCAGATTTGTTGATCTTTACAATTACAGACAATATTATCCAAATCTACCAAAACAAAAAGTCATTAGTATTGCATTCACGAGAGGATATAACATGTTCTTTATTTCCTACGTTTTAATACAAATGTGGTTACATAATACATGCTTAAATCTAGATTATGTGTGCAAAAAACTTAATTTATAGTTTATAGATTATAGTTTTATCAGAGTATTAGTCTATACAGGACAAATTGTATGTACATGTATACTGCTAATCCACAGTGTATTGTAGGTATATAAGGAGCAGCATGCATTGTGCTCTGTCACTGTATGTGTTGAGATGTTAAAGAGTGAGTCATATGTTCCTGTATGAAGGCAGTGGTAAGGAATCATATACATAATGTACGTGCAGATGTGATTTGCACATGAGCTAAAGAAAGGCATAAACGATGCAATTAAATTGTACAAATTGATGCACGTGTTTTGTTTCAAGTCTGATACAGGAGTTAATTATGCTTTTTCGCTGTGTACAACCAGAAGCACACCTTGTTTTTTTAATGAGAAAAAAATACATATAAGTGATATAAATGAACAAAACAGAAACTGATCTATTTTTTATATCAGCGCCTCATCGATCGAATCCTTATAATACACACCAGGGGCGGACTGGGGGAAAAAGTGGCACGGGGATTAATTGACAGACAGGCCCACTTAATGCGCGGCATGTATCGGCCGGCCAGCGACGAAAGTATGTTACTTAACAAAAAACCATGCATTTTATGTTATTTTGGACAATTATTCATATAGTAATCACATTACCTGAGCAGCCCTTGAGTTGCCTGAGCAAAATAGTTACAGCATATATTTAGTGATTTTAATGTTAACAGATCATTGATGCAATAATATTTGGACCCAATTTGCCTGACTTAACACATGGAATAAAACATGGGCGCAGGAAGCATCCTCAATGTGGGTGAGACAATTTAACAGGGGGTGTGGGCAGGTGGTGGACCTCACCTCCTCTAGGGGGGTCCGGGGGCAAGCTCCCCCGGGAAGATTTGTTTTAAAATGTTGAAGTTAAATGCATCAATCTGGTGCACTTTGAGAGCAAAATTAGGGACTAAATCTATGGCAGTCAGTAGGGGCTTGGACTGTGAGCCGTAGGGTCGCCGGTTCAAGTCCACGACCAGACCTACATTTGGAGTGTGGACTGCTACTTGGAGAGGTCCCAGTTCACCTCATGCCCTGCCGTGGTGCCCTTGAGCAAGGCACCGGACATCCCCCTTCCCCCCATTGCTCCCCGGGCGCTGTACAATAGCTGCCCACTGCTCCTAGTACCAGACTCCTGAAAAGCAGAGAACACATTTCACTGTGTGTGCTGTGTGCTCTGCATGTGAGATTTACTTTTTCTTTCAACATTTATATGAACAGCAAGTGGAGGCAAAAGTGACTGCACCCAAAACAATAAACCTGCTAGCTAACTAGCCTAAACTCAGTAACAGAATGTGGGCAACACATTCTTCGCCACAGCCGCGCGACCACTGAGTCAGACGTCACTTCCCCCTTTTCTAACCCACACTCCCCTATGCAAGCCCCTCCCTCTGAACCCAGGGCTCACTACAATACTGTATACTGTATACACAAACTATACAAAAACACCTTTACGCTTTGGAGCTTGTTTATCCATCTGTAAGCAACTGCCAGCTAGGTCTCTCAGTCACTCACTCCTGGGGCCTGTACTACGAAGCTGGTTCAACCTAACCTGGATATTTTTGAGTTAGCCGGTTGGCCTAATCCAAAACATACGAGCTCTCGCTGAACGGTACTACGACGCGGGTTATCAAATGGATCGCTCAAGCCAGCCGTGCCCTATCTAGTTAGGTGCGCGTTCACATGAAAGGGGTGGTATTTGCAGCATTCGACCAATCACAAACATGGAGAAGCGTACTGACAACTTTAAACTTTAAACATCCATGACTTAAACACTTTATCCAGGATAAAAGCCACATAGCTGCACCTGCAAGGTGAATACGCTCTGGTAAAAGAAAAAGTGTTTGAATGCGTTCATTAACAGGTGTATGATATCACTGTCACGTCTAAAACACGAGTGGATCTGACTTTAATTACATTTGTCTCGAGTGTTTCGTCAACTTACTGTGTTGCTTAAAATATTACTTCTGCATACAGTATGTGACACTGTGAGTGTTGCACGGCCAGATACGGCTCAGCTGACTCAGATAAGGAAATATATGATACATTATGATGTGATATCCCGCGGACTGTACTTAATGTTACTCTGATCCGGTTACTTATGTTGTGGCAGATATTTAAGTAAGCTTTCTTAACGCTAATGTTATAATAGTCAGATTGCTCTGAAGATGGGAGGTGTTATTCTATTAATGTTCACGTTCACACAGTCTGTGATTTTTGCCGGCCGTCTTTCCTGCAATGGCAGCTTTTCTGTATTTCCTTTCTCCTGTAATATGACTTGATCGCTTTAAACTCCGCACACTGAGCTCTGATTGGTCAGCAGGCGGTGCTTTCACTGAGTTGGGCTCTTAGCCTGCAACCTAACCTGGGGGGTATACTACGAAGCAGTATTTTCGTTTAGCAAGATAACTTCTGGGATTTCCGGTACTACGAAGCTGGTTCACTTTTTAGCGGGCTAGATCTCCATGGTGACTTATCCTGGAACCTAGTCTGTGCTCCGAAGCAGGATATGTTCCAGGATAAGAGATCAACCCAGCGAAAGCACCACGCCTGCTGACCAATCAGAGCTCAGTGTGCGGAGGAAATACAGTTTTTAACTGCCGTTGCAGGAAAGACGGCCGGCCAAAATCACCGACTGTGTGAACGTGAAAATGAATAGAACATCACCTCCCATCTTCAGAGCAGTCTGACTATTATAACTATTATACTATTATGTTAAGAAAGCTTAATTAAATATCTGCCACAACATAAGTAACCGGATAAAAGTAACATTGCCTACAGTCCGCGGCACTGTGAGTGCAGACGTCGATATGTCCCATTATCATTCATATCACATCATAATGTATCATATATTTCCTTATCTGAGTCAGCTGAGCCGTAACTGGCCGTGCAACACTCACAGTGTCACATACTGTATGCACAAGTATTATTTTAAGCAACACATTAAGTTGACGAAACACTCGAGTCAAATGTAATTAAAGTCAGATCCACTCGTGTCTTGGACGGGGCAGTGATATCATAAACCTGTTAATGTACGCATTCAAACACCTTTTCTTTTACCAGCTGTATTCACCTTGCAGGTGCAGCTATGTGGCTTTGATCCTGGATAAAGTGTTTAAGTCATGGATGTTTAAAGTTTAACTTCTTCATATTTGACTAATATTATAGGCCTAGTTTCATTTCACTTTTCATTCAGGAAGTATGACGCTGCGCTGTCAGTACGCTTCTCCATGTTATGTTTGGTCGAATGCTCCAGATACCACCCCTTTCATGTAAACGCGCACCTAACTAGATAGGACACGGCTGGCTTGAGAGAACGAGTTGATAGCCAGCGTTGTAGGACAGTTTAGCGAGAGCGGCTTCGTTTTGGATTAAGTCAACCGGATAACTCAAAACATATCCAGGATAGGTTGAACTAGATTCGTAGTATACCCTACAGGCCGGAGCAGAGGTGCTGTTAAGCCCAGCTGCCCGGAGTCACAAGGCGGCCCTGACTCTCTCCAAGCCGGCCGCAGGAGGAATAACACGGCGATCCTCTCCCCTCGTCCATCCATCTTGTGCATTATATTGAACAACCGCAATAAATGTGCCGTGGCTTTTGGAAACTTGTGAACGTCTTGGTATCTTTCCGTTGTGGCCTACGAGCCGGTCATAACAGTAAGCTACATCATTATTTTTAAAGATTTTAAAGGGAATTAGGTACAGTGGCAATTGTTCTTTTATAGGTTTTTTACTAATAATTACGTAACTGAATTGCAGATGGTGCATATTTCCCGTGAATGTCTTAAATACATGAATTAAACATCACCGACTGCAGTCTGCATAATAGCATAAAGCTTATAGAGCACATTATACAGATTCATGATATGAATTAAACTGTTTCATGTGATGAACTTAAAGGAGTCTTTCACATATTCTTTTCCTCCAACGTCATGCAAGGTCACGCTCGACTTTGAACTTCAGTAAAACTTTCTCTTCTGCTCATGAGTAACCTGGTAAAGCCGAACGATTAGTCTTTAATACAATTCTGCAGTCCTCCTGGCTGTACTGATAATACACTAGCTTGATGTGAATATTATTCACCTTTCCTAGAAATCTTTGTAGTCGGCATTTTAACATCACTAAGACATTTTTCATGTTTTCCCTTTGAAGATGGCCTTGTTTTCAAAGTAAGATAAAGAACTGGTTACACAGTACAAAGGCAATAAACTAATGCTACAGCCAGCTTGATAATGGAATAAAAATGAGCCATGCTCCAAGGATGACAGTATATCAACTCATATGGCAAAACAAGCAATACAGCAAGCTCCATCATGAGATAAAAGGCTCATGCAAAGGTGGAAATATACGTCTCCAGCTTCGAGTTTTTTGATTTCACTTCATCTTTAATGATTACAAATCCCTGATGTAAATAGAAAGTGATGATATGGAAATTCTAGATAAAAAAAGATTCAAAAACAACTACAGCCTGACTGAAAGGTAACTCAAAGTCAAAGGTGTCTAGAATCCCCCAACCCCCTATCAGCAAAACCTGGGGAGAGCAGCTGGGTGTTGAGGGAGATTCTTTGGATATCTGTAAGCAGCCAGCAGCTGACAGATCCTTTTTTATTCTGCCAGAGATCAGACTCTTTATCTGGGTATGAGAACGAGAAGCGAATGCCTGGTGGAAACACAGGTGGAACTGTCACACACCTGTTTTGGCACAGATTTGTATCCGTTTGCCTTGTTTAGCTCGGCTTGGAACGTTCAGAGCTCTGACATACGGCGGGGACAGGTGCTTCAGAGACATCGTGTGTGAAAAGCATCTGTGCAGGGCACCTCTTTGCCCCTCTAACCACACTTGGTTGACATTCAAAATGCATCCATGAAATATATTAGCATCGTCCTCGCTTATGATTCATGAACTGCTAACGGTGTAATGTATTTCAGGTTCAGATTTGATTTCACTAAATGACAGTGAAAGTCAAAGTGAATCCTACATTTTCCCTGTTTGTACACAAGTAGGGCTGGTAATTAAGCTCCTTTTGCTCATTTGTAAACAGCAATACTGACAAACATAATTTAAAAATTCCCACAAACATACACATGTAATGCTTGATCCATGTTTATCTGTTCAACAGCATACTTCAAAGAGGCCAGGATTGGTGTAATTAAAGCAGGCATAGTATTCATTATTATGCTCATAAATTTGCTCTTGATTTCCCCTTGCTCAACATAAACTGGCACAGTTGTTGCTCTGTTCCCTCATTGGCAAAGGGCTGCTGGCTTGCAGTTCAATATTGAACCAGTAACTTCTTACAGTCTTGCTCATCTGTTATTGTAATGATGTAATGACTAGAATAATATGGATGTTCATAAAAGTGGATCTATACTGTTTCATCTCGTTGCTCTTAACACTAGAATTCTCAAAAATGATTTATTGCTGGAAATATTGTGCCCTGACAAAATCACGTTCAATAAGAATTGCAGCAATAGCTCTTTTTTAACTGATTCTCAGGCACAGGCATTTAAGTAATGCTATGTTTGTAAAGGTATTCCAATGATGTATAATGTATTTTCCAAGCACTTGTATCAGAGATCTTTATGATATATAAGACTGTGTTGATGTTACAAAGAAAATATTTGGTCAGCATTTATTCTGGGATGTATGTCCATCTGCTGCATACATTCATCATTTAAATGCCCATTCAGTGGCCCATGCTTTTCACCATCCTAAGGGCCCGATGGATTGTTGACCTTCATCAGTGCTGTCTCCGCAGATGACTGCAGCATCCATTCAGCGCGGGACAGTGTTCTGAGAGGGGACAGGAGGGCACTGAGTCCTTCAGCCAGTGTAAGCACTGCGTTGCTTGACTGGGAAAGACACAAATATTTGATGAGTCCCCCAGCTAGCACTGCATTAAAGATGCAGCAGCGTGTCCGACAGCAACTCTGCAGCAGCTTAAGGACCAGTTTACTCTGAGTTGACTGAGATCAGTGATCTCAAAAAAGGAAAAACTAAGAATGTATGCAAACAATTGTTCTTGATTCAAAAACCAGAGAAGTGTGCGTTCAGCTGAAAAAGGCATTAAATATAAGCCGCATACATTTTGAGATGTAGAAACTTTCTGCACATGGCACAAAGGTTATTGGACCTACTTTATTTATCTATCTATCTATCTATATATCTATCCATCTACCTATCTATTTATCGATTACACCAACATGTGTATAGATATGTGATGCCAAGCAATTTGATTTGTTGTTAGAGGACACACTGAGTCGTGAAGCAACAGGCCTAAGGCTAAGTTAGATTGCCGATGCCATGCAGGAAATGTAACGGTCCCTATATCCGTAGCCTTTACTTAGCCTAGAATGTACATTAAAGGTTGATTAGTGAGGCATAAAAGTGCGGCAGTCATGCAGTTAATCTAGCTGTATTTACTGGCTTCCTGACAGGTATTTTACTCAGGGTCTTTAAAATCACACCATGGCTCCAATCACGCTTGAATGTTCTCTGAGGGCTAGCCACTTGCCTCCAGAGGGGACATCACATTCATTGACTGTCAGAATCCTGGCTTTAGGTCTGAAGCTGTAAGGCCAGGATCACACAGAGACACGTCGCCACAGGCTGCTTCAAAAACTCCATAGCAAAGTGGTTGGGCTGTTAAAGCTTTCCCATTGACAAATCACAGTGTTATAGGAGGCTAATGTGTCAGAATATTGTATACAAAAAGGTAACTTATTAAAGGTCTCCTATCATGCAATGTTTAGGCATATATTATGGGTCTCAGATATAGAAAAATATATAAAAAACATGTATATGATGTGTTTTGCTCAAAAATACCAAACAGATCATGCATTTTAGACATCCCTCTATTTTTGCCCAGTTATGGCACATTTCCACTGCAGGACCTCGCACGGCTTAGTACGGTATAGTTAGGCCTTGGTAGGCCCGGCTCACTTTATGCTGCGTTTCCATTACAGTTTAGTAGCTGGGGCAGTAACTATAGTAACGCAGTGTAGGCAGAGCCGTGAGGTCATTTTCAATGCGAACCACAGAAAACCAACATCTGCCGTTAGCTCTATAGCACTCAGAGCTCACAGCTCTTCATATCTGTTCAGAAACTAGACAAAAGTTAAACAAGTACAAACCACAGACTGCCTGTGTCATGGAGAATACAGTCGCTGGTTTATTTATATCTGTATAGGCCGTTGTTGTGAGAGTGGACGGTCGGAGCATATACTGCGCTAGCTCAGCCGATCTCCATCCAGAAAAACTGTGAAACAGTACCCGTTAGCCGGAACTACCCCTAATGGAAACGCAACAAACAACGCGCCAGGTTTGGCACGGCACGCTTAAACCGTGCTACGCGCTGCAGTGGAAATGTGCCATTAGAGAACTCCTGATTCGGGGTCCTTCGCTTTAAAAAAAGAAAGAAAAGGAGGTGGAGCTAATGCCTGCTCAGAATTACACGGCAGATTCAGCTCAATGCTGCCATTATTAAACGCCATATCATGTTCCAAACCACATCAAGGATTATTTCTGAAACAGTATGGAGCTCAAATATTTTTCTCTTGCGGGTTTACCACAAGGTGGGTTTTTCTTCTTTCTGCTGTTTTACATATGTGCTCTCTCCAGTACTGCGTTAGCTCTGAGTGTTAGCATGCTTGCTGATGTAAACAAAGACTATATTACATCCAAAACAGTCGGGCATTGTTTCTGATACTGCAGTGGGTCCGCATTGATATTATATATATATCGGACACAAATCTGAATCAGTTTCATTGTACCCCCCGTTTTTAGAGATTTGGGTAAGGGGGAAAAGAGAGAGGGTTTTATTACCTCACACTGTGTGAGTTCCCTGACACACCGGGGACACATATTTATGATAATAAAATGGCGGCTTCACAAAACTTTTTGGAAGTTTTACGGGGCGTGGTTTGCAATCCGCCCAGCCAATCAGAAATATAGCTCTTTTCTCACAAGAGAGCCGCACGAAAGTCCCTGCTCTCTAGCAGGGACTTTCGAGGGGGTAAAAAGGTTCTCATGAACTAATTTTAGTACCGGCTCTTTTTGGTGTGAACACGACAAAAGAGTTCTCATGAACTAAGTTCTCATGAACCTTTGTGGGAAAAGTACTGTGGTGTGAATGCGCCTAATGAGAAAATGGGGAGAAGATAAAGGAGACAAGGAAGAAATTCACACCCTAGTTCTGAACCTGTGCCGTATTTCATTTCACAAAATTATGCCCAACCATTTGCCCGCAGTTACATTCATTGAAAATCCATCCCTGCGTTAATGGAATTATAAGATGTAGTGCACCTAATCAAATGGAATTGATTTAAGTTGCTTTTTGGCCCCGAGCCCTTGTAGTATTAGGGCTCTGCTTGTGTCTTCTGTTCCCCTGATGGTCCCTGGGTTTAGGGAACCGACTTGATGGACTATGTGCGTACCCTGGATGTGTGTTAAAACCGTTGTTTATAACTGTGTGTGTATGCTGGGGAAACTATGTTGGCTTATGAAAAGAGTGAGCAGAGATGTGCAGTAGCCTACACTTGTGTGTCGATTTAAGCTAGAGCTGCCCCAAGGGCTTGCCAATCATGGTAAAGGTTCAGGGTCTTTGTTCATTTATATGTTTTGTCTTTTGCATTAAACCCAAAGTGATAGAGACTACAGAACCACGTGTTTACATTTCGTCCTGTTTCAACGAGGGGAGAAAGTACCAGGCAAGAGTGTGAGCCGTGTTCTAGTTTTTGCCAATTTGACCAGGTCTCAGAGTTTCAGCCTATTGGTGTAATCATGCTTATTCTTGGCTGCTTTTAAAAAAACGTATAACTAGCAAGCTTGGTTGTATGGATGCAGTACGTAGTAGACATGAAATGTTGCCCCCTGTGTCTTTGTAGCATGAAGTATGACACATTGAATCTGTAACCTTCAATCATTGAACTTCAGCTGACTACCTCATTCAACATAACAAACAGAAAAAGTGCAAACACAAAGCAAGGTTGCATTCAGCACACCAAATAGCTTTTCCTGAAAATCGGCAGCTCTTTTGAAAGAGAAGAAGTCAGTTCAAGATGTCCTTGTCAAAAAAAGTAAACCAGTTGAATTAGAATCTTATTCAGCGTAGTCACAAAACAGTTGCAAAACTACTTTCATATTGAATTTAATCAGCAATGCAGGACGAGTATTGAATAGGAATATGTGAATTAGTAATAGGGAAAGCGCTGTTGAGCAAAAAGAAAAGGCAGACACAGACAAAATGTACTGTGAGTAGAAAAATAATTGTACACATTAACAACTGTTCATTCCAGCAATTCTAGGATCCTCAGTTATGATTAGGTGGAATCAGATAAAGCATTGACATCACATAGAAAAACAACCTTTTTCCTCTGCTCTCTGAAAGCATGAAGCCAATTGCGTATGACAAATTGAGAGCATTTTTGCAATGCCCTTTGCCAAGCTTGTGCAACATTTGTTTCCCTGCCTCTTTCTCCTGTCTCCAAATCGTGGACACCTAATTCTCACATTTCCTGCATGCCTTGCAAACACAAAGGAAGGAGTGACATTTATTCGGCCTGGTTTATTTGTATTCCGTCTCTTTCCTCACTACATGTCGGGTTTTATGAGCTCACTCAGGCGAAACATTAAAGAAGCTCATTCTTTATTAATCCTCACAATGACAATTCAAAGCTTTCGACACACCGACTTTACAGTGTGGGCTTGCACTTTCTACTAAAAATCAGGTTACAGTCATTATTTTTTAAACATCGCTTGTTGCTGGTGTTTGTCAAGTTTTGCCCCATACAGGCTTTTCATTGTGTCAAACAAAACAAACAAGTAAGTAGGATTACTGTAGATAAAGAGTTGAGGCGAGTATTTCACACGGGAAGAAAGTGATAACCTTGCTCCTTATAATGTTGCATAAGAGTCTGCACTCAGCTGGTGGGTGACTTGACCTTGTAATGTCGGCACTCTATATCATCTTGTTTGCCTCATGTTTATACAAATGTATAAACATAGAATTAATTAAAACAGCAGACGGACCAAGGCTAAAGATTTGTACGCCTTTTTAGCAGCATTTTATTTCAAGACCACTTTAGTCACTTTGCATCTTGCAGCTGCCCTGGGCTCAGTATCAAAGTTCAACATCTGTGCCAACCCTGAGCAGCGATAAGCAAACACAGACAATAGAGAACAGATGTGCTCGTGGGAAAAATGGACTGAGTTGTCTGACATGCATTCAATTAGACTGAATGAGGCTATATTCAGATAAATACAAGACTTGATGTTTTACTTTTGGATTCAATGATGTTTCAAATCAATACTGGGAGAGTGATAAGAGTTAATGTTGCAGGGAATGAGAGTCTGAAATAGTTTAATCTGATGGCCTTTTCCCTTAGCCCTGTTTTCTTACTGCAGGGTCTTTCTACACTTTCAAACAAACCTGCAGTGTTAGAGCTGGAATAGAGAAGTGGTTGTATCATTGGCTGATGACTGAAGAATTTAAGGAAATGAGGACTGAGGCTACACTTGGCCTAAATTGGTGGTGAGGGAAAATGATGGCTGAGGAACAACAGAAGTGTTGTTATTGTAGGGAAATCAATTCTTCTTTTTATTAATAACTCAAGATGAGGGAGACAGAACTTCTTTGTCTAATAAAAATCCAATGTAATACTTGACTATGAAAGTTACTGACAACATGTAATATACAAAGCAAACATTTATCAATCATGTTAGAGAATACACAAAAGGCTTTCAACTATGTAAAACAGCATCATCGCAGAAGATCAATCATCATGAGATGTGTAATTCATGCTGAAAAGGTAGTAGGGGCAACACAAGACAGATAAAAGGTTCTTAGATTGGAAACATGAATGGTTTTGGAAAAGAGTTGTGAGGATGAGAGAACCGAAAAAAGGAAAAACCAAACACCCTCTCTTCATGGACAAAGAAACAAGTAGAAAGGGAACTTATGCAGATAACATTGAAACATCAATCATCAAAAATCTCTTAACAGTGACAATCATTCACAAATAGTTGTTACACTCTTGGTTCAAAGCCAGGGAAGACAAAGTGATAGTAAGAAAATGTTCCTAGCTGTATCAGCATTTAAAACCCATTCAGGAAAGTTTCTCGCATAAGCTCATGTTGTCAATAACTCTGCTACTTTGAATGTTTCAATACAGTTGAGTGATAATTCATTGCACCCAGAGGGAGGTGGGGGAGGGGTTTGGGTAGCCCCTACTTTAAGACATAATGATGGATTATGACCAAACCAGACTGCACACGGAAGTGCACAATCAGCTAAATGTAAGCCGGAGGCTGAGATTTTCATAAATATGTATGGCATCTTACATATTGTTAAGAGCTTGCAGTGAATTACAGATCAGCATTGTCAATTCAGAAATACAGAATACGGCCAAGGTACATTTCAAAAGCGGCTTACTTCATGAGATGCAAATATGACAAAAAGAGAAGAAGAACTTTAAGTGCCTCACTTGACTTTCAGGTGCATACAGAATAAGTTCAAGTGACATTTTGTCCCAGTGGTTTTCACCTATCAAAGTGCATTTTAAAGAATCTTCCTCTAAGTAGACTTTATTACACCATGAAAAGAAACTTGAAGAAGAAAGTTTGAAAAGTCCAGACGTGATGGGGGTCATGGGGCAAGAACTCAGAAACAATATCTGCAGCAGCCCTTCCAACAATCTCAGTTTCAGTTTCTGAAGCAATCACGGGCCATCAGAGCAGAACCGCACCGCAATTAAGCTGTCTGTGATTTTTAATTAAAACTAAGAGGCGTGATCCGTCTAAAACTTTGTTTGCCTTTCAGGCAACACAAGTTATCATCTTTGTAATGGATACGATTATAATGTATATAATTGTATGAAAAATGATCACATTACTATTCCTAATTTCAAATAATAAAGGGCAGGCAGAAAGTGACAAAATAAGTTCCTTTTTCCTTCCTTGCAGTTTTCCGCCCAAACGTTGTTACAATTACGTAGGACAATAATTGTGATAGAAACATGAATAATTCAAAGGTGTAAGCATTTCCAGCTGTACCCAGTAGGCACAATCAATAGGCCGCCTGATGCCTTTACCAAGGCAAAGTCCATTACAAGTTCTAATGCATCTGAGTGGCTTCTGAACCAAAAAGCAATTTAATGTTGATAACTCCGGGGAGTGCACAGAGGAACTTGAGGAAGACAAATAAACAAGAGCAGCGAGTGCATACAGCCCTGAGGGATACAGGCCTTTACTGTACAAAACTGTTGACTTGGACCTTTTATTGACAACCTGTACATCAAAACTTAAAGAGCCCATGTCATGCTTTTCCGGTTATTCAGAATCAGAATACCTTTATTAGTCCACAGAGAGGACATTTGCAACCCGTCCCCTTGTATGTTATGAAGGTTTGTATGCATGTAAACGGTCTGCAGAGTCACAAACCCTCAAAGTACACCCTTTAGCGCAGTGACCACCAACTGGCGGCCCGCGGGCCACATCCGGCTCGCCAGACATTCTCATCCGGCCCGCACGACGGGGGTGACTGTGGCGTTGGCGGAGTGGTTACTGCGTTCGCCCCCCCGCCCATTTTTTTTTTTTACAACGTCTCGTGAGTAAGGTGCAGTACCGGAGTCCAACAGAGAGGCAGCAGCTGCGGGACAGTAGACTGCGTACTGCGAAACCTTCCCTTCCTTGAAGAAGAAGAAGTGAGCCTTCGTTGTGAAGAGTCTGCTTTGTGAGCTCCGCACCACAGCAGCAGCCCCTCTGCGACAGAGTCCAACAGAGAGGCAGGAGCTGCGGGACAGTAGCCTAGAAGCAGGGTTGGGTTGTAACGGAATATATGTAACGGCGTTACGTAATCAGAATACAAAAATCAAGTAGGCTAACTGTATTTAGCCGGCGTTACATTTGAAAAATAGTAATCTGATTACAGTTACTTTCGTAAACCTGAAGTGAATACATTTTGGACTTATTGGAATTATTGGTGGAAAAGTTTCCTCACAAAATGTAATATTCATTACCGGCAGAACTGTGTGCACACTGCACAGCGCTGCAGCGTGTCTGTGAGAGAGAGAGAGAGAGATGCAGCGTGTCTGTGAGGCCCCGCCCCCGCACGCAGATGAGAGAGAGAGATCTCTTTTCAAATATATTGAAAGTTAGAAACGGAGATGGTTAGATAAAATGTGCAAGATAACGTTGATGTAGCATTTCTTTATTGTCGAAATGATGACATTTATAACGGGATCAAATCAAAGTGAATGGCCTGCTGCTGAATGCATGGGGCAAGTGACTGGAAATAGTTTTAAAAGTTATTACATCGTTTCAGATAATAATAATATATAATAATGATAATTCATTCTATTTTGGGGGCGCCTTTCAAAGCACCAAGGACACCTTACAATTCATAACATATTCTAAGGAAAGGTTTACAGTAGGAGAATGCAGTCCGGGTGATGTTATGTGTGGTGCAGATGAGAGGGAGCTGTCCAGAATGGCACCAAGATGTTGTGTTTGAGTTCTTGATAAGCCATTAAAACAGTAAAACAAGTGTCTCCTGTTCACCAAAACATACCCATCTGTTATGGAAAAAGAAAGTATTCCAAAAGTATTCTAAAAGTAACCTGAACACGTTACTTTTTTGAGACGTAACTGTAACTCTATTCTGATTACTTTCAGAGCATGTATTTACAAAGTAACCCTCCCAACCCTGCCTAGAAGTGATCCTTCGTTAGCGTGAAGAGTCTGCTAAGCTTTATTCAGCTGGCGTTACATTTGAAAAACGAGTAATCTGATTACAGTTACTTTCGTAAACCTGAAGTGAATACATTTTGGAATACTTATTGGAATTACCGCTGGCCCGCGATAGTGTCTATTGGATACATTTTGGCCCTTGGACAAATGTAGTTGGTGATCCCTGCTGTAGCGAGTAAAACTCTAACACAGAAAATACCTGTCTATGCTGCCCCAGAACACCTCGTTGGAGATTTCTAAATGCAATGTAATGTAATAATGTAATTTCTCATTTTCCATTGTTTGCTTCTTGGGTTCTGTGACGTGTGAATACCCAAATCAACAACAAATGACCGGATTGGCCCAAATGGACCAATCCGCGGAGCACCTCACACACCAGGATCCCTTGGTTGGTAAACGCTGGTAATAGACGAGTTGGGATCGCGGTGCTCAGGATGAGTTTCGCTGTGTCTCGCTGACCCGGAAACCTGTCTGCTCCTCGCAGCAGCGAGCCTCGCAACGTCCCAACCAATCAGAGCACACTGGGCTCACAGGGAGGGGGGGCAGGAGCTCCAACAAGCCGTTTAGGACAGAGAGTGAATACCTGGTGAATACACATACTATACAAAGATGCTGTATGAGAAACCAATGTGATTTTGGAAAATTGCACAATTTAAATCTATTCTAGTATACCTTAACAATGGAAATATGATCAGTAGAAATGGCCATGACATGGGACCTTTAAGCTGTTCTGAGGACTGAAAAAGAGAGCGGCTGAGACAGGAGACACAATATACAGAGGACTCGAGCAAAGAGTCAGACACACCAAAGTGATGCCAGTCCCTGGAAGAAAACAAGCTCACCTCAGTCCATTATGCCTCTCCTTTAGTTTGCCTCATCTTTCATATTTAGCAGGGTCTTTATTTAAACACTTTGGTGCTAATTTATCTAAGAGGCCATTCTGGATGGGGAAGAAAACTAGAGCATTATGAGGGGGAGGGAATCATAAATAAGACGACATAGTTTGTCTTGTATACTAAAACTAACATACTGCTGCATCAGTAACTATTCCCTTAGTTGGGAAATCCATAAGCCATCTGTCTTTTCTGGCCTCTACTATTCCTTCAGTTTGACTATTTTCACTGTATTATCTCAAGACAGTGTGTACCAATAATTCACAAAAAGGCTCAAATGCTTCTCATGAAACATACATTGATTAAGAAAATATGTTATGATTGATTGACTATTTTTGGATATAAAATATGCAACCATCCAAGGCTAAATAAAGGCTAAACAGCATAGGCACCTTACTGGTTCTGAGTCTAGCACAAATCCTCTCTTCCCTACACAATTAAGATCAAATATTTTCTCTTTTTTTCCAACTATACAGTCAAGTTTCTGTCCAGGTCTATCTGGTCTCCCAGTGAAACCAACATCTTTGGGAAAAAATAAACAGCAAAATGTGTTATTCTGTTCCTCTAAAGTCTGATCGCCTCGGGGTTTGGTGTGATGGCCTGCTGCCGCTCCATTGGGTAAGAGAGGTGGAGCAGAGCAGATGGAAACAGACCAACATTTCTACAGAGGTATACTGCTCCTGGATCAACATAGTCACTTTTATTTACTGAATTAGTGTGCATGTATATGGATTTACTTTTGTTTTATTTAACTTATATCGCACAGGTGATGACCTAGGTATTAATCCAGAGAATGCCATATGGTTTATGTTATACTTACATTGGCCTTTTATTATGATTTCTTACTACAGTTGCAAATCAACAACACATGCAATGTACTCTGCATTAGCTTATGTCAGCTAATGACTTCTATTTGCTGGATAACACCTAAGATCGATTTTCTCTGCAAGGAGGAATGGGCCCATTTGAAATATTCTAAAATAAATTCTGCCCTGGGGTTGAAACAATCAAACAGATGTATTAGTCGCTGCTGCTCTTCTGTTCCTGAGTTGGAATATACTAAAGTCTCTCCCTTATTATTTCCTTTTCATCCTGCAGGACCTTTTTAGCCTTTAGCTTTACTCTGCTGCAGGAATTAGAAACATGTTAACAGAGAGATGAAATGCCATTCATCAGGGCTGACACCAAATCTGTGAGATGACAAGGCGGCGGCAGGATCTCAGACTGTATTGGTCAGGAGATGAATGGACCACAGGAGTAATTCAAAGTGAAATACCAGTCCCCTGAGAAATAGATCCCCTTATTCCAGGCACCGTGACAAATTCCTATTAGAAAGTAAAGCAGTTTTTCTTCTCCAGCCTAATTTACAGTTGGCAGTGAGGTGACACACTATACCTTAACTGTGCAATCCAATTGCTCGGAACCAGATTGATTTTGAAGGAAGAAAAAAACAATGATAATTCCTTTAGTGTTGAGTCCACTCGATACATCTCTCATGACGTTTTTAACACAATTCTTTAATTAGATAACTGTTGTGTTGGATTTACTTTGTCTGAAGTGTCATTGTAAAGTTATTTCTTTGTGAAACATTATTTGGAAAACTGGAATTCACATGATTTAAGACCAAGACAAATACGCTTGTGACAAATGCTTTTGTGAAGAGGTGCTTGAATAAGAAACGTTTAAGAAAAGAGCTCATTTAAACTTACAGGGTTAGGCATATCATCCATTTTAACAAATAATTCATCTTTAAAGATGCTTTTAGGCGTGGAAATATTGGTGAATACACTCAAATATTTCTTTTTAAGATATTCGTGACTGTTGCTTATTATATAATTAAAGGGAACATGTCGCAATTTTACTTCAGACTGTTTCTTTTTATAGAATTTCTGACCATTGGTTTTGGATGCAAATAGTGTACATTTTCATTGTATTGCAAACTCAATCTTAGTTGTGATTTTACTCTTAGTTACAAGTATACAAATGTTCCATCATCAGCAATCTTTGCAATAATATAATCCAACATCAATTTAATTTGTTTTATTTTCAGAATAAACACTGTGTTATGATATTTATTTCTTAAACTGGCTTCTTCAAGTGATGAAATTATGTCAAAGCACCCTTGTTGCATAACGTGTAGGACTTATGAGACTCACATTTCTACATCTTAATCGATTTGAAATGGTTTATTTTACTACATTGCAATATATTTCTGTATTATATTGATGGTCACATGCAGAAAACATCTTTTTTTAAACTGTTTTGAGAAGAATCAAATAAACGGAATTGAAAATATGTAATTATCATGTCATTATCTAAAACGGTACATCATTCACCAACTGAGCTTCATTTTGTGTAAATGTAACATCCACAGAGCTCCAGGACATTGGGAAAGGGAAATCCAAAGAGGCAGAACAGCTCTTAGTGTCTCTTGGCGCTTCATTATGTCAGCTGCCTATTTTTTGCAATGGTATCAAAGGGATGAATGATCTTCAGTTCTGTGGCATTTGGGACACGGGGGGACATTATCTTCATACGCTGTGTCTCCTTGTAATCACCTTTCCCCCACGATTAATGACAGGAAATTGCTCTTTAGGCGATGATAAGTCAGACCAGGCACGCGGTAGAACATGCAAATGGCCTTTTAGGGACTGGAACATAGCGGCCATTGATGTGTTTCTATTTTCAAAGAAACATTAAGCATTGAGGACAGACAGCATTTGGGCTTTTAGCACCCTGTGTCCTTTAGTATTCCAGTTGAATAGCAACTATATTTTACCTGCTGTGGGGGTACATTGAAGCTTGTAATAGGTACACAGACCTCCTGCTGATGGGACCTGCTTGTCCTCTCGGGTGCCTCCATTCTCTCAATGGTTTTTCTCTCTTTTAGTCATCATGCCAGAGCCAATACTCTCTGCACTCTGCGCCATGGAGGGAATAACACCTTTCTATAACTGGTGGGATTACTCACATCTACTAGAGGGTGAGAATAACATTTGGTTTATTTGATAAATGTTATTATACAAACAGGTGGATATTCTAAAAATAAGAAGACAAACACTATCATTTCATTTTTTGTTTACTGACAGGACCAGTGATTTACTGTGGCCTTTAGGGTAATGGATTTCTTCTGTTTTCTCTCCTCAGAACAACTGCGACCGACAGACGCTTCACTGAACATGAGATGCATGTAGAGCTTCTCAGATGTGCAGCACAATGTTCATTTTTTGATTTTCCATTTTATTTACGACTATGCGATTGTCAAAATGTAAAGAGTGTGTCAAACCCTTCCGGTTAACAATCTGAGAAGGAAGATGAAGTTGAAAGGAAATTAGATTTCTTTATGCTTTTGGTCCGATGAGAGCAACCTCTGACAGACCAAGTCTCTTTGCATTTTGTTCTGTCTTTGTCAAAAAAAATGAATTATAAACCAGCCGAGTGCTGTCTGCATTAACATTTCTTTGTCACCATATCACCAACATGGTAAGAAGTCTCCCCTGAAACATGTCGCCTGTCAACGGTCTCTCATGAATCTGTCTGACTGAAATCTTCCCAGTTCATGGGAAGTTCAGCATTGTTCTGAATTAATATTAAACAGCTTTGTGTTTCTATCAATGATTCATCAGAGCCTTAATATAACATATATGGGACTCCTTCTGTAATCACCCCTAACACATGTACTGGTGTTCCCTGCAGACGTGCTGAAAGAGAACCAATAGTGAGTTCCCCTGGAGAGTGGAGATCAAAATGGCTCTCCACTTTATTCTGGATTTCAAGACTTTCCTTTCACATTACTTGGTTGAGTTACCTTAGTCTCCAAGGGGCTTAAAACTACTATACAGGGCACTTGCGTGATCCTAACTTACACCTCAAAGATATTTCAGACTGTTCATAATGTTCTTTTTAGTTTGGGAAGTATTTGAATGAAACCATAATATATGTTGATAAGTACTTTGCAAAACTCTTAATCAAATAAAAATCAAGATCTTGCATTGGATTAATTTAAAGTAGTTTATGGTGAGATATGATTGTGTTGGTATTCTGTGTTTGTTTACTTGCCTAAATCAATCAAGATGTTCGGCCGGTTCCACAGCCCTAAATTGAACCTCTTCTTGTTCAGTGATTTAAAGGTCATCTGCTTGGTTGAGAAGGTCGTCCATTGATCGCAGAGAAGGATATATTGATACATGAAGGGAGTATTTATATATTTGATTCATTTAAATGTTTCTGGTCTGCTCTCATCTCTGCCCCTGGCTGTAATTTACTACTAATACTCTGATAGGATGATGCTCTGAATTTAAAAGGAGGAATTCCAACAACAATCTGTTAGTAGAAATTGTCTTTTGTTGTTGTCAGACTGTATGGCATGCTCTTTTAAATATTAGCGTACATGTAAGTTTGATTAACTCACAAATGTTCTCTCCCCTACACCTACAAAAACAATAGCTCCTGCCGTGTGATTGTGTGGCCAAAACCGTAAGGTCTTTCATACAGTTATTAATCGATTTAGTACAATTCTGTGAAAATGAACCAGACTTCTTAGCAACTGAGCATCAGCTCCTGTTTTGAGCCTGAGAAAACATTTTAAACTTAAAAAATAACTGCTGTGAAACAGATGGATTTATTTCATCCTAAACCAAAGTACCACATATATAGATATATAGATATATATAGATAGATAGATATATAGGTAGATATATATAGATAGATAGATAGATATATAGATAATCAGATGGATAGATAGATAGCTATATAGGTAGATATATATATATAGATAGATATATAGATAATCAGATGGATAGATAGATAGATAGAGATAGATAGAGATAGATAGATAGATAGATATATAGTTAAACAGATGGATAGCTAGATAGAGATAGATAGATATATAAATAGATAGATAGATATATAGATAATCAGATGGATTGATAGATAGAGATAGATAGAGATAGATAGATATATAGATAGATAGACAGACAGATCCTTTTTAAAATGTTCAAATATTTGCTTGAAAAAGAAGCTCATGCTGAGACATCGTGAGGACTGCTCTCTTTCCACCCCACTAGTTATAATGAGTTTGTGCCAAGTAAGCTCACACAGGAAATTGATACATCTACGCATGGAAAAGACTGTATTTAAATAAAGTTCACCGGGGGTTTTGACACATCTAGAAACACATGCTTTTGCAGTGAAAGTAACAGTTAAAATAAGGCATTGCCTTTTTCCAGGCAGCTTCACACATGTCCAGAGGCACGTGTCGACGCGCTGTGGGGTGTGGATCATTAGTTCTGTTTCTCTGACATCTTGAGTGTCAGGGTGGTGAGTCACTTGGCAGTTATAGTGTATTTGACTTGCTAGGGAACAGTGCAGGCAATGGCAGCTTTTGACTTAGTGTGGCATATGTCTCAACATGCTGTTGTAACACTGGAGCTCTTCTGGTAATAAAGAGATTTCTTGTTAATTCAAGAATGGTGAAAATAGGTTCTGTTAATTAGTGAATTAGTGAATTAGTGAATTAGTATGGTGAAGGGCCATTTGTACTCACTGCAAAAATTACTCACACTTGGTCTTATTCATTATTCTGTTTGAAGGTACACAATACTAATCAATCACACAAGGCGAAGATAGGGTAATATATAGTTTTTAGAAACATGTAACTCCTCATGTTAACACATGCCAGCAGCTAGCCATCCATCACTAAAATATCTTAAAGCTTGAATATCCTAAATTGGGGACTTCTAAATGAGTCTACTCTGAAATCCTTATACATTTTAGTATTATTTCTACTTGCTATAATGTGTCTTACCTTTTTAAACCAATGTTCAGACTAATTAAATTAATGTTTTGGGACTATTTAGTTTAGTAAGGCTTGGTTAGTTACATTTTAGTGTCCTTGGTTAGTCTCACTTGTTTTGTAGGTTTTAAATGTGACCGCATAACACATGAGTTTACAAAATCGAGACCACATTATACTAAAACATATTTCAAATACTCCCTGCTTAGTGTCTGTGTTCATATTCTCAAGCTTCACATTTCTTATCAGGGTGTCCCATTACGATTGTTATTTTTTACTACTAATTCATAAACTGAAACTTAACTGACATACAATGTTGTTTAGAAAAAGACGTGCAATCACTACGTGTGCCACGCAATTAAGTATGACTTTTTTTTAAATCTGAACAGTCAGTTTTGTTATAAAGAATTATAACTAGACAAGTTTAACATGTAATGGCCTCTTTCCTTTTTTTGTTTCACACTGAGAAATAATGATCTTCACATTCTGTCAGATGGCAGGTGTAACATTGGAGGAGAAGGGCTCCCTGCAGAATATATAATTCCTTTTTCTTTAAATGAATATGGCATTTCTAAGAATAACATGTCAAACCACATGTAGGGATCCAGAGAGTAGGTCGGTGCCATCCCCTGCTGTGAAGGGGCAGGTGACGAGGATTAATGACTGGGTTCTTATAGTGCAGTACAAATCGAAATGAACATTGACCACTGGCTCGCAAAAGAGGAACTGCCCTTCAATTAATTTGGCTCGCTGCTCACTCTATAAAAAAATAATGGTTGCAATGTGAAGCCAATTTGACAGAAATGCTGCCACTCACCTCAGTGCAGATGGCACAATTCCACATACAATCATGAATGTGTATGATATTTAATGGTTTAAACCGCACTATTTCCAGTGCTCCTGCCTGATAGAAGAAGCATGCAAACATGACAATAATGGCGATGTCTCAGTCAATGATTAAACCATAACCCCTCCGACCTTTTACTCCGACTGTGTTGTGTCACACATTGCACAAATGCAGGGGATCAATGATGGCATTTGGATAAGTGAATTAAAATCTCACTCTTCCAGGATGTTGAGGATGGTTGTCAATAAGTTAGGATGCTAGAAATGATGGTGGGAATAAGTTGAGTTTGTTGTTTGTTTGGTTAATGATCCTGATACCAATGCCCACAAACATAGATACACATTTTGAAGTATTTAAACATAGTAGAGAAATGAGGCAGTATGTTTTTCTCCTACCATCCCTATCGTCTGGATTTTCACCAACAACATATTACAGAAAAGATGTTTGTTTTTACAAAACTGCTGTTGTTTTTCTTCGTACTCCCACGTACACAGGACTCTATCTTTAATGGCACCATGTTAAACGCAACATTGACTATATGCTTAAACATATTAGACGTATGTGTGGTGCAAGGTCAGTAAAGGCAACGCTACTAACAAGTGAAAGAACATGTCATTACCCACGCGACTCACATTACGCTGCTCACGGCATGACTGCTTTTTAGACCAGTTGATCTTTCAAGGCCAATTAGAGCCAACAACCAACTCAGTGCCGTTGTCATGGAAACAATATTGAAAGTAAAAACGGTGGTCATCTGTTGATGATTCCTTATGATTAGATGGTTAGTTCGGAACACTCTGTCCCTCCATGTGAGGTCGGCCCAGACCCTGGGGGGTTTTAAATCAACACTTAAAACTCACTTTTTCTCTCTGGCTTTTGTTTAATTATTTATTTATTAATTTATTTAGTTATTTATTTATTCATTTAGTTCTTTATTTTAATATTTATAACATAACATAGGATTTCATAAAGTATTTTTAAAATAGTTTATACATTATTCGAATATAGGAATAGTAGATAGGATTACTTAAAATATAGTACCTTATATTTCATCTTTTTTCCCTTTAGACCCTTGTGGTTTATTCTTAAAAACCCTTACCCACCCCCCATTTTCCCTCTGCTGGTCTATGGTCTTGTAGAGGGTAACGGGGTACAGAGTCGCTTAGATAAACGGGGGAGTGTATCTGACGAAGAGATAGGTTGTTGTGCTCCCTCTCTCTGTTTCTTATCCTATATCTAATAGAACTGCTCGGGTCTTGATAGATTGAGTGGGGAAGTTCATGAGATCTTTCTAGAGGGTTATCAAGAATAACTTTTATCCAATGACCTTTTCCCTCTCTGTCTGTGTCTGTGTATTCTCTTGTTCCGATTAACCCAGCCAAATCTTTCTTCTTGTTTTGTATCTATATCTACGCCGGGAACCGGAGTCGAGGCTGATCCTCTTGCTGTAGTCCTGTGTCCTGGATCCTCTATCCTGAGTTCTGGATTAAGTCGTGGCTGAACCTGTCTCTGCGGTCCTGCCTTGGGTCTCGTCATGCTGCTTCCCTGATGGCTTCCACAGGATTGTAGCTGACATCCTCGTGGATTCATCTTCTTATTACAGACACATGCATTTCCTAACATTCGGTCTATATGCTGTAAAATGTATTATCTCTTCGATTTACACACGGCATCTATTGCACGTCTGTCCGTCCTGGGAGAGGGATCCCTCCTCTGTTGCTCTCCCTGAGGTTTCTCCCATTTTTTCCCCTTAAACTGTGGGTTTTTCTCTGGACGTTTTTCCTTGTACGATGTGAGGGTCTAAGGATAGAGGGTGTCGTTTTTCTCATACTGATATTCTGAACAATCTGTGCTGTTGTATTTGCTGTAAAGTGTCTCTACTGTAGGCTATTTTTATTTTATGTACAGCACTTTGGCTCGACCAAAAATCGTTTATAAATGTGCTATATAAATAAAACTTGATTTGATTTGACAGCTGCGACAACCTCTCCTAGTTTCTTTGTGGCTGTGGTTTGTTTGTTTGTTTGACTCTTCCAGTCAAAGGGGCATGGGTTTGTCAGGAAGCAACATCTGAATCAACTCCTACTCAAGGCTCTACCGAAGTAAGTCAGTTCTTCCTGTTAGCTGGTTTTGTTTGGTTGATTGGATTCCAGACAGAATTAATACCATAATGAGAAATACATACAACAAATTTAACAAATAAACGCTGCTCTTTAAACCATTACATTTACATTTAGGTGACTGCAAATTTCTCTGTAAAACAGGGAATAAAAGCATTAGACCTTGATACCAAAAAATGCATCGCTCTAAGAAAATGAATGAAGGGAGGCAATGGTGGCATTGTGGGGTTTGATGTCTTTTATATTGGAATATTGTTCCTGTTTTCTCTCCTTTTACCTTTTTTTGAATTAATGTTAAATGCTTTAATGTTAATCAGATCCATTTAGCTTTGCCATTTACCAACCACTGGAAGTGTTGCTTTGGAAAATAAATCACATGTTTATTGCAAAAAGGAACATTTGATTGATTTACGTAAAGTAATAAGAGAACATTGAAAAACCAATGTGCAGCAATGCCTTTATATTTTATTCAAAAATGATTTTTGGATATCAACACAAGTGATTCACTGGCTGCTACATTCCTTATTAAAACCTTAACATAATAAATGTTCAAATGAATTTCCCATTTTACAGCATGCTCTCATTTGTTTCAAGAGGAAATATTGATGTCAGCTTTTCTCATAAAACTGAACAGCCTGCTCCTGAAATCCAGCTCTGTAACATCATTTAATCAGCCGGTCCTCTGGCATTAATTACATTCCTAATGTAAAGGAGAGAAAAGTAGCCTCTCCCCTGAATTAGCATATTCTGATGTATCACCATTAGAAGTGTGAATTGCAGGGATATATGTGGGCAGTCATGATGGATTTAAGTGTTTTATTAGAATCTTTAATGACCACACAGCCAGGCTGGTGGAATTCGTGTTCAGTGCAAAGTATTACAGCTTGTTCCATACAATTCAACATACAATAAACAGACAATAATTTTACGTTGTGTTTTTGTGCAGTTTGGCAAAACGTAGAGTGATCCATGAAGGTAAATGGCTATGTGCTAAAAATCCCCAGGGGAGGTTAGAACTTTGTATTAAACATTGCCCTGGAAATCACCTGCATCTCAAACTCATTTTCAAATCTATTATCTGAAAGCCAAAAATATGTGTTTTCACAGCACTAGAGAAATTGCATTTTCTAAATCCTCTAAAGTGGGTCGATACATTTAAGTTATGAATGAAATACCAACTGTTTAGTGACAGAGACTAACTTTACAATCACATTTGCTTTCAATTCAAACGTGTGTTCACAAGTCTTTAATTTGGCATTATGGACTCTGAAGTGTTCCGAAAATATAAAAGTATAGTCGCCTGTTATAGAAACATAATCAATTCATCCCTCCATTTACAACATTACAATTGTCTCACAAACAATACATTTACTCTGCATTCTGCTATTGATTTTGGATAGCCCATTACCTTTGCTCCAGTGCTACCTAAGGACAGAGCTTGATTTTCAATTCAGCAAATCTTCATAGTAATCTATAATCCACAGAAGCAAGAAGGAACTTGTTGTGTTTTGGTGACATTGCTTATTTATTTATTTTTTAGCTTGTACATATTGACAATGTACACATTGTTAGGAGGTTCTGCACAGCTGCACAACACAGACGCAATATTTCCAAACAAAACGCTAAAAACAAATATGAGACCAGTTTGGGACCATGTTCAGTTTTTAATTCTTAATTAATAATTACATTTCTCTTCTCTTTTAGTTTTCTTTTTTTTTATGTGGGTGTTTACTTAAAGATTTAACAATTATGAGGAGCGTGGAAAGAAACATCAAAGGTGCTTTATGATATACCTAAGTGCTATTTGTGTGTTAACAGGTGTGGAAACAAAACACCTCTAATGGGGCTTTCCCACCAACGCGGTTCCAGGGCCGGTTCGGAGTTGGAGCTTGAAAAGCACAGTTTTCTCCTGTTCCCACCGCAGCGGAGCCGCCTCTAAGCTCTGGAATCCGGTTCGTTTCAAGCACCAAAACATTGTCGGTCTAGAACAGAGGTCGCGATAACTGAATATTTTCCGTCTATGACGTTTTTCTTTTAACAATGATGGAAAAATCTGAAAGCCGTCGTCATTTTGACAGATTAGAACAAACTCAGAACAGCGCCAAAGTTTCCCCGCAGCGAGGCTCCGGTGTTATTATGCCGTGTTATTATGCATGCCTTCCCAAAAGGAAATGATATCGTTTCCAAACCTAACTTTGCCGAACAGATCATTGAAATGTCTGTGAGTACAAGCTTTACGCTGCGCTCCCGCGAGGTGCAGTGGGCATGCATAACACGGCGCTAACAGTTCACAAGCGAGTGTGCGTGTGTGTGTGTGGCAGAGTTGTGTACAGGCCGACGGGTTATAATGGATTTTGACGGAAATGTTACGATCCTGTCCGTCAAAAATAGGGCAGCGAAAAAGTCTAGCGCAACCTCTGGTCGAGAAGCAAGAACCGCAAACGTCATGCTTACGTCGGAGGGGGGCGAGATTAACCTGAGCTAACAGTTAAAGGCGAGTACGGCAAATACAAGTTGAAACAAGCAGTACTAGTGCTGAGCAAAGTGACTAGAACGCAACCACACACTTGTAACAAAAAAACACACTTTATAAAGTCAGGCAACACTAACCAGGCGTCGTGTGATTCTGTTTATTAGTACCTTACTTTGACCATCCGTTCACTGTTATTGATCATTGTGGAGAGAGGCAGACGTTTTGTATTATAGCAGCTATCGGATGGAATCAATACATGGGCTGCAAAGGTTGTCGTGTCCGACTATCACAAGTAGAATCATATTGAAAAATACGCCGGTAAAATGTGCCTGTAGAAAACGGCTTATGCCACAATAGGATAGCAAAAACAAGTAGTCAAGATATTCAGTTTAGCTTCGGTTGCTATGCTAACATCACCCATTTTATACCAGAGAAACTTTAATACAGGGTTGCCAACTTTGGGTACCTGGCTGGAGTGAGATTTTGATATCATGGGTTTAATTACACATATGCACACTAAATGACTGCTATCGTGTCAGCAGCGGGACCTTAGCATATATATAGGATATAGGATATATATACAATATATACAAATACACAACATTGGACACAGACTATAAAGGGCACAAAGTTTCATTCACTAATGAAAGTCAAACACATGTTTATTTCCACTGTTTTATTGTGTGCCTGTCGCGATAAGCAATTAATTGACTTATCGTAAGATAAATAAAAATGAACTCGATAAATTGCCATTTACATGAGGATGTGACTAGCAGTTCGAAAGGATGTACTTGAATAATTATTATATATTATCATTATGTCAGTGGTCTAAAATGGTCATACAACGGTGCCGACAATATTATCGTTTATCGCAATAATTTCCTGGAAAATGTATCCAACAAAATTAATTATTGTGAGAGGCCTATACATGAAACACACACGCACACAAATCTACAGACTTACTCCAAACTGCCAAACATATTAATTAACACACTCTATTTTAAGCAGCAGACTTTTCCTTTTTTATAATTTCTACTGATCTTAGATCTGCGCTTGCGCAATACGGGTCGGCAGTTGCCAGAGAGTATTTTTGTTGGGTAATCTATGGTAGGGCTAACCCATACAGTGGTGGGGTGAAGTCAGTATTTGCAATGTAATTACATACACGCTCCCCTTGACAGTGAAACGCCACGCGTGAGGTTTAGATTATTTCCCTGTCTCAATCCAAATTGAACTGTATGAAATAAAAAGGCACATTTGTCTTGTAGTAAATAAAAAGGGCGACCTGGAGCCAATCCTGCAATTTCCCCACAGGTGAAAGAGTTGACCTGCTGAAAACCCAACCCCTGCAGGGGGGTCTGGCGGATTCTCCCCCAGGATATTTTTTTGAAATACTAACATAAAATACACATTTTGGTACTCTCTTGAGAAGAAAAATAAATAAATCTATTACTACACGACATATTTAAAAAAATGAATGCCATTTTAGTTTTGTGTTACTTTGTTCTGAAAGCTGAACCAGCTGCTCCTCACAGAGAGAAGAGGGAAGAGGCTGTGTGAATGACTTTACATTGTGGATAAGGGTGGATAGCCCCCATTGTTCTGTGTGTCAAAATGAAAGACAGCCCACACACCTATCAATCATCAAACCGTGGGGTCTTATTTCATTACCTGTTGATTTCTATCAACACTTAATTTTGTATCGACATATAGAGATGTACTACAGCAAAAGTATTCTCCGTCGGGACTTCCTGCAACAACACCACGCCGTTATCTTGATTCTGATTGGCCAGAAGACATTATCAAAGATGTTCTATTAAGAAGACGATCACTACCTGACAAAAGTTTTCAAAACCGTTTATAGTCTTCGGTATTCTTGTTTTTGGCGTGAGAATAGTTTGGGCAGCGTGAGAGCGTGAGATTGAGAGTGAAAGCGTGTGTCACACGCCAGATGCGTGAGAGTTGGCAACCCTGCTTTAATAACAGCGTTGTGATGCCAACATGTGACTGAAACACATTCACTTATGGGGAATTGGGGATATTCATCAGCTGCTTGTGTGACAGTCAGACTGTGAATACTTTACAGCGGTCGGTAAATGCTGCTGAAACACATTAATAAACAATGAACCACGGCACTCTGGAGAAAAGTGTAAGGTTGGAGAAATCGTTATTTCATTTAATCTGGCTTTGTGTGATTAAAAGTAACACGATAATCGACCCAACGCAGTCCCCCATTGTTGTTGTTGCAGTGAGCGCGGTAACGCCGTTGGGGAGAAAATCAGCGACATAAACGGTGATATATACTTTAGAATCTAAGACACAGATGGAGCCTTTAAACTGTTCTAAACGTCTTTTTAATGTGACATTCGATCTAACCCATCCAATCAGTGAAGTGAAGTCAAAAACTAAAGGCCTAACTTTCCACTGTCAATCATAGCCGATCAATTACACAGGAAGTTGGAGCTATTAGGAGAGAGAAGTCATGTCATTCATGCGACAGTTTGACTCTGATCGTCTTCCTCCTGAACCTACAGCTGCTAGATAGGATGAGGCAAGGAACAGTCATGTTTCGTGGAAATGTTCTTGGAGATTATTGATTCAACCATTGATTTTTACCCAGAGGGTGCAAGATGAGTAGGAAATATATAATTATTCTTGTCTAGATACCTAGGGCTTTTTTTCATGAACCAGTAGTTTCCTTCTCATTACTTTAAAATATTGTGTGGCACACCGACAGGACATGTGTGCGAATGAACATTTGATATGAAATAAAGTTGAATAAGCTAAAGAAAAGGTGAGCATGCACAGAACACTACTTTCCCTTTATACATGTTATATTAGAGTTGACTCCAAAACAACGGAATGCCTCTTAATCACTACCAACTCATTCTCTGCACCTCTTCTGTCATTAGGCATCGGGCTTGGTCACCGTCGCAACAGGTCAACAAAAAAATGCCAATTTGCTTTTGCAGTAACCCCGACCTTGCACTATCACACATGCAGAGCTCCTACTGTGCGCTACTCCAAATCTAAAATGCTATTTGATGAGGGATCACTTGTAAGTGATGCTCTGTGATCCTTGTTTCTCGAGTGTTTGTAAGGACCTTACGTGTTTCTTTGAGTTGCTTTAGAAGATGAATAAAAAACATTGAAGAGAAGCGAAGAGAATAGAACAAGTCTACCAAAAGTTGCTTGAAAAATGGTTGATGGCAGTGAATGCAACAATTTTAAGAATGAGTTTTTTTGCCATTATATTTGGCAAATGAAAAGGGAAGAACATAGTGCAGTGGGTGGAAAACATGAACAAACAATATCAAAGAGATAACGTCAAAGCAAGAAAGCCCAAGGTTTTATTCCTTCCTATGAAAGTTTCTGTCCTGAGATAAAATATTCTTTCTGTTGCTCCTAATTTTCTCCCACTTTCTGAAGGTAACATGTTGGACTAGTCTCTTCAGTATTGTTTAGTATGACCATCAGCATCATTTTGGAATATGATAAAGCCATATGGACCTACCTATACCTAAACTTTCTAAAAAATACTTATACCTGTATATTCTTTTAAATATGTTTACGTCACTTATATGTTGCCAGAGTTAATTTACTTGAGGGAATTTGAGGTCATGCAACACATTCTTCTTGTAAAATAAAACACAGGGGTGAAAGAGGTCTGGATTTGGAAAACTGTGGTGAATGTGTCCTTCTGTTATGTGCTGCTGAGGGAGTGCCCCTGCTGCTTATGGGAGCACCTGGTCCGGTTTCCTCTCTCCGCCAGCACCTGCCCGGAGGCAGTGGACAGGTGACCTGTCAGGACCTCGACAACCCAAGAGGCTCAGGGCTGTCCTGCAGTGATAGGTCAGGACGACACACAAGGGCAACACACATCCACATTTAAACGCATTGTGACACTGAAGTAGTTTAAATCTAAAACAGCCACGGGCTTGATGTAAAAGTTACCTTTGTAGTTTTACTATAACCATGAACATGCTGGAGCCAACATGATGATGTGCTTCACATCAATCAAGCTGACACGACAAGAACATTCAATCTATCCAGGAACACATCCTCGATGGCCCTCCAGTCTTCCTCCTTGAAAATATAAATGTAATCCCAAAAACAATCCCAAATAGCTCGGATATCAAAAAGGAGACAATGCTGCAGTACATACATATCTTGCCATATGAGGTAATGTATTTATCCAAATGTGTGTGTTAAAAACATATATGGTTAAAAAGATAGAATATGAATATAATAAGTTGGTTATTTAGTTAAGTTAATAATAATTATTAAGTCAATTAACTCAGTTCACCTTCACAAGCACATTTCTTCAGTCCTATTTGCCGTTGTCTCATAATTTCATAGCATTTGGTGTAAGGCATGCTCACTTTCATATACAGGAAATCCTATGGCATTTTACGGGCATTATAGTTTTTTTTTCTCATTTCTGGAAAGGCAGCATGCCTGTTAAGAGATTAGCTTGTGACATCATCTTGAATTATGTTGTGCTGCAGCTGGCTCTTGACACATCACACATCACACATCACACAATCAGCTCCATTATAACAACATCTGCAATCAGCTGCTCAACGGGGGATATTTCATGACCTTCTACCACAATTTGTGGAGAGAAAGGTTCAATAATGGCTCTTTTCTCACAGTCAGGACTGATTGTGACTCACAATGCATGCTTGATTGGATTTGATTGCACTCACTATTTCCTTTTTTACCATTGCGGCTTTCACATGGTGCAATATTAATAATATATAATAACATAAAAGGTTTGAGTTGCCCAGACACATGCACTGCATCATTCTTATGCTACTTATGACATTCTCTAAGTCCTTCCCTTTTGTTTTGACCATGTATTTATTTTACATTAATACATGTTTGCTTTAGATTTACATGCAAGTCCACCCGCCATTGCATGTTTGATGGAAGTATTAGGGGACATATCCATGTTACTCAATCTCAGTTTACAACAGGAACCCTATTCTAGGAGTTGAGGTTTTACATATACAGCAAACTGCTATACAGTCTTTTTATTTTCTAAGTAAAACCCGCCCAACCAGGAGCTGGTTTGAAAGAGAGCACTGTTCTTTTTTCCTTTATTAATGGCATGCTAATGTACCTTGACTCCTTTTCCTGTGAAGGCATGATTTCTTCAGTGGGGTTGTAGCTACATTTTGCCATCTTAGTGTCAAGAATTTAGTGACGCATTTTTGGAGATAAGAACACCGGAGTCAACTGAAATACAATATAGGGCAGGGGTATTCAACTAAAATTCAATGAGGTCCAGTTAGAGAAAATGTCCCCATGCAAAGGTCCGGAACATCAAAATGTCTAACTTGCTTTATGAATTAGTGTGATATATATTGAAGTAGCTGTAGCTTTATCAACGTCTGCATGTAATCAACAACTGACTGCCAATCAAATAAAGAAAGTACAATTCAAAAACAACTATGTATTGTCAATTAACATTGAACTCTACAGATATACAGTAAATACTGTGGATATGTGTAATGTTCCTCTCGGGCTGCATTTACAAATAAAATAGAGAAAATAAATAAAATAGCTTTTGAAAATATGTGCATCTTAAAAGTGCTTAATTTTAGATAAATAAAATAAAGTGTAGCAGCAGCTTGAGTTTCCCTTTTTCTTTGTTAACCGTTTCACATCATGACTTAACAGTTTCAGACGATTATAGAACAATATCAGTCTTTTCACATCATAACAATTTAACCATTTTAAAGTTTCTCTTTCTTTCCCTCTTATATTGCAGTCCCTCACTCACTTCGTTCTGTTCAGTGTGAGAATTGAGCTTGAGCACGTCCTGCCAGGAGTTTGTAAATCTGGGCTGAAATGGTGTCAGGGCCATTCTCATACACACATGCAGGTGCTCATTGGTTACAGTGATGCAAACACAGGTATGGTGAAAAAAGAGTGAACTATTCGAAGCAGAAAAAAACCAGCGTAATATACCATCTGACAAAGGCCTGTGCTATAATGCTTCAATGAACTGGCTATTCTTTATAATATACTCAGATCAATAGGAGACAGAGATGTTAAGTTATAAATCAAGGGTTTTTATTATTATTTACAGAAGGGGTGGGGAACCTTTTTCCTTTCAATTTGTACAACATCTTCAGAGGGTCGTACAAATTATTGAACTCAACCTCTGCTTAAAAAAACTAAAATCACAGCCCATTCATTTCGCCTTTCTTTCATGCTGTGCAAAGAAAAAGCAACCAATCCAGATGACCATGACTCACGTATGCATGCATGTGCAGGGTGTGGCATGACCACCAAAACAGAAAGATATGGACACAAGATGTGTGCAAATGTATTTAGTATCCTATCCATGTGGACATGATTTACGTGGGGTAGGGGACCATAACCTCCTCTAGGGGGGTCCGGGGGCATGCTCCCCCGGGAAGATTTTTTTTTTTTTAGATATTGAAGTTAAAAGCAACATGAGGAGATCTATGGATACATCTCTCAACACCCATTTGAAACAGAACTGTAAGCAGATTTTTCTTTTTGGATATTTTACAAATCACTCCCCTTTTAAACTCTATTCTTCTTATTTTTAACAACTTTTTTGTTACTGTCATATAGTATTTTATACCTGTTTTTCATTTAGTCTCATTAATAACTATAATGATCATATCAAGGTGTGCCTTAACCTCACTGAGCTGAGGTTATTTGAGCCTCTCAGGAGAGAGCTCTCTTCCACCTGGTTGTAGAAAAGCTCTTTAAATTCGTTAGCATAGTTAGCTAACCAGATGCTAACAACAACAGATCGCCACTGTGCTTACAACTAAAGACACAGCCACGAAAACGGCATGTGTACTGCTCCTTATGGGTACTGCAATATTTGAAGAGCTGGAGCGGCGTTCCGGTGCTCTCTGTCAGCACTCCTTTCAGACGAGACATATACCACGTGAAGACACGTTACGCTCGTGTTGTGTTCAAGGAACCTGTCCTTGGCCAGGAAAAACGACAACTCTTCGGTTCTCCACGAATTACACAAGTCACCCAAATCAGCGTTAAAAAAGCGGGAGGCGCCGAAAAATCCCCTATTAATGTATTGATTATAGGTCCGGGTCCGTATAGGTCGGCGTCTGGGTCCGGATCCGGACCGCCTGTTGCCGACCCCTGAATTATAGGGTATGCCGGTTTTAGACATCATCCCTCTGCTCTTTTTATAGTGCAGTTTATAAACTTCCTCCCCCATCTTTTGCACATCTTCAAGAAGAACATAAGGGCCAAAAAAATTCATCTTTCACCTGCACCTGGTAAAACACCTGTCCTTTTACCTGTGAGACCAACCCCCACTGTCCACGGTCTCCCTTTGTCTTCACAGACACAAACATTCTGTGCTTAAACATCTGCAGGTTTGTATAACTGCAATAAAACACATGGTATCGAATATAAACTTCACACAAAAAGTAAGGCAATTTGTGTTTGGTAGATGATTTCTATGTTGTAACACTGCTTTTTAGCAATAAGAGGAGATTTGTCACATTTGTCATGGGCTCACCCCACATACTCCGCTCTGCTGCTCATCCCACAAATGCTTTTCCCTCACAAATGTGGTACCGAAAACAGGCTTTCCAACGGTATAAGATTTATTGCCAAAGAGCATTGTTACAACATAGAAATCATCTACCAAACACAAATTGCCTTAATTTTTGTGTTAAGCTTATATAGAAATTGAATTGGGCCCTACTTTGGCTTCATTCATCACCTGACAATACAAATTGTAAATGAGAAGTGATTGGTATTATAAAGTGTATTTAAAGCGTCTTTGGGTTCAAGAAAAGCGCTATAGAAATAAAATGTATTATTATTATTATTATTATTGTATGGACATATTTTAAAGGGAAACACAAACATCAGCCTTACTTAGTAGAGTAACAATGTATCACGATAGACCAGGAGAGGGTCAGTTCAATTGTGGTTTTCTCAGTCTTCTTTGAAGGAAATTTACAAATAATTATTAGTCAATGTTGTTAATGCAGCAATACTCATATATTTTACCTATGAAAATCTATCACTGCAGGCTAAATTGAAAATGTATAAGATGTGGTTCTGCGGCAGGACCATATCTTTAACACTCTGCTTGTAAACTCCTCACATTAAGAGTCATATCCATTTTTAGTGTAGGATCCATTTAATGAATGTAAGGGGCAATGTAAGGACAGCTTGCCTCTTCTTTGTGCATGATTTAACAGACAAATGTAGAGGCCCATATACTGTGATTTATAGTCCAAAATGTACCGCAGACACTCACTAAAGCTCAGCTATGATTTGGCATGAAGGCCTTTGTGATTTTTAAAACCTTTTTATGAAATGACCTACATGAAGACTTGGATCCCTTGGAACTAGCTTCTCTCTCTCTGTGGCTTCAAAGCCTTAGCTAAGGTACTGGATGGAAGATGAAACTGGGAATTGCTTTTACTTTGAATAAGTTGGTTCTTACTTTTTGTGCTCCACTGTGGCTATTGATCACACGCCCACAATTTCTCCTTTTGTGTATGTGTGTGTGTGTGTGTGTGTGTGTGTGTGTGTGTGTGTGTGTGTGTGTGTGTGTGTGTGTGTGTGTGTGTGTGTGTGTGTGTGTGTGTGTGTGTGTGTCTGTGTATGTTTCTGTGTATGTTTCTGTGTATGTGTATGTGTGCTCTCACTCAGCAGATGGATTATAGCACAGTTGAAAAACCTTCAGAAATGTGTCACCTCCTGAGGCTAGCATGACATTTTCTTCATTCATTTTAGTTTCCATTCTGTTTTGGTACTGCACAGTATGATTTTTTATACAGCATTGGGTATCTTCAATTGTTATAAGTGGCCTTATTTACGACTATTTAAGGTTACTCCTGCTACCATTACTGGCGCTACAACAAAACTGGTGATGCCACCAAAAAAGTAGTGATGTTACGTACTGCGCCGAGGCTTCGGAGCGTGGTTAGAGTAATCCAGGAAGTTGTTGGTGAAGCGCGAATCGAGGCTTGTATCGTTTTAGGCCAGTGACGTCATCGATGACAAACGAAGCCTCGCTGCACCTCGATACCACGTGACTGCTTCAGATAGTGCTTCAGATCGGTTGAACCACAACACTCATATTACCCCTCCTGTACCACGATGGGATTAAAGGTCCCCTATTATACTGTACTCAGATACAAAACATGTCACTGAAACGGAAACAGATCATGCATTGTAGCATCCCATAAACCTCTGTACCTCTATACTCGTGTTGACCGCCCTTGACCGTGATCCCAACTCACGCAATTCCAACACTGTCTTGTCACGGTCATTTTGCAGCTCGTCGTGGTATAAAAATAAACAATGGCTAGAATATTCATGTGAAAATAGTGCCATATTCTGCCATGCCTGTAGAAATGTTGGGTCAACAATAATGAATATAGCACAGATGCCTTCACGAATGGCTACAAAAAGATCTCATATCCCAAGCTTATCAACATGCTAATGTTGCAGCTGAAATGTTCTCCAGGTCACAAAGTCAACCTCACATGATGATGTGATACCAGTTTTCAAGCACAGTAAAGTGCTATAGTGATGATTTAGTACATGGTTTTAATAATACTTTTGCCATTTCAAACCATGAGCTGGTTCAAATAATATGTGCCTTGATTTACAATATGTTCTCATTTATTTTATCAGTACAGTTTCGAAGCTTTTGTGCTTTTCCTTGCCATATTCCACTTTGGACTATATGAAATATTTCAGGATTGCACTTTTAACTCACTTGAAATGTTCTCACTTGCTTGGTTTCAAAACATAACAAATGCCGTAATCTGTTCATTGGAGCCATCAATGCTATTTTGCTGGGCCTTGACTGGGCTGGACACCCGTGTCATATTGTGTAGGCTGTACAGAGATCTTGTCTGCTTGTTATGAGTGTTGTATGTTGCCTTTTTGCATTCATTTGGGCGACTTACTGTTTATCTTTAACAGATGACTTCATAAGGAGTCTGTGTGTAGGTATTTTTTAACGATCAAGTTAATGTGATGCTTGTGTAAGTCATTTATGTCATACATGGATCCGTTTTGATATTAACTATTGGATGTTATCTGTTCAAGTATTTACTGAAGTTTGTTTTATACTCAACCGACCTTATTATCTGTCACAAGTTAGACACTTCTATTATTGTTTGTTTGGTGGCTCATCTAAACTCTCCTGTCATTTCAGATCCCGCCTTCCTCCAGGCCCTTGTAATCAGCTCACTTCCCTCACCTGGTCTCCCCAGCCCTTCCCCTCACCTGTTACTCATTCCCTCATCACGCCACAGTATTTATACCACCTCACTATCACTGGTCCTTTGCCAGATTGTCTTGTCGTTTCCGCCAAGCTCTCCAGTGAGTTTTGTTCTCTAACCTAGATTTGTGTCCTGCCCGGTTTTTGATCCCTGCCTGCCTGTTTACGGATCTCGAGTTCCTGCCTGCTCCCTTGCCTGTCTGACGGATTTCCTGGTTTTGACACTGCCTGTCCCTGACCTGAATAAACTGAACATTGCAATACACTGGTTGTATCTGAGTCGTGCTATTGGGTTCTGATCTGTACCTGTGATCGTGACATTATCTAAATAGGAATTAATTGACAGCCTCTTTTTTATGTTGAGAAGATGGATGGAAATATTATATAATTAATCATTTTAAATCCCAGATAAAGTTTGCCCAATAATTTAGGGTTTTAGTAGAACTTTAGAGAAAAACACTGCTTAAGATCAGGTTGGCTTTATCAGAACGGGATTATTTTCATTTATTTCTGCACTCCCAACCCCATCCTAATTTGTGGAATAATTGACCCAGAAAGACTGCAATCCCAATCAGTTTTTTGCATTTGCATCTATTTCCAAAAATAAACAGGCACCAGCAATTATTTTGTTTGTTTGGAACATTGCACACATACAGAAGCGCTTCTGACTCATCTCATCTTGTTCTGAGTTTGAAAAATCCTTCACGGTATTGTTGTTTTTGACAGGATCTAAGTTCACTTGAGGTCATCTTTTACAAAGTGTCCCTTTTCGTTACATTTTAAAGTTGATTAAAGTTACCAGATCAGGCAAAGACTGGAACTACACTATACGTATTTGCCGTAACGTAATTTATATTGTATTAGTCCTTTTTTAAAATGTATATTGCATAAAGAATAGCTATAAGACTCAAGGGCATATTTTAATAGTCCGCATAGCAACCTAACAACAACTGACACTGAAAGATGGGATTTATTTTAATAAACAGGTTTTACATATTTTAAAACCCAGGAACATTAATACAAAACCAATAAGGCTTTTCCAGGTTTTAAATTACATATATCCTTTGTATGTATTCTACATTCAGTCCCAAGGTAACCTTAATATACAGGATTCAGTATTCTAAATACAGATTTTCCACATGAGGAAAATCGGTGTGCTAGATTTATGCAATCCTCTAAACACCTGCTGCAAACAAGACTAAATCTTAGACTAAAAAATAAAGTTAATATATTAGCTGAACAACATTTGCATCTGGCTTGCTCCACTGAAGTGTTTGCAGTTTTAAATGAAAGAAAGTGATATGGGCACACATGCACGCATGTTCTTATGTTTGTACACTGGAGAATTATCCCATGGTCACTCTCTTTGTTGCCTGGTCCTTTGAGGGACGTGAACAAAAAAACCGAGATAACTCCTTAGAATAATGTGGTTGGATATCCTGAAATAAGTTGCTATGCATCATTTGACACTCCAGTGCAGTAGTTTGAAAGGAATTTGTGTGTGTGTGTGTGTATTATTTTGTGTTCTACCTCTGAAGAATTCAAATAATTAAGGAAATAGTAAATCAATTTAACTAATTTAAATGGAACTCTATACTCTATCCATTGTTATGACTGCTCCTTTAGGTCACAAGACGACTTTGTACATGGTATTCAATCTATACTGTCCTCATGGCTGCTTTCTTCTTTAGTGAATCATGACCTAATGAGATGATGTGCCATAATGAAATACTGTATTTTTAAATTGTAGTGAAATTATGACATGCCCTTTGATATGTTGCTCCAGACATGTGTATGTGCTTAAAGTATGGTTTGTAAAATGCATTTTTAAAGCCGTTTAACACAAGGGGAATGCTTTGGAAAAGCCTCTTGAATCTTGGCTTATCTTGTTCTTCCTTTTCAGCCTTCTTTGTCAGGTAGAGCAACATGGTTTCATCATGTCTGTATACCTGGCAGGGAGAGTTTTGTTAATCCCAAAGAGTCATGTAAAAAACACAATAACTTTACACAGCATTAAACGCTGCTTTTCACATGCAACCATTCAACTTGGCTTCAGTTCGATTATGTGATAATGGTGTTATGGCTTTCTTTGAACATTGAAAAGGGAAATTGTTAGAGTGAAAAGTATCCTGCTACTGTAATGTCCTTAAGCAGGCTGGGATTGCGTAAAACCTTTCAACAGGCCAAATGAATACAAAGATTACTTTAATTCAGGAAAGGAGAGGAGGCAAACGAACAGTTGTGTGAGATTCTATGTAGAGCGTTATCCCAAGAGGGTTGCTAAGAGCTCATCAAAGCTCTTACCATAGTTGCCTGCACTGTAATTGGGCTTCACTGGGATGGATTACTGAAATGAGGCACAATGTACAGGTGCTTATTTGAAAGTAATATAACGTAAGCACGTTTTCCTTTTTATAGCCTTTCAACATGTCTGACCAAGCTAGTTCAAGGAAATGATAACTCGGCACATAATAGATGGTCCCCGCATGTTGATGTTTTATTATGAGAGTAAAGCTTCAGCCTGCCTTAGGGGTTGTGCTGCCAACTGTGTCTGATATTGGGAAAATATTAAGTATAGTAATTACCCACTCTGGTAGATATAGGCCCTTGTACCTATTTTTTTCCCGCAGTTTAATAGCTTCCTTTGGGATAATTAGTAAGCGTTCTAGACCCCCTTCCCTCGAGAAAAAAAAGAAGAGATAATAGGCTTGTTTGAGACTCGTTGCGGCTCGCCTCGAAAGTAGACGAGAATAGCCGATCGCAGCCGGGGGAGGTCTCAAAAAGCTCGCCTGAAGTCGGACAGCTCGGAGTCGGCTTCGTCTTCTTCTCTCGGTTTTTTGGCGGATTGCAAACAACTTTGAGGTGCATACCGCCACCTCCGGAGTCGGCTTGACTCGGTTTGCATTTATAAAGAATGCACCTTTATATATACAGTCTATGGAATGCACACATATGTTTAATCATTAATGTCAGATATGTAGGCCTACTAAGTAAATACATTTGTTCCTGCTCAAGATTAGATTCAACTTTATTGTTATTGCACATATTTCAGGTACTGAGACAACGAAATGCAGTTTAGCTGCTAACCAGGTGCAACAAGCAGTGAAGTGAAAAGTAATGTACACAATAGACAGAATAAAATATAGAATGAATTGAATGATGAATAAACAGTGAGGGGTATGAATACACTAGATATCAGCCTGTGAGCAGTATGAACAGTGTGTATGAATGCTAAGATATATAAAGTATGAAAACGGTAAGCAGTGCAAGTATAGTATAAAAGATATAGATATTAATTTCATGATGATAAACATTGTGGAGCAATGATGAAAAATGGGAATGGATGTGGCGACGTAAAACTGACACAAAACAACAACAAACTTTTGCCGAGCCAATTGGAGAGTTTCATCAGCAGCACGGGGTAAAAACCACCAATGAGCGCTCGGCTCGAGATACCAGCGAGTCGTTTCCCATCAAGCATTTCGCTTCCGCAGCCCGTGGAGAGGAACTGCGCCGCCTCGCCGCGCCTCGCTCTCAAGGCTGCGGGCGTCTTTGTCCCGCGAGATTTCAAAGTTTCATGTAGGCGAGCCTCCAGAGCAAGTCGGACAAAATTACTAACCATCATGCACCGCACTAGCAAGACGTTGATCGCAACTGCGCAGGTCTCGCTTGTCTCAAACAAGGGCACCCACAGCCAAGTAACAATTGACTTAAGTCGGCACGGCGGCCCACATTGAAAATGACTTAGGCCTACCTTTGATGATCAAATCACTTAAACACAAAGTCCATCCTCCCGTCCTTTTTGGATGAAGCACTTGCGGGTCATTCAGCTGATCCTTTGCCACTCCAGCCCTTTTGGCCCGCTGTTTTAATCAGGGCTGAATACAACATTTTAATTGTTTTATTATTATGTTCAGTGGCAGCGCCAGGGTATACTGGGGTAGGCTACAGCCATACCAAGAAATGGCTTAGCCCCACCATGAAAAATGATTTTAAAGTAAGCAAAATAAAGTCTGCCAACTCGCGCGGAGTAAATTGCACAGACAGCAGTAAATACCGAAGACTAGAAATGGTTTGAAAACTTTTGTCACGTAGTGATCATCTTCTCAATATAACATCTTTGATAATGTCTTCTGGCCAATCAGAATCACGATAATGGCGTGGTGTTGTTGCAGGAAGTCCCGACGGAGAATACTTTTGCTGTAGTGCAGCTCTATACATCGATACAACATTATGTGTTGATAGAAATCAACACGTAATGAAATAACACCCCACGGTTTGATGATTGATAGGTGTGTGGGCTGTCTTTCATTTTGACACACAGAACAATGGGGGCTATCCTCCCTTATCCACAATGTAAAGTCATTCACAGCCTCTTCCCTCTTTTCTCTGTGAGGAGCAGCAGGTTCAGCTTTCAGAACAAAGTAACAACAAACTAAAATGGCATTCATTTTTTTAAAATATGTCGTGTAGTAATATATTTATTTATTTTTCTTCTCAAGAGAGTACCAGAATGTGTATTTTATGTTAGTAGCCTATTTCAAAAAATCTCCTGGGGGCGAATCCCCCCAGACCCCCTGCAGGGGTTGGGCTTTCAGCATGTCAACTCTTTCACCTGTGGGGAAATTGCAGGATTGGCTCCAGGTCGCCCTTTTTATTTACAACAAGACAAATGGGCCTTTTTATTTCATTCCATTTGGATTGAGACAGGGATATAATCTAAACCTCACGTGTGGCGTTTCACTGTCAAGGGGAGCGTGTATGTAATTACATTGCAAATACTGACTTCACCCCACCACTGTATGGGTTAGCCCTACCATAGATTACCCAACAAAAATACTCTGGAGCCGCCACTGATTATGTTTATTGTTGTTATTTGTAAGGCTTTGTCCTAATATTTATTTTTGTTTTAAACTATGTTGAAAGATTAGTTTAATAGTATTTTTTTTATTTTGATATGAAATTCTGAATGAAATTCTGAATGAAAGGCTGCGCGCGAGACTGGTTTTTCGCTGGGTTGAGTCGTGTGGGTTTTTGAGTGAGATGCGGCACAGCAGCCTGTCAGTTTACTCTTGCTAGGTTAGTTTGGCTATTATCATTTATATTTATCTGCAACAATGGATATCAGGAAGTGGTTCACACTTATACACTTGAAAAGAATATGGCAACTCAGCGCCAGATGCAGGCACATTAGAAGACATCAGTTACGTTACCAACGAGCTAGCAAGCCAGCCAGGGACAAGGGAGGCTGGCAATCAATTATATTTTGAAGAGAAATTGACTCTCAAGCCAGCTCTCTCACAAACTCCTGCTCTGTGCACAAGCAGACCGCTGTACACGCTCTCGCTCAATCTCTCTCTCTCTCCCTTTCTCTCCATCGCTCAACCTTATTCTCCACCCTGTGTGCGCTCAAGTTTGCCTACGTGCTTGCCCAAGTTGGCACAGCGTTACAAATGTGCCACAAAACCAACCAATGGATGTAGCCTATAATAAGACTGTCAACAGGCAAAACCTGTATATTCCGTCAGGCAGCTGCCATTTTGGCCATTTTCAGTAGTCACATGATCCGAAAAAGTAGGTTGTGACGTCATCTATGCGTTCACTTTGTAAACACAACACGAAAACATGGCGGAGTATTTGAGTACTTACTTTGAATTATCACTATAGGTATTCATTCCATCCAAATACAACTGTAAAAAAAATAAAAAACATACTCTGTTATCCTCTTAGGCCCCACGGACCCGGTTCCGGGGCCGAAATCGCGTCATTTGCAGGAAACAACGTCTAAGGAACCTTAATATGTAATAAACTATGAATATTTTATATCCATATAACGGGAAAACAACTAATTTAACTGATCTTTTTCATTTTTTTCTTCAAAAAAAACACACAATGCTAACAGTGAGCCTCTGAATTAGCCACGAGCGAAAAATGCTAACCTATTACTGCACCGAAAATCACTCCTAGCTCCCTTATTACTTATCCTAGCTGCACATCCAACACATCGTTTATGATCGTAAAGACACAGAATCTAACGGTGCTCACCTCAACACTGAAAGATACAAACTCGCGACATTATCAACAAAAACGTACATCAAAACAAGTGGCGCTAGGTACTAACATGCGCTAGGCTAACATGGCTTACCTTGGTCTTTGTCTGGTCTAAACTGGTCTTCAATGGTATTAAAACGATAACAACGATGATGTAGTTAATCCATAGGTTAATATCCAATGTGACTGTGTCCCCTTTGAAATGTTCTGATAATCTATAAGCAATAAAACTGCAATTCCGTTATCTGCTGTCCGCTCTGTGCTCCGTGCGCTCTGGGTCCTGCAATTCCTGCTTCCTTACGTAGTAAACAATAAGTAAAGTCTGCTGCGTAAGGTGCTTACGCTGGCTGGCATTGGCAGTGCACTGCATCCCCATTAAGTAATGGTTGATTAATAAATCCCATTTTATGTTTCATCATACTCTCAGAGTAGTCGTCCGGAAACTTCAAATGTTCGCTGCATACATGCGACTGTGGATCTTTCGGTTCGGGCCGAGCACATTTTGCTAGCCACTGCCTCTGAACGTACTTCCTACGCTTACCCGTTGGCAATAGATGGAACCGAGTATTCCGTGGATTGTTCCTATCCGAATTGTGGCAATGTTTCGCGATACAATGAGGCATATTTCTATAGAATTGAGAGAGTAACTAGAGTAAACAACATGAACAAAGCACATACGTCAATTTGTCCTCGACACCAAACGCATAGTTCACGTCATTTCCGCTAAAATAAATCATGTGACTCGTCAAAATGGCGCCGCCCACAGGGTTGATGTTATTTCGGAAATTAATCAGTTTAAAATCACTGATAACGTCATCGGATTAAAAAATAAAAAAAGACTGGCAGAGACTGGTCTGTTTTATCGGATGATAATTATTTAAAAATGCGTGTCATGAGCATTCCCTCCCTTTAGGAATGCCCAGTGTCAACAACTGCATCTGCTGACGGATCAGAGACGTAACTGGATGTGTTAAAAACAAAGGTAAATGAAGAGAATTGCATATAACTTATCTATGCAGGCATATGCTTTATTACAAAACAAGTTTATTCAGCAACCATTTTTCTAAGGGGAGATCAGATTTTCTACAATATTACAAAATATTGGCTAAAAAAAGGGTAAAAAAAGGGTTTTAAAGGTCTCCTATTATGTTATTTTTAGGCATATATTATGGGTCTCAGATATATAAAAATATATAAAAAACATGTCTATGATGTGCTTTGCTCAAAATACCAAACAGATCATGCATTTTAGACATCCCTCATATCCCTCTGTATCAGGCCTGTTAGAGAACTGCAGGTTCAGGGTCCTTAGCTTGAAAAATAGAAAAAGAGGAGCTAATGCCTGCTCAGAATGCTACCGGCGGATAAGGTGAGTTCCTTTTATTATTTCCTGCTTTTTTACACATACTCTCTCCAGTACAGGTTAGCTCTCAGTGTTAGCGATGCTTGCTAATGTAAACAAAGACCATATTACGTCCAAAACACGTCGGGCATTGTTTCTGATAGCAACGTTTCTGATAGTGCTGTGGGTCCACATTTCCGATATTACATCATATCGGACGCAAATCTGGATCAACTCTGTTGTACCCCCGTTTTTAGAGATTTGGGTAAGGAGGAAAAGAGAGAGGGTTTTGTTTTCTTACACTTGGTGGGTTCCCTGACACACCAGGGACACATATTTATGTATAAAAGACATCAAAAAGTGCATTTTGTATGATAGGTCCCCTTTAATGAAGGACATATATTACTGTAAGACTTGACTGATGGTTTGTATTTCTATTATAGTATATGATTTATAGGTATCAATACTTAATCATGGTGTCTTTTATAGTACAAAGAGTCAGGGGCGCCACCAGGGATTTTGGGCCCCATGAAAAGATATCACATTGGGCCCCACCACCAGGCACAGGCCAAGCCAACCAAGCCCAATGCTGTAACCACACCTCCAGAACCCAACCGACTCATTTATGGTTTAAATAATTCTACCTGTACAGGCTTGCATCTATCTTGTAGTCCAATACTAACTGCACAGTATTTACTGACACTGAGCTGTGAAAATATAACACTGTGCAGACGTGCAACATTCTACTGCATTAGAATTCACTATTTGATATAAGACTAACATTCCTGACAATAGACCTCAATAGTCATCTTTTATGGTGTACATGCCTTTTTAATAACATTTTTGAATGTATAACTTAAATATACATGACCTCTTAAATAAAAATAAAGTGAACATTAACACCAATATTATCATTTATAAAATGCTATAACAAAAAAAATAACATAAGCAGCAGATTTTTTAATTAAATATACAAAATAAGCAGGTATTAAAGTGTAAACGGACAACAAAACGGAAATGTAAATGAAAAGGCCTGATGGTGGTGCTAAATCAGAGTCTTTTTCTCATCATGCATCTTCTGTGTAGTGATCCAATATCTTTACCATAGCCTTGCCCTTTAACAGTTATTACGAGCCCTTGCTCAGCCTTACTCACCAACCGCCCAGCGCCTAGCCTTCTTACAGGCAAATTCACTGATCAAGTCCTTGAAGTCCAGATTTCTAGCCAACTGGCTTTCAATGGACAGCATAGCAAGACTGCAAAGCCTTATGGGGGGACAGGGCTGCGGAGCCTAAAGATGGATCTGTTGGTCCTGGCACCAGGGGGAGGGACAACTGATTTAGTATGAATAGCTGCTAAAAATGTACCTGCATTTATGAAATGTCAGCTAAAAGAGCAGTGACATTAAAAACCTCTGCATTTTCTGTGAAGATATTATTAACAGCACTTAATGTCAGCAAAACATTACAATTATTATTTACAATGGACTAAGCTTAGCTAACAGACTAATTTCCACCACTCATGGACCACACCCACTTTTCTTTTGAAAAACTGGGTGACATACTGTCGCCCTTTAGTCCCTCTCTCTTGTCTTTCTCTCTTTTCTTGAAAGCCTGACTTTGTTAGTCGTTGGAAGATTAGTTGAGCAGCTGAAAGGGCTGTTGTACTGTAGATTTGTTTGTAGCCCTCTGTGTGGGAAGCAGTATCATGGTCCATGTATTCATGTCTGTGTTGATTAATGTAAATTCAGTGCTCTAAGCGTCAGCAAACCTGCCACTGCGAAGCCTAAACGTTAGCGAGACATTTTAACTGTTGTTGTTAGTTGTGGGACTGGATATAATGATGTCTGTACACTGTAGTGGAGCCTGAGAAAGGTCAGTCGACTGTAATGGTTACCGCAGTGAGCATTGGGGGGAGGAGGAGAGTTTCTGCATCGTTACCAGACCTACCGCAGGCACAATCCTTCATATCAAATGAGTTCTTGTAAACCAACTAAAGGCAATGGCGTGTTAACACTACCTATACAGCCATTTCTTCCAGCGACGTGCAGTCAGGGGAGGCAGGGGAGGCAGAGCCTCACCTGTCATACTCCAATGTAACGGAAAAACAACTAAAGAAAAACTAAATAATAATAAAATGTCTCCACTGATCTGTGTTGTAAGCGTGATTTCTGTATGATTCCAATCGCTTTTTATAGTCAAAATCAGCAAATTGGCCGAGCTCCGCTACAACTACATGGGAGCGATGAGGAGTGAGGCAGGGACGAGCTCTGCCTCACGTAAGCCCACAGTAACGGCCCGTCCACACTACAGCTTCGACAGCTTCAAAAACGGTTTCCAACGCGTCTGCCCATTCACTTTGAATGGGGTGACGTCACGTTGCCTCGCTTTTCGCCGAACTGAATTGTGGGTAGCATAGCGGTCCGTCTCCGACGTCTCCGGAGTAGCCAGCGCCAGCCAATCAAATCATATGCCAGTACAAGCTCTAGCCAATCAAACCGCTGCTTGTGTGTCAGGGGCGGGAGATTCATGTGATTGGTTGTTGGTCGAGCTTTAGACACGCCCAGCTCCAAGCTTTTTTTGAAGCTGTAGTGTGGACGGGCCGTACTGGCTGGAGCGCGGGCACTAATGTAGCGCGGGCACTTATTTTGTGAGTGCGCTCAAGCCAGTTACGGTACGTCCACACAGCAGCTTTGAAAAAATCTTGAAAATCTTGGAACTGGGCGTGTCTGAAAGCTTGGGGATTTTTTGCAAGCAACGCGACCAACAACCAATCACATGAATCTCCCGCCCCCGACATACAAAGCAAAAAACCCCGGGGATTTTATGCGAGCAATATATATATATATAAACTCCCCAAACAGGCGAAAACCTACCAGTTTCACCCACTGTCTCTGCCACCTCCCTCCATGCCTGGTTCCTCCGGTTTGTATCCCGGTAAATGGTCTGGTCGTAAAGAACCGGGTGATTTGCTACCGTAATTTCTCGTTTGGAATATGAGGAAATGAACTGCGGTCTGGCTCTCCCAGCATACACGTGGTTTGATTGGCTAGTGCTTCTACTGTCAGATTTGCATAAACGGGATTTGATTGGCTGACGCTTCCAGCTCAGCTTCAAAAGTTGAACATTGCTCAACTTTTGAATCCTGAAAATCCTGGAAATCTTCGCTTCGCTCCCCCACAATGCAGTTCGGCGAAAAGCGAGGCAAAGTGACGTCATCCCCATTCAAAGTCAATGGGCAGAGAAGCGTTGGAAGCGTTGGAAGATTTGTTTAAAGCTGCTGTGTGGACGCACCGTTACTGTGGGGTAAGGTGGGGCACAGATGAGCTCTGCCTCACCTCAGAATGCGTAACCCCACAGAAACTGGATGGAAAGCGGGCACAAAGCGCATGCCTGTTACCATCTCACTGTATGTCACCAATGTAATGTTTGTAGATCCCTTTATTACATTTATCCTCGCCATCCATAGTCTCTAAATAACTTATTTCACGTATATATGATATTTAGGCTCGCTGGTCTCATCATACAACGGCAATGAAAAAACCATATAACCTCTGCCGCACTGAAGGGGGCGCAAGTGAGCCCACAGGTTCTTGTTGCTACTGTTATTCTACGCAGAGACGGTAGACGCAAACAACAAGCTAGACTTTTGAAACTAGAGCAAGATAAGGAGGACTTTTACAAAAAAGTAATACAGATTGTTGTCCAGAAGGATAGCATGGACTTCATCTTCAAATCAAGGTAAGACCACAATTGTAATGAACATGGGATCTTACTAAGAAAGAACAATCCAATATTTAGATTTTGGGTATCCTTTTGTTGAACAGTCTGTTTAAAATGAATCGAAGCATCAGACTAAAAAATCTTTTGAAAATAACCGAACATTTTGATTAAGGTCAAAATATAATATTTGTAAATCTGACTCTGAAAGAGTCAGTGCCTCACCAGCCATGAACGTCACTGATTTCTACAGTATAGAATACGCCAGAAAAGTTCCTTGCTTATAGGATATATAACTCATTCATGTCTTTACTTTATCCCACCATTAACATTGTAATGTAAGGATGAAGGTTGGGGTTAATGTGAAGCAAAGTGTCTGCATCAATATCTGCCAGAAAAAAATGGCTCAAGAGCAAAGTACTTCACCTTGTGCACTGGATCATATGCCATCTCATTATGTAATGATTTAGTCAAGAAGCTGGCAAGAGCAACGGGAGGAGGAAGTGCTTCTCGTCCAACGAAAGATTTAGAGGATCACATCATGCGAGTCAGTTAGGAACTTGTTACTGTAAGTTCACCAAGTTTAAAGCAGTTGCTGGACTGTATGTAACACTTTCCTGCACGTAGACCAGATAATTCTGTCAGCTTTTTCCATGCAAGTACAGTTCTAGGTGAAATGCTACATGAAAATCGTTTGAGGTATTGAACGTATTTGCATGTGATATTCCTGCAAATGGAGGGCAATCACACCGGAGCGATTGTGTGGGGCCTCAGGGAGTCTGCCCTGGGATCTGTGAAGTAGCTGTAGTGTTATGATCTAAACTATTGCCTGCAGCAATTTTATATCTCACCACTGCCCCTTCTCATCGTCCTCTGCTGTCAGTCAGAGGACCAGAGGGCCTGTGGCAAATTGTGTCTGTGAGCATCTTGCAGCTATGTGTTTTTAAATGCAGTGAGTGTGAAGTTGGGTCTACATGTCATCCCTGCCCAAGTCAGGAATCTTACATGTTCATTCAGTCAGCATAAAACCAGCAAGTGGGCGTGCCCTCGGGAGCCTGAGGGGATGAAGAAACCTGAATCCATTCAATACAAATGTAACGGATAAGACAACCGAGCTACTGGGGCTAAAATGCAAGCGAAGCAGGAGCTGTCTGATCCTGCCTGCTCTCCCGAGGTCATCATCTGGAATAAGAAAAAAAGATGCAAAGGAATTCAGCTGCCTCAGGAGGTGGTGTGGTGATGTCGAGGAAAAATAGCACAATTTTATTCAAATAAGGCTTTCCATGGCCACCCTCATGCAATATCTATGTGACTGAAATGTTGTTTGAGATCAAAATTTACCTTTTATGAGGTCTCGCCACTACAGAAGCAGAGAAAAAAAATCTAACTATCCTTAAAAGAGTGCTTAGATAAATAAAACAATCATCTACCCAATGTGTGGGGTTCCTTAGGTATACACACATATGTAATGCGTGCGTCTTCAATATTGAAAGCATGTGGATATAAAGAAGAGTGTAGAGCAATAATGTTTGGAATGTATTGGTGTTCATTAAGGGAAAAGTGATACTCTAAAATTCGAATAATTTTAGCTCCAGAAAAGATCGGCTCTCAGTAATGGCTCCATTATGACTTTGAGCTCCCTGTTGGTTTTCCATTATCTAGATGATTAGAAGCAATAGTGGTTTCATACCTGTCATCTCTGAGGTGAATAGCAGTTACAAATCTAAAGAAAAAACATTTCCATCTCCTGTGACCTGCATGGGGGACCGTATACAGCATGATATCTTTTTATCCAAATCATGGAAATTAAGTTCATGAGGTCAAATAAGAAAACCTACATTATGCAATACAAAAGCCCCATGTAGCCAGCAGTTCAATCCGTTTAATTCAGACCCAGATAATGGTGATATAAGGTATTTAATTTGTCTTAAGGCCCAATACATCAGGTTTAATCCTGCAAAGGTTTACTATCAATATCTGTGCAGTATCCTAGATCTATTTGGTGGTAACATGCAATGCTGTATTGAGTTGAAGCCCTTAATTGTCCCTTCTCCTGTCTCTAGTTAGTTCATTGGATCGAATTTGACTTTCAGATTTTTAAACACAAAATCTGGTGGTTTCTATTCCCTTTTTGATTATTTCCTACCCATAACCTACCTTGCAACACACATATGTACACACACACACACACACACACACACACACACACACACACACACACACGCACACATTAATACAGTGAGCGGAAACTCTGCATATATTTTCAGAATGGCTTATGAATATCAGGAAATGTGACATTTATTGCAAGTATTTAATTATGTCAGGCTTGGGGAGTGTGCCTGTTCCATGTATGCATGTAATGACAGCCATCACAGAGGTTTCTATGGTTAATTGCACCAAGTATAAAAGAGGCCAGGGGCTGGCTGAAAAACAAATGGTAGAAGTGGGAGTTTGATACAGGCACAAAAGGAGACGTACATGACTAACAGGTTGAATGAGGGGACTTAAGAGAACACTTGAGAAAATAAAACGATAACCTGGTGTGACATTTCCTTTTCCACATTTTATTTCTTCAGTGACATGCTGTTCCCTGAAAACTTTTCATTGCTTTCCCTTTGCTTGTTACATGGCAGCATGAATTAGTCATATTCCTCGGAAGTAGGCCAAGACCTGCAGCATACCTGTCCTTTTGATTGACTCAGAAATGTACAGTGATCCATAAATGAATGCATGTACCTACATACACACACACTATCGCACACGCACAAACATCACACACCAGGAGGAAATAATGGATTTGCTGCCGGAACATAAATGAGCACTTGCCCTTTGATACCTTTGTAGCTGTCACAAGCTAGGCGGCATCATTGATGCAATAGAGAGAAATCCCAGCAGGTTGACGTTTGTTGTTGTTGTTGAGTTGGTGACGGCACAAACCAGAGCAATTATTTAATTTCATCAGAGAATGGGTGTAATCCTATTCTAGGCTGCCACCAGTTACCGTTTTTAAATTCCTCTGCGAACAGCATACCACTTCAAGAAACACAATTCACTTAATTTAAACACTTGTAAACAAAACAGTAAAGAAAATTGAAGAACTCTCATCCTAAATGTCAATTCATCAACTAAAGTCCAGTACAGTGAGTTTGTCAAACTAAGAAAATCAATTTGGACTCTCTCTGGTACACCAGAGCACACACACATATTTCCACACAAAAGCGTAGCACACTTGCTCCCAAGCCAAGGTGTTCCTGACACTGTGGGGCCTTCTGGAAAAAGGGTAATTTGAGCCATTAAATCATCATTGCAGGGCAAGCGGGTGGCAGATACACTTGAAAGGTTACAGGACACTAAAGGCACATTTTAGTCATATCACAAACCCTAGAGCTCTCTAGCCCATTTGTACAATCAATATCTGGATTTGAAGTCATGGGGCAGGGGGGGGAAGCTTTTTGTTTGTGATAATGGCTAGATGAACTGCTTTTGCAAAAGTATTTATAGCTATAATATGTCCCAAAAGAACTGGCAAACACACTACTGGAGGTAATAAAACCATTTACATTTGTTTGTGTTTACATATGATATTTAATAAACTACTATTCTCCATTTTTCATATTAACTGTATTTGTTAATACGCATAAACCTGGTCTGAAAATAAGACCTTGGTTGTTTTGAACGTTTTTGGTAATTTATGGTTTAATATCACAAAGCCTCTCAGAAGCTCTTTACATACAGGGTATAGCTTTTACTTCAGCCATATGCTCACCATTTCAGCATGTATAGCAATCCAAGGTTTTGTACTTCCCTGTCATTCCTGACACTTTATCCTGTACATTTGCTGGTGGATTATCAATCATAAATATATGATATAATCCAAAAAAAGAACCAAAAAGGAGGTTCTGTGTTGAAGACAAAGAGCGAGACATAAATACTTAAAAGTGTGCGAGTGCATGTTGTGCAAAACTTTGTGTGTTACCTTTATTGACTGTGTATGCTTGTGTGTCCGTCCACGTGTGCAGTCAAGCATGCATTGCCATGTGTGCGTTTGCTCGTGAGAGGAACACCTGCAACCTGTGATGGAACGGCCTGAACGCAGGAGGTGGAAAGTGTGACAGGAAGAGGAAAAGAGGAGAGGGTTATAAGGGTAGTCGGATCAGTGACAAGCAGGAGCTCCCTCCCCAGAGAGAGGCCATTACAGGGGGGGTGAAGTGGGGGATACGTTGGCGGGGCCTGCCACCAAGCTTATTGGCAATCTGTTAGCAAGGCCGCCAGCAGGAGGAGGAATAACGTGTCCAGGGACAGAAGGGTGCCTGTGAGAAAAGAAAAATCAACTCTCCTCAGGTTTCCTGGCAATGAGAGAGAGAGAGAGAGAGAGAGAGAGAGAGAGAGAGAGAGAGAGAGAGAGAGAGAGAGAGAGAGAGAGAGAGAGAGAGAGAGAGAGAGAGAGAGAGAGAGAGAGAGAGAGAGAGAGAGAGAGAGAGAGAGAGAGAGAGAGAGAGAGATAGATATGTGGAGTGGGTGGTGGAAAGGGGGTCACCAGTGGACAGGATCACAGGGGGAGGACGAAAGGTGACAGTCGGGCAGAATATATAGTGGCATTTTGTAACTGTGGAGGCCAGTTGGGAATGTCCCAACACTGGGATTGGCATTTGAATTTAGTGCGATGCGAGAGAGGTGAGAGAGGTGATTTCACGTCTGGAAAGGGTTTGTGAACACAGAGCATAAACATGAATTACACAGAGAGGCATTAGAATAGAGAAGAAATATATCAAAAAGTTTCATTGTGTGTCCAGTGAAAAGTAAATTACCCTCTTGGACAGAATAACAAAATAGATCACAAACATACAGCCACTGACCTGTAGCTGCACAGTGTCAGATGTTTGGTATGTCTTTGTGAAGTAGCATGAATATTTGTAATATAAAGTACTGACATTTGGGCTCGAAAATAGCAACGTTGGGATTCAAAACACCTACACTCAAGAACATAGAAAATTATATATGGTCAATATTGGAAAAATACTTTATTTTTGCATGTCTAGTTTGCCTCATAGACCTTGAGTATACAGACCTAGGATGTACTGTAACTTATGTGTGATTTGGATCCTCTGCACACTTAACATGCTGTAATGATATCAGGCCGATTTGGTGTGTCAGTGAGTGTGTCACTATGAAGAACCAGTAAACAAATTGCTGGATGAATACTGAAATCTCAGCCAGGTTTATTTGTATTTACCATATCTAAACCTGGCAATAAAACTGTCTCTGCCTTGGCATATATACGTAGCTTATATATGGTGCTGGGAAAGTAGCAATAGGAAGACTAGGTTGGTAGTTCAATGAAATATAGACGGAGAGGGGAAATTGGAGAAACAGCCAGGAGTCAGAAGCAGGATAACATCTCTCATAACCGTTCAAAACAGGCACATTATTGCTGCCTGTTTTGACACTGTTTGATATACAGTCAGATACGGGGTTGCTTTGTGCAGCCTTTCATGTCATTGTTTCCAGTGAATGCAGACGTTTCACTTTGCCAGATGAGATTTATGATGTCCAAAGGGAAGATGAGGGACATCAATCAACAGTTGAGGTGACAGGCAACCTTATAGGTGAATTATCCACACTTACTGGTGGTAATGTCATACTACCATCACAACGTCTTTGCTGAGCCCCCTCCTCAGAGCCACCTGTAGAAGCCAGAATTGGTCTCATGAGCCATCTGAGAAACCAAGCCTTTCCAAGAGAATTATAGATTCTGTCACATAGCCCAATTTTTCAAAGACCTTGCTCCATGGGGGTGGAAGAGAAGGGGAGTAAAGAAACGCTACCCCATGCCGCCAACAAGGAGTCATTTTTCTCTCTTAACGGATGAGGAGGGAGCCTATTTCCATTCCAAATGGGCTTGGAGTTATTAGTCTGGTCGGTGGGTATTTTGTCACTGTCATAAGCACAGTGAGAATTAATTGTTGAAATGGAGCCCCACGAGCCACCTTGTGGGGTGCAAATGACATTTTCTCAACCTAAGGACCTTAATCAAAAGCAACGAGGTGGAGCACACCTAAGTCTGTTTAAGCAGCGCCAACAGGTGCAGGCTGACACCAATTTGGAATTAAGCAGGATTGGCTGCTAAAATATGATTAGAGTGAGTATGTACAGTTCATGATTTAGCATTTGTGTCCTTTGGCAAACAACCACAGTTAAGGTTTTAAATTAGTATAAAAGCCCTACAAATGAAGGTACATTCATATACACAGTCATAGTTGTATGTGCTTTTCTGCAGTTACTTTAAAACCTGTTACAAACATGCAAACCATCTTTTACAATACATCAGAGTATAATAGTCTCACTCACAAACAGGTGTTGACAGTGTGGGTGGAACATTTTGTAATGCCCTTCCATTTACAACAAGTCACTTGAAATGAAATCATGTGCTTAATTAACAATTGTAAACACTTAATTGCCAATATTAGTTCAGAGTCTGTGCCTGAATGACTTTCACACTTGATAAATAGTTGTGTGAAATACAATAAGTTGGGTGAAGTGGAATATAAAAAAAACTAATTTGATGCTTGTGAATGCAATCCAATTAACCTCCTTGAAGCTTTTTATATTTACAGCAGCGAGAAATAACACGATTTAAAACCCCTGGAAAAAACTGCAGTGACTAAAAGCAGACCGGGGACAACCAGCAACCCCTGCCCGAGACTGGAATGTAATCTTCTTGTCTAAAAGACCTTGTAGAAGTTAATGTACCGTTTTATAAATACAGGAATTTGTAAGGATTAAAGAAACAGGACAAAGGGCTGCGCGATGTGGCTGAAATGGTCTTTGCTGATAAAGGTCATTTCACTATATATATCAGGGCTGAACGATTAATCTAATTGCAATCGTAATCACAATATGAGCCTCCAATTGTTACCCTTTTTATATTTTTTTACTCAGTAAGCACAAATAAGTTGTTGATTATTTTAGGAAAATCAAACTAACATGTTGAAAACAAATAAGTATTTTCCACAATAATCATAATTTTTCACCTAATCATGCAGCCCTATATACATATTAGTAAACCTGTCAGGGTTTGAGTTTTTGTGTGTCTAGTTTTGGGGTTATTTTGCTGTTCTGTCCTCCCTGTCGTTAGTTTCCCTGGTGTGTCTGATTGTCTGATTGTGTTCACCTGTTGCCCTTGTGTTTCTCCTCCCCTGCCCGGCTGTTTCTCGTCTCGTGATTACCCCTCCCTGTATTTAGTATTGTCTCTTCCTGTGTTCAGTGTTGGTTCATTATTTGTCGTTCATGTCTCCCTTCATGTTGGTCACAGTCCCTTTTTGTTTGGATGCTACCTCGTGCCTTGCCTATTCATGGATTCTTGTTTTTTTCAGTTTTTTGTGAATAAAGCTCGCCCTTTGATCCATTTTGAAACCTGCTTCCCTCCTCATTCTGCATTTGGGTCCTATTTTTCCCCAACCTTAACAAAAACAGCAATTTGCAGTATATTATTGACATTGCTGATATTTCAACATATTGAAAGAAACAATGTAGAAAAATATAAACAACAAACATGTTTATCTCTCTTTTACAATGAGTCATATGACGTGTATGTGCGACCGATAAACTGGAGGACAAAACTGGACCATCATCAACATGTTGTCTTTTCTAACATCTTGCATCTTGTGAGTCTTGAATCTTGCCTCTCTTATAACCTAAACTGAACTCTTATTCCAGTCAAGGCTCACTAACTGATTGTTCCCTCTTGGTGATAATAATTCAGCCCTTGTACTACTATAATCTTCTCTTTCCTCTCCAACTCTTTTTCTTCCCTTCCTGATCCCCCCTGCCTCCATCACTGGCCTTGTCTGCAAGGGTAAATAATTGATGCCCCTCTTCTCACGTTGTGAGAAATGTATGAAAGAAGGAGCAGAGGGATGGTTTTATTTTTCCCCTAACTTCTCAGCAGCCCTCTTGGACTTATCTATGTACCCGTACCAAGGTCACAATAAGTGTATATTTTATAAAGATGGATTACTCCAGCAAAACTCTTGTATTCAGACCTGGCCAGCACTCACTATGCCAAGATGCTTTCTGGCCTTACCCGGCCCCAGGACATCCATTTCTCACTGTGTGTGTGTGTGTGTGTGTGTGTGTGTGTGTGTGTGTGTGTGTGTGTGTGTGTGTGTGTGTGTGTGTGTGTGTGTGTGTGTGTGTGTGTGTGTGTGTGTGTGTGTGTGTGTGTGTGTGTGTGTGTGTGTGTGTGTGTGTGTGTGTGTGTGTGTGTGTGTGCAGACATGCCTTTGACTATACAATATGGAATATCAACACCTGATTTATGCTATAAGCCTACCTAGCAAATAAACATATTTACCTAAGTACTAAGAAGGCACATGGCTGTAGTTAAAATAGTAATAATAAAACATTGGCGTTTCTAATAAGTGAATTCACCCTTGTACCGTCTTTAAACAGTGTAAACTTATTTTTCTGCAGTGTAGTTGTGAGAAGCTCAAAGTCCCATCCAAAAATTGTGAAGTTTTGTGAAATATAATACAAAATAAGTTCTAACAGTATCTTCCAAAACATATTAAAAAAAGGCTTCTGAACTACCATGGCACGGTCTTCAATCACACTTAGCGACAGCCAGGGAATTATAGATATCCCCCACTGCTATCTGCTAACATCTGTCAGCTCATGGGTGTATTTTAGGCTAGCTGTACAAAGTCAAGTCAACTTCAGCACAGAGAAAAAAAGTCTTCAGCGCAAATATCCCCAGTAAGACTGAAAATAGAGAGACCTCAAGCCACATTTAATCCCAATACTTCACGGATTATTTCTGTTGTTCAGAAGTGATTTTAGAGTGGGAAATGTACTTTCTAGTTGCTGAAGTTGGAGAGCTATAGGTGGACGTTTGCATTTAACTCACAGTAATAATGATGCTCCTCCTAAATACATTCTAGCAGCAGTGTTCAATCAAACAACGAAGCTAATTTTGTCCCTAAGCACTTTACAAAGAAATTGAAATACAAGTCTAGTATAATAATGAGATGCATACGGAGGGAGAGAAGGGCATTCCACAAAAAGCAACACAAAACAACAATTTAGGTCGATAATAATTGCGTAGATTTAAAGACCCAAGGGAGAAAATCAGCAGATTTCATTGTCATTTTGTTGTCGCTTTAAATTGCCATCATCACAGGGGACAGAGGCTCCTTCTAGAGACAGACCACCAATGCAGTTGCAGTGGAAGATGTATTAGAGAGACGTGAAATGTTTTTATACAACATACATCAACATCCAGTTAGAATCCACAACCTAGTTTAAAGAAAGTTGTTTAAACAAACGGGATACAATCTGTATTGAATGTTTATTTTATTTTTAGACATTGGAAAGCCATTTGATGCCAAAAGTGTTTTGGGCAGTGTTAAATGAGTTCAAAAAAGGTGTCATAACTTTGGATTTTAAAACAGAGACCTATCAGTGAGGGGTAAATAAACAGTCACTAAAGATTCTGAAATGTGTATCTTGGTTGCCAACTCAATTCACACATGAATAATAATAATAATACATTTGATTTATATAGCACACTTTAAAGACAACGTCATCTCAATGTGCTTCACAAAGCTATAAGGATAAATAAAATAAATAAAATAAATAAAATAATAAATAATAAATAAATAAAATAAATAAAATAAATAAAATAAATAAAATAAATAAAATAAATAAAATAAATAAAATAAATAAAATAAATAAATAAAATAAATAAAATAAATATATAAAATAAATAAAATACATAAATAAATAAATAAAATAAATATCCGAGCATTTCCTAAAAACTGAGAGTGATGCCGAGGTCCGTATGTTCTCTGGAAGCTGATTCCACAGACGTGGACCCAGGGAGGAGAAAGCATGGTTTCCCATTGGAGCTGTGCATGGGAATGTTTTTTGGTTAGCAGTTCCTGTAGGTAGGTGGGTCCCAACCCAGTCTCATGGCATTTCGTGTTCACCAACACGATTTTTAATCTATTGATTCGTGTTCACCAACACGATTTTCCCCTTTTTTTCGTGTTGCACAGCACGATTTTAAAAGCAATGTATTTCTACTGGTAATGACGCTCATGGAAGCACGGCATTCGTTTGTGTCGGCTGCCCTTAAAGGCAATGTGAGCGTCCATTCTCATTGGATAACGGAGAATTGTACACCCGGAAGTAAGTATTCCCCTTACTGTCGATTGATTTTACAGTGATATCTGCACTACTCATCGACTAAAAAACACCAGATTATCCTTGTTAATTACACAACATTGATTGGTTTAAATTGTGTGCAATGTTTTTGTATTTTTCCCCTTCGATTCGGAGAAACAAATATTTTTTCGGAGTAAAGGATGGCAGAAGCCACTACCCAGAATCCCCAGCTATCGTTTGGACTACACCATGTGCTCTGTTTGACAAACCCCGTTTTTTTTCACCATTCATTCCAATGGCTGGCGGCTATGTCACCTGATCTTCACATTTCTCCTTGCAGAAAAAAAAAACATGGCCGAACTTCGTTTTATTCTCGGTGGAAAATGCCTATTTTAAAGTTAGTTTGGCCATTAAAATGCGTTTTGATGTCATTTGATGCGAGAAATATGAGTTGTTATTTCAGATTATGTGTGCAGTGGATGTACATGATCTTTAGTTTGCTAGTTATTACGAAGATTACTTCAGGAAGTTTTCATTGTTACCAAGGTGGTTGCTAGGGACGCTGCTATCGATATTATTTCTGTTATGTTGTGTAACTGTTTAATGGTGTTATCTTTATTGCTACCCCCTTCCCCGTCAATGTATAGTGTTGGTCCACAGCGCAAACATATTAGTTTAACAAAATCCGCATCTAAAGATAGCCTACGTTATTTTCCCCTGTGCAATTCCAGTCTCACATCTCACAGCACATCATCATTAACAAATACCGGAAACAGACCGACATTTAAAAAAAATAAATAAATTACTTTATTCCGAGTGTGCTTGCTTTTCTCTTTGAAAGTCATCACATAACGGCATTGTAATACACGGTTCGGCTGCATTAAATATTACATATCTGCCGTAGTTCTGTATTTATAGAGCCCTGATGAGAAGACTTCTAGACAAACATGAGGAACTGAAAACGTGACGTGGATCATAAATCAGCCATTAAACAACATCTTACATTTCTTTTCACACAATACGTCTCCTTGCAGTATCAACACTAATTCGGCTGACTTTTATATTTGATCCAATTGGTAGATAGGCTGTATTTACACCATAAAGGTGCACAGCTGATATAAAGGGACACCTAGTGGTTAAAGCATGTTATTGAATTTCATTATTTTTATTATTAGATATTAATAGGATCCCTATAAAGTATATTCATTACTCGTTATTCTCTACTAATAGTTAATTAAAGACTGTATATAATGACTATTTTGCACATCCCTTTCAAGGTTTCAAGATTTTCTAAGGTTTATTGACATATCATATAGGCCTACACAACTATGGTGTAGTTATGCATTGAATGAAAAACTTAGGTCGCAGGTTCCTCAATAGTGCATTACAAGACATCTATCAATATTTGTGCATACCTCCAGCAATGTTAACTATATTATAATGTAGTATACTCTTATAAGATGTATGTAGATATTTCATCTCCGGCCTTGTCAGGTATTGAACAATCAATAAATAAAGAACACAGAATTGTTAAATATAAAACACAGAATTTGTGTGATTATACTAAATGATTTACAAATAAACACCACTGCATATTTACAACTGTTACACGTGCTGATGTAACGCAAATGTTCCAACTTGGGATCAATAAAGTATATCTTATCTTAAGCTGATCGATGACTACTGCCATATTTGCAAAATGTGCCTCTGAACCTTGACAATGCATGTTTCAGGCTTATCAATTAATGTAATGTAATGTAATCAATTAACAACAGGAGGGGTCACAAACATAAGAACAGCTGTTAAATAAAGCTCTTCTGACCTTCATCTGAACGATGTTCTGGCTTGTGTAACCATTAGCCAATCACCAACCAAGGTAACACCGCCCACCTTATCACCTGAATCTCCTCCTAGAGCACCATTGTGTTCTTTTTAACCAAATATCTCTCAGAGGGGCGTGGGGAGGGGCTCCTTATTTTCATCTAAACTAACACACAGAGAATCAGCACTTTTGAAACAGGGCTGAAACAGAGGGGTTTATGGGATGCTACGATGCACGATCTGTTTGGTGTTTGGAACCAAACACTTCAGAGATCTGAGACCTATAATATATTGATGAAAAACAGTATAATAGGGGACCTTTAAGGTACCTTTTTTTGTATATCTTCCTAACAGTTAACATATCAAATGGCTCCACCATGCCCACAAAAAGTAACCAGACAGTTACAATTCTGTGAACATTTGTCAGGAAGGTCTCAAACAGGAGTTTTATTTAGCAAATATGTTGGCCAAATATATATATTAAGGCTGCAGTCATCGTCAATCTTACCACTATGAAAGTGATTTATAAAATGTCAGAGATTATGGAATTAAACAAATAAATAAAAACAAGGATAATTGTGTGTTATTGTTGAGTAAATAACTGTGTTATTTAGAAAAGAATAACAAATTAGAAGGAAAAAAAGATTTTAAAAAATACAGGTTTCAGTATTCTGAGGCTCTGAGCCCCATTTCTTTTCCTCACTGACGGCAAAAAAAGTCCGACATTATACGATTTAAAATTAAAAACAATAATCGCGGCTTGATATTGAGTAAGAACCATATGTATATATAAAGAACATGTTTTTATGAACCACACAGCTTCTGGTCTTCCAAGACCCGACCGGATAAAAAGACGTGTTGCAGGCACGAAACACACTACCAATAGAAATACATTGCTTTTAAAAAAAAGGGGAAAATCGTGTTGGTGAACACGAATCAATAGATTAAATGTCGTGACTATAACACGAAATGCCGTGAGACTGGGTTAGAAACACAATACAATCAGTGTTTTCTGATGCAAATAGATTTATGAATTATTACAATATACCAATAATATAGCAATACAAAAACAACAAACCCATGAGTGGCAGTATTTATAAGCTTTCCACATATTTTAGTTTTGCACCACAAAACAGTTTTGAATTACTTTGTTGACAACAGAAATGAATTAAATAGGCACACCCTCCTCACAAATCCGACCTGTGTTCCTCTCCCACTTCCTGCTTGTGTCATCCACAGCTAATACACTCGCCAAGTGTCAGGAGCCTTGAGTTATTGGTTAATGAAGCATGTAACCTGCATTTCTCCTGCCTCCACTTCCCGCTCTGGGTGACATGGGCTGCTCTTCTATGCTCTTTACTCCACACAACATCAAGGGTAGGAGCACTGGGAGGCAGCTTAGTGCTCTTCGGCTTTCTCAACCACTCTTTTCAAGCCCTGCCAAAATAGTCCCTGGATGCTGTACTTACTGGCACAGTTTATGAAGGGCACATTCACACTTACAGTCTGTCAGTACGTCTTGGCTTTGTCATTCAGGTGGTGCATCTGTAATTGTGATGGGTCCATTCACAGCTCAAACATTCTTATATATGGATATATGTGAGAACATTTGAAAAGAGACAATAATTACAATTGGCTTAGTGTCTGTGGGCATACCAGTGAATCACTGTGCTTTCAAAAACAAAGAAGGCACGAGGGACACAAATAATGGTCTTCATTTCTTGGCACTGGCTTCTTTTCTTGCTGAGTGAAATAGTGTGTGTAAAAAAAAATGATAAACCTTATTTTCTGGCAAGAAATATTATTACTTGTGTCTTATTAAATCGGCATTATTACTGTAATTGCATTAGGCCTCTGTTATGATGACATGTTTACATTGAGGCGTTAACCTGTCAATCTGCAGCACATAATTAATCCTGTGGATTCCTCTGTAAGCAGATGGATTTGAAGTTGTTTGACACACCGAGATAACACACACAGACACACACACACACACACACACACACACCTTTTGAACAAATCCTGTAACACACAAACAAAAATGACTGAAATGACTGATGTTGCAGGAAACATGAAAGCACACAAATACCCTATATATGCATAACCCGTGCGTTTTAATAATATATGTACATGTGGGTATAACCGAGTGAAAAGTAGACTTTCTAAAGCTGGCATACAGTAAAATCACTTCTGGAAATGTATATATTTTTTTCTTTCCCTCAACAGCTTGGCTCGTCTTTTATTGACTTGTTTACTGAGATGAAGTCCATACCAAGGTCGGTGCGCTTCCATGTTAAAATCCTTTAGCGTGAAATCTGTTTCACAATCAGTGACAACGGCACTCTTTGCTCCCGAACGATCCTAATTTCAGATTTGATCTCAAAGCTGTCGCATGCATTGTATTCACACCATTGTTTGGCAAAGAAATAAATAATTTCACCTACATCGTCTGTGTCCACACAAATGTGGATCTAATTTGAGCCACTAAATGTGTTCTGTAAGCCTCTAGCAACAGCTCAGCCTCAAATTAGTGGAGCTTTTCGTAAGATTGAAACATTTGGGTGTGTATTTGTATACACATGTATTGTAAGAGAAGGCTCTGTTGGCTCAGGTAGATATTTCCAACAAAGCCTGACCCAATGACCACATGATCCGTTTCTGGGGCTGAAAGTACGATTCAATTACTGTTTATGTTTTATTTTCAACATTTAGAAGTCAGGCCTAGTCCTTTCAATTAAACTCTGGCTTATTGAACTATAACGCCGTTCTATTAACTTTATCTTAATTACTTCTCGGTGTCCGCGGTAACCTTGGGGGTGGAAATGCAGTCCTATGGCTATGAAGTGTTAACAAGAAATCACAGCTTCAATACATTTATATCCAGGAAAAAAATCAGTTTTCTTTTAAATAATGAAGTTTATTCCGCTCGATGCAGGTCTCTATAGGGAATATCGGTCAGAGTATGGACTTTTATGTCCCTGGCGTGTTGTGTGCAGTGAAATGTTTTAAAGTCAAGGCTGAGCTGAGGATAGAAACACAAACTGCATCGAGCCTATTGATCCCAGGTTAGCAGACATCAGCCTTATAGCTCCCCTTTCCTTATTTTTGTATTTGTGTTTGTTGCTGTTCACTTGATTGTTTTTTGCTGCGAACAATTTTCTTGTAGTATGACATGTGCCTTTATGATTGTGCCATTACAAAAAAAAATGATGATTATTAGACCGTGAACTTGTGACCTTCTGCAGTGTCAGGCGTTCTGCGTGTAATACTTGTGCATCTTCGAGAGGCACAGATGATGCTGGGTGAGCAATTTCAGCGTTGTAGCATGTTTCATTTGATCGTTTTTAGTCTTAGTACATGAGGTTTAATGAGGTTTTTATTTACACTGAGCAACTGATCCTTATAGTTAGATGATATGCTCTATGAAATAGAAAGATACCCTAAATTAATTAAAATGTTCATTGCTTTCCTTTATTTGTCTTGAGATGTCTGCATTCTCTGTGGTTTCCTCTCTAAGTTTGATCTTATGCTGCTATTTATTTTTGCTTCACTGATTGCATTAGTTGATGAATTATTTGATGTGTAGATTTGCAAATTCAGTAATGCTAATTTAAACGTTTATGTAACGTTTCACTTATAGAAAGTTTGATGACAATTCTTATAATAATCACTGAAATGCGGTTTTTCCTGTATAATTGGGCAATTCATTCTTCAATTTCCTGAATTTTGATTACTCTTTTGGTGAAGTTTGTATCATTAATTATTCATCCCATCACCCTCCTTTATTTATCTCTCCCTCTCTCTCCCTCCCTCTATCTCTTTCTCTCTCTCTCCCCCTTCCTCTCATGCGTGAATATTCTTCCACCTGAATAAGCACGCTGTCATTCATAACACTCAGTCTTGGCAGAGATAAATAAATAAACCAGGCACATATATATATATATATATGCCTCATTTCATATGCCATTTCCATTTTCTTATCCATCACTTTCCTGCCTCTTTGGTCGACTATCATTCAATTAAACACCATTATCTGCTGGTATGCTTGGGGAATTTTGCACTCCTAAGCTGCCCAATTCGCCTCAACATTTAATCAGAAGCAAAAAGGCAATTAATCACAGAATCAGTATTATGGAAAACAAACCAGAGGGGATGGACTTTATCACATTTTCTATAATTAAGCAAATTACTTGAAGGTAATGTGATGCATTTTGCAATTTACAAAAACAGTGAAAAAGGTGTGGAGTGGAGTCGCGTTGAGTCATCACTGAGAGGTGTTAGGCAGCATGCTTTAGCTAGGAGTGTATTGACCCGGCTTTCATTTAAAAGGGATCAAATTACATGTTTGCTCAGCTGCTTTTTATCCCACGGGGCACATTAGCAATAATCACTGGGGTTGTCTCGTATTTGACATTCACTTTACCAATAGCAATAGTAACTAAAAGCTAATGTCTTCTACATTAAATATAATGTAATCATTAATGGATGTAGTTTTTATCACATAGAGTATTGTTCAAGATTTATTGCGAGAAACGAGCCTTTGTCATAACACGTTTTTTGCAGACATGTATAGAAATTCTTAATGGCCTTTAAAGTTCTCCTTTACGGCTTCATCACCACTTCCAAATCACACCCCCTCCCTAAAAGCAGTTCATCTCTAAAAGTGAGTCAGACTCCTCGGTAAATGAGGGGAGGGACAGGAATGCATTCAGACTGAGAATCGCCAGCTGTGGCTGTTTCTGCGGGTAGAAATCAGTTTGTACTCCTGCAACACTTTGCAAAACATTAATTAACTTGGAACAGTTGTTGGAACATTTTGAAATTGTTCACTGAAAGGCTGCGACAATGTTTCACAATGCATTGTAATGAAACTTCCCACAGCATAATTGTTGAGTAGCGAAATTGTCAGAGAGAACATCTGTGCTAAGAAATCAACCCAATAATTCCCTTGGATACCAAAACATGTACAATAGAAACATATTTCTGAAACACCTGCACTCTGATGTACAGACACTCATACACTCGTGGCTTCTTATGGGATTTACACAGGTGATCATTGGTTAGGCTATTTATGATTCATAGTCAAATCAAATCAAGTTTTATTTATATAGCACATTTTTAAAACAACATTTGGTCGAGCCAAAGTGCTGTACATGCAATAAAAACACTTTACTACAATAGCAAACAGAAAACAATAAATTACAACAACAAAAATAAATAAAAATCACACACAGGAAAATGTCAGGAGTCGTACTCCGCTCTGACTAGAAGGCCAGAGAGAAGAAGTGAGTCTTAAGTGTAGATTTAAAAATAGTAAAATTCATATCGTAATGTAATAAAATTGTATTACCTAATGTCCTACTAAATGTTTAACTTAGAAGCTGAAGCTAAGGTTGTCTGTGTTGCGTTCCTTTCCAACAATGTGTCTGATTGTACTGGCATCAGCAGGATTTTTCATTCAGTCAGCACAAATGCTGTGCGCAGTAATCATAGTAAGTTAATTGCATGTAATGTAGATAATAACCAATTGTAACTAGTGTTTGCTCTTTCCATAGGGAAGTAGCTAACACTAGCTTATGCTAGCACAGCTGGCTTAAACCTATATATGAGAAGTGTATGAAAAGTACATGTTTGCCTATCTTAAGGGTTCTTTGTTGATCCAAAACATCAAAGTGATGATCAAAATAGAACTTTACATGCATAAATAACTAGTAAAATAAACAAAATATCTTGGATTATCAAGATTGCTATTGTATTTATCTGGCCGAATATAGTACTGTGCACTATTAATAGCTCAACTTAGGAGTGTGTTGAAAGATCAATGTTATCTTCTTCATATTAGATGTCCTTGTGATAAATGCCAAGGCCCTTTGGAGTATATAAAAGTCTCACCACATAAAAAATAAATAGAAACCTGCACAGTTGTGGCAGGAGTATTGGTCAAAGTCTGCTGACCAAATTGAGGCTGAAATACCAAAACTTCCCCTTAGTCTGCACAACTGCAGAATCCCCTCGTCATGCTGAATCATGAAGAACAAAGCCCAGTTCGTTTGGCAGCAGTATCTGCCATCAGAAGGGTTCAACTCTAAAGATTAATTGTCTTATTTAATGATTTTTCACATTGATTTAACAACGAATACATAACCGCATAACTTGCAAGTATTGCTGGAGTTGGATTTCTTCTCTCAAGTAAGACTAGGGGTCATTTACTGCTGCAGCGATCAGACATTTCAAAGATGTTAACTTATGCACACAAATAGGAGAGAAAGGCGTACAGAAGACCTTTGGATATACGATGTAACCTTACTTTAACTGTACAACATCATATATTAATTATTGATTTTATGATGAAGGGTTATCTGACATTCTACCTGAAATTCTTCCTCATTAAAACTAAAAGGAAGAGGGATTTAATATTTAACTTGCTCTTGACACACAAAGGTCACCTGCACTGCACCATTATTGTGCTAGCAATTTGACTGAATGTCGAATTTGAAAGAAAACTTTGAGACTTTCAAAACTTAAGCAATGCATGTGTGTTCGGCTCACTTCTCTATCTCCTTGTCTTCATTCTCTGCTTATTGACAACACCTACACCAAAATATACAAATATCAAGAAGTCTTGGCAAAATTGCTGTTAGTTTTCTAGTGAATATAGCATATCTTTATGAAGTGTATAGTTAGGGAGATTGATAGAAAATAAAGATTTTGATTACATATTTTGAAATGAGAACCAGTGACTTTTCTGATTGAACTTTGTTGAGGTTTTTTTTGCTTTTGAATGTAAACATTTTCCAACTTATTTACCTGATGTGATTTGCTGTAAGTGAAAGAGCAGAGCTCACATTTCATGATCACTTAAACTGCTGCACAAACAACTAACTCACAAAGGTCAGAGCCACGGCACAGAAACTTTAATGAGACCCAAGGTGAAAATATTCCTAGCCGTGAAAACCATACAGAAACGAATCAGACAGTTCTAACATATTGCAATGATGCTCACAATGGAGATGCATATTTGCTAAATTATTATGCAGATTGATCTCTGGTTAAGGATATGGTATAAGAGAGAAATGCTCAGTAAAGCAGCTAGACAGAAGACATTTTATTTGTGCACAATTGAGTCAGTTTAGGCGATGTAAGATGACGTGAAAATAGGAGTTGTCAGTATAAATTGACCGATGTTGAACAACCATGTAAGCCTCAATTCCTAAATATGTAGCAGGTTGCATAAGGCCTCCAGATTGTTACATTCCTAAATAACAATCAATAAACAATAATAATAATCTATAGTTAATGCCTCAAAAGATGTAACCCACAAATCAATAGAAAAATTGTATATGGAAATATTGTAGTCACTCTTATTATGATCTTACATTCTAGACAGCTGAGTTTACTCCACTTGTTCAATTTCATGTACATGTGCAGGAATGAGAGCACAGGGTCTAACAGGATGCCATCTGTCGTTAATCACCATAAAAGACAACATTGTATAAGGTTGTCTCCTTATGTATTGCAGCAATATATGGGAAGTGCATCAACTTCAGCTGAGGCTTATAAATAAAGAAAAAATAAAATAGTTCAGAGTCACATGAACCATGGCAAGAAGAGAGACATTAAGCCATGTGTCACAGGCCCCACAAGAGGAGGCAATCAGAGACTTAGAGGGTTGCTAGGGTGATGAGCCTCAGGTACAATCAATCTTTTGCTAAGGAAGGAGGTGTAATAGCATAAAAAACATTCTGGTAGTTCAAGGAGTGTTGGAAAGCATCATTGTGTTAAGGAAGTCAAATCAGTCACATGATTAGGGTCTAAAGTGTACCCACAGCCAGATCCACAGCTGGAAAAACATCCTGAAATAGTACAGTATGTGTAACTTCTTCTTATTAAATCCTGCGTCATACAATAATTATTGTTATATACAGTATGTGTCACAATGCCAGTCACTGCTTGTACTCAGCTTGGACTAAATTGTCACGGTCTGTCTGTGTTGTGTTTTGTCTGTCTCTGGTTTCCTGTTATATTTTGAAAAGTGTTCACCCCCTGTCTTGTCTATTGATTCCTGTCTCTTTGTCTGATTGTCTGATTATGTTCACCTGTTGCCCTTGTGTTTCTGCCTCCCCTTCCCAGCTGTGTCTTATCCTGTGATTACCCTTCTTTGTATTTAGTCTTGTCTTCCCCTGTGCTCCTTGTCGGTTCATTGTTTGTCTTTCCCTTCACGTCACGCTCCATGTTTGTCCCTGAAGTTTTTTGATCCTGGATTCTTTACTCGCGCTCCCCTGATTTGATAATGTTAAGTTTGTTTCTTGTTTTCTTTTGTCATCGGCTTTTGTAAAATAAAGCTTGCTTTTTGTTACCCCTTAAAACCTGCTTATCCTTTTTAATACTGCATTTTGGTCCTACCTTATATGTATGGCCAGAGGGCAGGACCTATAAACACATTTACTACCCAATAGCATTGTGAGGCTGAACAAAAGGACCTTTTGACTATGTACATTTAGTCTTTTAAAAAAACAAAAACATTTACTGACTTTTTTAGGATAGCTTAAAGTAATGTTGTAAAATTACAACCGGGGGCCTTACAGGGTTAAGGGCTATTGTTTATTGTTATTTACTTTAAGATGTTTGTTCTTAACCAATCATTTAATTCAAAAACTCTTATTTAAATGATGTGTGTGTGTCTCTGTATTCCTGATGATACACTGAGAGAATGAGCTCATAGGGCTGCTGATCACCATAAGCTAACCAGTCTGTATATTGCACTACATTTGTATAATGTAAGCTTCGTTGATACTTTGCCTGCGGGAATAATAAAAAAAAAGTTAGATATACTGAATATTATTTGATCTATTCCACCACTAGCTTAATCCCAAATAATGTAGAGGTGTTGTAGGTGCCTTAAATAACCCCTTGTTTTCTAGTGAGATGTATTTTTATGTTCATATAATAGTGATTTCAATGCCACCCCAAAATGAGCACTGGTTCCACCCTGGCCACCCCACTGAAAATGTCCTGGCTCCGCCACTGCATCTGGTTCCTCTTCTTTCCTCTTTTTAGAGAATACCCTCTTTTTGTAAGATAGCATTGCCTTTTGTGGCATCACCCATTGCTGCAAGCTAAGTTTGAATAAATGATTGGATACGCCTAAGGGAAAGTGTTGATTGACTGACTGAAAATTGAAAATACGATAAAGAAAAACAATCCTGGTTAAGGTTTAATGCCACATATCCTAAAGAGAGAATAATCACAGATTTAAGAAAACAAATGCATAGCTAATATTAATATGCTAACATGTTTATACTCAAGTGGTTCCCACAGGAAGAGAGCTTGTATGAGAAGGTGTTTCTCAATATGGAGAAACATTGAAAATAACAAGGAGAACGCTAGAGGAAAGAAACTCGGCACAATACAGAACAAAGTACAAAACATAGTGAGGCAATTAGTGACCAATCCCAGATAATTATCATCATTAGACATAGTAGTATATCATAGTCATATGGGAAAACAAAGTGGGTGCACTACTTAATTCAGAGTTTTCCACTACGAATAGCATAAACAGTTTTGATATGAGTCCATTCATATGATTACAAATAATAATTTAAAACAATTGGTAACTTATACTGTAGTTACACAGATATACAGCATGGGAAATTTATTGATGGTAGGCAAATTAATCAGTCACACAACTTTACGGTATTTTCGAAAATAACATGGGGAGAAATCTGACTTCCTGATGGGGCTGGATGAAAAGTCAGAGAATCTTAAACGCTATTGGTATTCCTCCACTTATACAATATTCAACATTTCATGGCAAATCCTTCCAATATCTGTACAGAAATGGTTATCTTCACAAAACTATTGGATTCATCGAACTAACATTGCCATCTGCACCTCTAACCCTTAACACGTATTTTCAGGGTTGGGAAATCAAAACAAACCAACACAAACTTTGCCAGTTACTGTATTACAAAGTATATTCAGTTTGACACTGCCAACACACTTCCCTCTCTCCAAAGAGAACTGCGGCTCACTCAGCAGCCGATCCACTTATTTCAGTGTTTGGAAATCAACCTTAGTTTTCCTGGTTTCATCATGAAATGCACAGGCTTGTTTTTATGAGATTGTAAAGTATTTGGCATTCATTTCAAGTATCTGATTCTGAGATAATGATCGTTATATCTCTTTTTTTATGCCTATGCTTAAGAATTGTATCTGAACGCCCTGCACTGTGAAAAGAGAAGCTGTTATCACCGACGCTGAGGATTTCAAACCTAGAGTTATCAGGAGGACTGCACAAAGTGTTTTGGTCCTGCCCCTACTAAGCTCCTCTGATCCTATTTAAATTGCTAAGTGGGTTTTCAGACTGTTGCATAAGGATTCAAACGACTCTGAAGCTGTCCCCGTGCGTTCACTAGATAAAATGTTCAAAATAACCGGATACCAAATACACATTAATCACATTCCCAATGATTAACTATTAAAGCTATACAATGTATATCTATGAGGTATGTAAAGTATTTTAGTGTGTTTTATTTTTCACATGGTAAGACATGTGGTAAATGAATATTGACTTTCTCACCACTTATTGTAGATAATTAGTCATAAAATATACTGTCGAAAGTTGAGTGCAGACACACAGCTAATGAGAAAGCTAAATAACAACGGAATCAAATGACTCAGCACGTGAAGGAGAGGGTTCCTGTTCAACCTAAGTGTGAATTCATGGATGATAGACATGAGATAAGAGCTCAGGAAAGGAAAGCAACAACAAAGAACTGAGAAGTGGTGAGATTATACAAGGAGAGTGATGAGAAGCCTTGTGGATTTCAAGCATTTGCACTTGGCTCAGCCTTGGTTAAGAAACTAATACCTCAATCCAGCACCTGCAGCCCAGTACTCTCTTTTCACATATTCATCTATGACATCCAGCAAACCCTGAAGGAGAGGGAGAGAGAGAGAGCGAGGTGTAATGCTCACTAGTTTGATTTCAGTCCCCACAAGGCACAAGCTGATTTTTTGACAGCTTCCAGAAAGCTGTGGAGTTGGATTTTTACGCTTCTGTATATAAGCCTTTTAGCCCTGTGGTTGCCTGTTTGCAAGTTTTCCTGTGAGACAACATCAGACATCAAAGTGAATGAGAGCAGAGGTATAAAAAGGTGAACTGCTGTCAGATCAGGATATTTATCTAATGTGGAGGAAAGCTGCAACACCTTTTGAACTTTTTTCCTTTCGTTTCTTGTGATATTTTCATTAGGTCATGATCTCACCAATATCTTAATCTTAACATCTAGCCTGATCTGAGACGTTGTCCAATTTCGGCTAAAAGCAAACACTCGAGACCATCTTGGGATGGGATTGAATACCACCTTCATTTTGATCTTAACACAGGTAATGTTTGAAATGAAACCATCAATGTTTCTTGTTCAGGAATTCAAAGCAGTTTGCTCTAAACAGTATTTTCACCTCGCCATAATTATGTATAGTTTACAATACATAAAATATAGCTCTTCCTGTATCTTTGTCTGTATGTGGTTGTCTGATTTGTCCCGTCCTTTTGCACATCTTGATCTGGAGATATTTTTGTAGGATTTGTTTATAAATAGCCTAACTTACTTTAGTTGGCATCCAAAATAGATATACCCAATCATAAAGCAGCCAACTCTGTCAACCTTGCAACACTAACACAGGAGTCTCCAAGTTTGCCATGATCACACACACACACACACACACACACACACACATCCAAATTTGCTTTGATTATAGTTCAGTCAGACAACTCACGTGTTTCTTTAACATGTGTATTAGAAGCAGCATATAGTTGAGTTTGGCGACTAGGCTCGCGCATCATCACTCCATAGATATACATAGCACGATGAGTGATGATTAAATAACTAACCCCCCAAGCCTACAGGTGGAAGCTGGGGTGGTGGTGGGGCAGGAAAGCAGCAGCGACGTAGAAGTAGCTGCAGCAATAGTAGCAGCAAGCAATGCATGGAGAGAGATCTGGCTGGTTAAATAGAGCGGCATATTAAGGAGACTCTGTTTGGTTGGTTGTAGAGTGGCAAGGGGCGTTATGTATGAATGCAGCATAAGTGCTCGAGTTGACTGCCTGAACTAGCACGCAGGCTTCGCCCCATTTCAAGGACAGTTTGTACAACTGCTTGTAGTAAGAGCACCGAGTTGTAATCACTCCCATTGAGAAATGTATGTAAATGAAGTCGGGCAGGTTAAGAATAATTCTGCTCTTCCCTCTCCGTCCACAGACCTGGGGAAGGATAAGCTTCAAGTAATAGATCACAGCCTGAACTGCCAAATTATTTATATAACTCACAATGTAGTCCAGACTTTGAAGGTGTTTAATTTAGTACCAGCCAACACACATGACTATTCATTCAACACCTGCCAAACCCAACCCTCTACCTCATGCATACATCACATACTAAAAAACAAACAAGACTTTACAAGTGATGCAGGACACAGCGCCTCCTCTTGATTCTCACAAAGGGGGCCGAATTGAACATTAAATTGTTCTCGACGATTATCAACCTGTGTTATTATATAATATCTGTTCATTTCCTGGCTGATATATAAATAAAGGAAGAGAGAGTGCCAATACTCTCACAGGACATTATAGCAGTCAGGCACTAACATATGACGCTGTGTGTCATCTTTGAAAGGTCACTCCAAGATGGAGCTGCTGCCGGATAATTAAAGATTCAGGAAGTGTGCCTGTAATAGTCTTTCATGGAGATATACTTCCACTGTTATATGACAAGCTCAGAAGACAAGCACGAGAAGGTGACCCCACCAGGTAATGATATCAGTTTACACTGTATTAAACTTGAAACATTTCATCATGTTCAATTTCAATAAGATACCATTGGAAACAAAACTAAAATAAATATGTGAACAAAACAAAATATATTCTTTAGAGCATTACTGTGATAAGTAATCCATGACCTAAGGGACACTAATAATACATAATGCTACTTTTACAACATGGAAAAAAAAAAAAAAAACATACATGCATGATACATAATGATTTGAACATACCATTAAAAATCTTAGCGGTAAAGACACTGCTTTTAGATAATCGGTCCAATGTACAAATAAGGATTCAAATTCATGTTGTGTAGCCACATTTTAACATTTGAATAACCTAAATTACAGCAACAGCATGCCACTTCAAGCAAGAATGTGAATGTGTGTCTGCCAACCTGAGGGCCTAGGGAGCAATAAACCACTCCTACCATGACCGAAAGAGAAATTAATGATCTGAGAGAAATAGAAGGAAGGTTGGGTATCTCCTTCTCTATGTGCTTGACAGAGCAACGCAAATTAGATTTATCCCCATTAAGCCATTCGGTCTACTACTTAAAACAATCATACAGCCTATATTTGACAAGCACTCTTGCCAACGTGCGAATCCCACAATCCCTAGCTTATCATTTATTCTACACTTCTATCAGCCTGGTGAATTGGGATGGATATCCTTTGGCCAACTGCCCATGACTTTAACCTCAGTAGCAATAATAACTCTGCTGTGTCAAGTTCAAACTAGGGACATGTGCACTAGCATATATCTGAGTTCAATTTCAGCTGGATTGTAGACTTGACTGGAATGATATAATAGGCCTGGAGCCGGAGGGGTGTGTTGTTCTGGAAGAAAGTCATTCAAACTTCAAGTTCTGGATGAGATACTTTATCTTATTACCAAACTTCCCACCTGGATTTATTATAAAGATCTAAGGCTGTACCGCATGTAACTCTTTTTTTATCAAAACTTCTTTTGGGATTTTTCAAATAAAAAAATGACCTACTTCATGTTGTCAACATCCAAAAAGAAAAGGGAAAAGTACTCCCCCTTAGTTAGGTGCATACCTCCTCCTCCTGTGTGTGGCAAGCTGCGATTGAGTCTATACATACCAGCACTTTTCTCTGTTAGCACCAATACGGTAGAACTTTAAATTGATTGTGATTTCTGGTTTATCTGCGCTCTTATAAACAGCAACAACCGCAGAACTCTGTAATAAGGCTCTCACATAATAGAATAGCTTTTGAATTATGGAACATAATGTATCTTAAATCATTTGATCATTGGTTTTATTATGAAAACGTAGAGACCGGAAATACTGTTTTCAACCCGTAACTTTCAATGGAGGCTGCCGCATACCTCAAATCATCTTCGTAATATCTATCAAACTATAGATCCTACATATCGACTGGACGTGGATTCTAAAAGTACAATCTACACTTCTCACTAGAAATCTAATCAAAAAGCGTTTTAATGGCCAAACTATCTTACGATTTAGGATTTTACAGAGAGGGTTATTTGTGAATAAACGACCATCTGTAACGTTAGCATTCAACGGGAGCACTAGAGGGCGAAAACGTAATTATAGGACGTATTGCTTGAACAAACGACATATTTGGTCGTAATAAGGGCCTGAACAATCGGCCTATTTGGTCGTATGAGTTTGAGGACTTGTTGGTTTGTCCAAACTTCATACTCAAAAGAGGTCTAAATAGCGAGTTTAACTGGAAACACCTACAGTGTGTGGGTGTGCAGGGTGATTGACTTTCTATAAATGTATAGGGTAGTAACGCAAGTTTATGGGGAGACGGACAAATGTAATCATCTCGGAAAGGCCGCTCTGGATAAGTAACCCTATGTATTCAATCACAATGAAAATATGGTATTCAGGTACTGTATGAAATTACCCACAATGCTCCCTTATTGAAGTAATGTATTGGTCTAATCATATAAGTATTTTCTCCAAGCCAGACCCATGCATGTATCTTTAAAAGCTCATTAACTTGTAAATATGATGACTGCTATATTGTCCTATAATTGAGTTAACAAAGCGTAACTTGTTTTAGTAACTCCAGTGCAATACAGTTTCAGAGTGTTCTTTCTTACATAACACCTTTACATAAGTTAAAATAGTGTACATCATAGGTCAGGATATAAACATGTGATGACAGGATGGTTTTATTTGAGCTTTTTTTGTACAGCAGGACATTAATTCTTTGTGAACCCGTAGGCTGGAATGGAAACACGGGACAAACATTTATCAATGATCACTAATAACATTACGTCTGCACACAAGCTGTAGCGAGGAACACAGGAGCTTTTGTTTCATGTTTACCATCCAGTGATCGGCACCACACTGATTAGATGGCAGCACATTGTGTGTGTGTCCCTACGCTGGCGTCAGTGGCAGGCAATAACAGAGATTGATAGCAGAGTTACAACAGTCATTTGGGTCCTTGATCTACGGCATTGGATCTCAAGGGATGAAGCCATCCCAGCCACACTCCGTTGCCCAGGGCCGGTGGTCACAGTAATCGAGAGGAGATGTTCTTATAAAGTGCCCTGCTCAGCAACCCCGCTCATCCCGGTAAATCTGAAGGGGGAGCTGAAAGAGAAAATGTCAAAACCCAAGGACACTACAAGGAGCTAACCCTGCAGTTGCCAGCAGGTAATTGGGGTGTCACTGTGTCCCAGAATGCATTTCCTTACCTCACATTTGGCTCATAGCACCTTCCTGCCAGTATAGGAATAAGAGACAGTGAAAGGAGAAAGTAAAATAAAAGTTATTATTTATCAATGAGATGCTTGTTTACTTAGAAGTGTCTTCAGCAAATTATAGATTTGCATTACGTGATTATTTTTGCACATATATCTCCATTTTGACAAACACATGTATGTCACATGTATGTCACAGCTGTCCTGCAGCACTTGCTCTTTCTACTTCCTAGCCTATTGCTTGGCTTTAGCAGCAAACACAAATCTCACTTGGAGTTATTGATTGGGGCTCATGACAAAATCCATATGAAATACATCGAGGTATTAAAAGGAGAGCAAGGGAAAGATAATTTAATGACCTGCTATAAGATGAGAAAGTAAAAGGATCTTTGGATACAGCTGCTTTATTGCTTGCCCAATGTCTAGTTGTGAATACCCCCAGTGCATTCCCACCATTAACAAAGAAGCGGTGGCACATCCTATAATATGCTGGAATAAGATCACTTTTTCTTAATATTCATAGATAGAGCCGAGTATGTATTGTTAATTGTAAACTTGTTCCATTAAAGTAAAGGCCAAGATTAGATTAGATTAGATGGACCTTTATTAAGGTCCATCCTCCCTGGCCTGAGATAAATCAGAATGTGCAGTTATTGTCCAAAAGTTGCTACGATTAACTGGTATGGCAGTTATTCTGGCGTTAATATAGGAATAAATCCATTGGGAAACACTAATGTGTTGTAGATGTTACACAGATGTCCTTTCAATGAACTAATTAGAAGCAAGGTGGGAGAATAATGATGTATGCATGGTAGTGCTTGAAACGTCTCTTCCTCCCTGGCCTGAATGCAAGGCAGTTACTTTTAACTTGCATGGCTGATCAAACAGATACTGATGTGCAAATGAGGACAAGCATGTACCATGTAGATGTAAGAGTGCAAGGTTTTGAACGCTGTGAAGGCTGCGTTGCCTTCCCACCGACTGCAGTGTGGATGGCATTTCAAAACACCAGCTTTCTTCGTTATGGAACGGAGAAAGAAGAGACAAATTATTTCATAATAATATCCCCTCATGCCCCTCATCAAGCCTCACTTCCACTTCAATTATACTCAATTTTAGAGGGCCAGTTTAAGAAATATAGAGTATCATGTACAAATTGAGAAAAGAGAAAAAAGCAAATTCACAGAAAACACATCAATAATAAAAACAGAGCACCATTAACTAGCTATTGTGCCATGGAGTCAATCAAGTATTTGGTATCAAAATAAATTATAAAGATGAAAATGATGAGGCTGCGTAATAGGAATCTCATAGTGTGAATATGAAGCAGATGGCCAAAACACATAGAATTAAGTCATTCTGAGCCGTGATTTCAATGCCGAGGCTTCTTCTACTGTATAGTGAAATGGTTTCCAACAATCTTGTGGAAAAATAAACATCTGTAAAATGTATGCAGACAAAGTGGCAAAGTTTGCTTTTGGCTAATTAGAATGACGGGAATCAGTAGCAGCATCAGCCCACAAACCGGAGGTGACTTCTTCTTGGGTTTTCAAACAAAGGGAGATTTAATGAGTGCCATCAGGTTTTGATAATATGTGAACTGGTTTAGTTATTATGTTGCATTTCTACAGCATTCCATTGAATGAGGTTGTAAAGAAACGTGAAAATCAAAGCAAACACTTCATGATTAGAACAAATTATAATTGAGCAGCTGGATTTCTTCATTGTGGACCAAGCCCTCATGGCTTCTTCTACTTAAAGATATTACTGATTTTCTGAACTACCTTTCCAACTCCTCATGCAGTTGACTGTTACAGGTCTATACAGGTTCATGGTACAATGCAAAAGCTTAAAATCGAGAGACTAAAAATATATTTTCCTTTACCGTTCTTTTTTAATTTCACAATAAAGTTAATAGTCATATTATGTTTGATATTATTATGTTTTATTAACTACACCACTGTTTTTTTAACCCGCACCGCCTAGTGGTTAAAGCACGTTATTGAATTTTGTTGTTGAATAAGTTTTATTTGATAAATATTAAGAATAGCCTACATACAAAATTGAAAATATCAAGAAGATACTGTAGTGATCTCTACAATAAAACAGTTTAGTGCAGGACGTCCAAAGATATTAACAGGAGGATGTGCAAAACAGGCACACTAATAAGGCTTTATTTAAACATTAAAGAATACTTTAAGTTAAGGTCTTCTTTTGAATAAGAAAAACTCGTTGGGGTTATCCACAGATAAATATGAAGTCTGACAAAGTACTTAACGTCCAATATATTGCATAGTTTATTTTGGCACTTGACAATCACCTTCTCTGAATTTGACTCAGGTGTAACTAAAGTCTGATTTAAGGGTTGTTTATGTTTCACATCATTAATCAGAATCTGCAAAGTAACTAAAATAAATGTAGTGGAGTAAAAATACCAGGTTAACCTCTGAATTTAAAAAAAAATATATTTTTTAGTCATTTTATTGAACATGTATATACAACAATAATATATATATTCTCTTTTTTTCCTTTTTTTTTCTAACTCAAATTAATAATTATAACAAAGTCCAAAATAAATAATAACAAAAAAAAACAATAATATTAATTCTCAGATAGTCTCTGTCATGTTCAACAGGGACAAGAAGAAGCTTAAAAAAAACTGTTCTGGTCCTACCCCCTCTAGCATATATTTTTCTTATAAATAAAACATTAGGTCATCGTCATCAGCGACATGTTTGTCTTGTTAATTTGTTTGCTTTTTGTTTTTTTACAAAACAATCAGAAATAAATTACTTTTACAATTACAAGAAATAACAACAAATGGGATTTTACAGGTCCTGTTCATAATCATTAATGATTTGACTCCTAAATAATACTTTCAGTTTAGATGGACAATATTTCAGTGCATCGTTACAGTTATTGCACAGACTAACACCTTTTGATGAGATGCAATGAAGTTTGGGATTTGTTTTCGTACGGGTGGTTTTTTGAAAATGCAGTTTCCTCTCAACATGTGCATGCTTTCTCTCCGTGTGAAAAGTCCCTGGATATTATGAGGTAATTGTTGATTTGCGGCTTTGAACATAATTTGAATAGTTTTATAGTCAACCAGGTCTTGTAGTTTTAGTGTTTTTAGTTTGATGAACAATTTATTTGTAGGTTCTCTTTACGTAGTTTTATGTATAACTCGTATGGCTCTTTTTTGCAGGATGAAGATAGGATGTGTATTTGTTTTATATGTGTTCCCCCAAACTTCCACACAATACATCATGTATGGAAGTTGGAATTGTAGTGGAGTAGAATAAAGTAGTATGCTGCTGTAACAAAAACATTTCCCAACTTGGGATCAATAAAGTATATCTTATCTTAAGATGTTCGATGGCTACTGCCATATTTGCAAAATTTGCCTCTGAACCTTGACAAGTGCATGTTTTAGGCTTATCAATGAACAACAGGAGGGGTCACAGACATAAGACCAGCTGTTAAATAAAGCTCTTCTGACCTTAGGTGTCATGTGGGTATATTAATTCACCCACTTATTAATTATATGTTTTAAATTTGATAACACCACTGTGTTTCGTATCCCCTACACCAGGGATCACCAACTACATTTGTCCAAGGGCCAAAATGTATCCAATAGACACTATCGCGGGCCAGCGGGGGGGGGGGGGCATGAATACATGCTCTGAAAGTAATCAGAATACAGTTACGTGTCTTAAAAAAGTAACGTGTTCAGGTTACTTTTAGAATACTTTTGAAATACTTTCTTTTACCATAACAGATGGGTATGTTTTGGTAAACAGGAGACACTTGTTTTACTGTTTTAATGGCTTATCAAGAACTCAAACACAACATCTTGGTGTCATTCTGGACAGCTCCCTCTCATCTGCACCCCACATAACATCACCCGGACTGCATTCTCCTGCTGTAAACCTTTCCTTAGAATATGTTGTGAATTGTAAGGTGTCCTTGGGTGCTTTGAAAGGCGCCCCTAAATAGAATGAATTATCATTATTATTATTATTATTATCTGAAACGATGTAATAACTTTTAAAACTTGTTCCAGTCACTTGCCCCATGCATTCAGCAGCAGCAGGGCATTCACTTTGATTTGATCCCGTTATAAATGTCATCATTTCAACAATAAAGAAATGCTACATCAACGTTATCTTGCACATTTTATCTAACCATCTCCGTTTCTAACTTTCAATATATTTTAAAAGAGATCTCTCTCTCTCTCATCTGCGTGCGGGGGCGGGACCTCACAGACACGCTGCATCTCTCTCTCGCTCACAGACACGCTGTAGCGCCGTGCAGTGTGCACAGTTCTGCCGGTAATGAATATTACATTTTGTGAGGAAACTTTTCTACCAATAATTCCAATAAGTATTCCAAAATGTATTCACTTCAGGTTTACGAAAGTAACTGTAATCAGATTACTCGTTTTTCAAATGTAACGCCAGCTGAATACAGTTAGCCTACTTGATTTTTGTATTCTGATTACGTAACGCAGTTACATATATTCCGTTACAACCCAACCCTGCTTCTAGGCTACTGTCCCGCAGCTCCTGCCTCTCTGTTGGACTCTGTCGCAGAGGGGCTGCTGCTGTGGTGCAGAGCGCACAAAGCAGACTCTTCACAACAAGGCTCACTTCTTCTTCTTCAAGGAAGGGAAGGTTTCGCAGTACGCAGTCTACTGTCCCGCAGCTGCTGCCTCTCTGTTGGACTCCGGTACTGCACCTTACTCACGAGACGTTGTAAAAAAAAAATGGGTGGGGGGCGAAGCCAACGCCACAGTCACCCCGTCTGCGGGCCGGATGAGAATGTCCGGCGGGCCGGATGTGGCCCGCGGGCCGCCAGTTGGTGGTCACTGCCCTACACCTCCAGGGTGTACACAGTTTAATACTGGCAACTTATAATTGTGGGAAATACGAAAGCGTCTTATAAAGAGACGTGCCATAGAACATGTTGCGAAACACACGCTAGCCAGCATGCGTAGTTCTGGGGGGGGGGCTGGACCCGGGGGCTGGACCCGTCCAATTCCAGTTTTGGAAAGTCTGCCGTGGTTCCATTCCATTTCATAGAGGTGTTTGATGCTCAGTGTAACCTTGTCGCACTGCCACTCCAACATCCAATCACAGGGCTTGATGACTAATCACGGGGTTTGTAAAGCAAGGCGGATGTTGTAGTTCCAAACGATAGCTGGGGATTATTGGTAGTGTTGTGTTTAAATTCCGAAAAAATTCCGAAAAAGCGATTTGTTTCTCTGAATCGAAGGTTAAAAACACAAAAGCATTGTACACAATTTAAACCAATCAATATTGTGTAATTAATAAGGATAAACAGATGTTTTTTAGTGGATGAGTAATGCAGATATCACTGTGTAATCATTTGACAGTGATGGGAATATATCCGGTTTTATTATGAAAACTTCGAGACCAGAAAAACTGTTTTCACCCACGCTAACTTTACATGGAAGCTGCATACACGTTATCCTGACGAGACCTCAAATCATCTTCGTAATATCTATCAAACTATAGATCCTACACATCCACTGAACGTGGATTCTAAGAGTACAATATACACTTCTCGCCAGAAATCGAATCAAAAAGCATTTTAATGGCCAAACTATTCCACAATTTAGGATTTTCCAGAGAGGGTTATTATTTGTGAATAAATGTTCCTCCGGAGCATTTGCAATGAACGGGCCGGGAGCATGTTGTTTCTTACACGACCACTAGAGCACCTCTAGTGGTCTTGTAAGTAACAACATACACTTTAAAACGTGTCTCTGGGTCGTAATAAGGGCATGAACAATCGGCCTATATGGTCGTTTTTTGTAGGAGGACAGGCTGGGACAAACTATGCTGGGTTTTTGCTGAGTTCGCTCATATCTAAATGGTTGAAGAGATTATAAATGTGTAAGTGGTTAAAACATTTGCACAATTTGCAACCAAATAGAAATGTTAGTGGAGACTGGTCATTAGGCACAGCCCCACCTAGTGTCAGCAGAAAGTATTACAAATAATGATTACAACAAAATGCAAAAAAAAAAAATATATATAAAATATATTTTAAGATCATGTTTAATCATCTGATTCGTCTGTACATTACTGTTATAGTCTGTGTTATTCTAATTAGTGTCTACAGTGTGTGCCTATTGAGCTGTTTTTTTTAGCTATGTGGGACAAAACCCGATCACGCCCCTCCCTCTCACTGTCTAAGTGAACGGTGAATGTAAAAACTACACTGCGCATGCTCATGCCTATTTAATGTGTGTCAAAAAAATAATGACTATAGGGGCACTGAGCTGCCATCCCCACCATACGTCATCTCACATAATTCAGAGCTGATTGGCTGTAAGTACGTGTGCCGCGAAAAGTGTCATCTGGTGTCAATGTAAAATTCACGGGAGAGCTCAGGAAGCAGAGGCTGCTGTTTCTTTGGAGGAAAGTCTTGATTATGACTTTGTTAAAACTGCCATCCTCAGAGTGTACGAACACGTTCCCGAAGCTTACAGACAAAAATTCAGACATATAGGAAGGGTCCTAATCAAACACATGTGGAGTTTGCCAGAGAAAAGGGAATGATGTTTGCAAAATAGATTGCTTCCTGTAAAGCCGCGGATTATACTGCTTTGAGGGAATTCATCTTGATGGAAGAATTTAAAAAATGTTTGTCCGAGCGCATCGTGATGTACCTAAACGAACAGAAAGTAAACACTCTCGCAGCTGTGCTGGCTGACGAGTATGTGCTCACCCATAAATCTGTGTTTTCTCCGAGGGTTACTGACAACCCCCGCCGTGGGTCAGCTGCACCTGTTACTCAGCCATTAGATGTGTATAATGTGGAGAAAGAGGAGAGAGAGTGTTATTACTGTCACCAGCCTGGACACGTCATTGCAAACTGTGAAACTCTGAAGCGTAGGGAGCAGCCACAAAATATGTCCCAGCCGAAAGGCATCGGTTTAATTAAAGCAGAGTCAAGTACTAACCCTACATCTGACGAGATAGATGACTGTTTTAAGCCCTTCGTGTTTGATGGGTTGATATCGTTAACTGGTAGGCCTGCCGATCAGAGACCTGTGCGGATACTGCGATACACTGGAGGTGCACAGTCTGTGATAGTTGCCTCTGCGTTGCCACTTTCTGACCAGTCAGCCTGTGGTTATGGCTCCATACTATGTGGCATTGAGATGGATTATGTTCCACGGTCCGTACACACTGTACTGTACATGTACAGACAAGATTAGTCACCGGTTTTTTCCCTGTTGCTGTGTGTCCCGCGTTACCTATACGAGGTATAGTATTCTTGATGGGAAACGATATCGCGGGTGGTAAGGTGACTCCTGCACTGGATGTAATGGACGCCCCTCAGTCCGCAGGGTCACCTGAGGTAATGAATACTCACATTGTCCCTAGTTACATGTGCACAGGGGCGTAAGACTGACTCAAATGTGACATTGTCTGATACTATGTTTGTGCCGATGCTTCTAGATGAAGCTGTGTCCGAGGAAAAGCCCGAAGATGTGGTTTCCCCTTCTCACGAGGATGTCGTGAGACCAGCGCAACATGCCGGCTCAGACACGCCTCCCGCCAGACCGACTCTCTCGGTAATCCGAGAGTGTCTGCTAGGCTATCAGTTAGTCATCTTCGGTCTATTGTTAGCCTTACGGTACCTTGAGATTTTTGTGGGATCTAGCTTTTGGTTAATTGTGATATGTAGTTGCTACGATCCCTTCATGTTATGGACTCGCCTGTACCGGCACCACCCGCAGCTCACACAGTGGGCTCTGATCGAGCGGGACTACCAGGTTAGATGCCCACCATATAAAAGGGCTCAGAGAGTAAGGTGACCAGATTTTCAAAATGAAAACCGGGGACATTTTGAGTTTTGTGGTCAATATATCATTAACATATCCAATTTCCTTCACTGTTAAAGAAAAAAGGGGGACAATTCTGGTTTAAAGGCGACCTATCATGCAAAATGCACTTTTGTACGTCTTTTATACATGAATATGTGTCCCCGGTGTGTCAGGGAACTCACCAAGTGTCAGAAAACACAACCCTCTCTCTTTTCCTCCATACCCAAATCTCTAAAAATGGGGCTGCAACGGATCTGATACAGACTGATCCAGATTTGAACACTGTCCTGACGTTGGGACGGTGGTGCTACGGCTATTGGTCAATTATCAACCTATCAGGGGAATGTGGGGTTGGGCCACGGCCGGCCATTGCCGCTCGAAAGCGCTGGAGACGCTATAGTTCATATGCCGGGCCTGTAAGTGGCGCTGTAGTCTGCCACAAAAGCAGCGAACAAGACTTGGTTGCCATGGTTGCCCTTCTGTTTATTCTCCGCTGTGGCTCTTTTTCTCCCTCCCAAAGGCAAGCGTTTGCTCCTGCTGTAATTCAATGCAATCCCTCCCTGTCGAGGCCAGCACTGTAATTCTCTCCGGTTAGTCCACCAGCAGATGACAAACACCCACCTCTCCGCCTCTTCCAAAGAACGAGGGACCGTGCGGCAGAGTTTCAGCTCACATAATCAGCCCGCTGCAAAAACAGGGCTGGAGAACAGCAAATAGAGCTAAATGAGGCATGGCTAAACTGCATGATCTGTTAGGTGTTTTGAAAACAGAAACGTATAAATATACCTTATATAGGTATGGCCCTACAATATATCATTTAAATATAGCATGATAAGTGTCCTTTAATGTAATTCAAACATTTGAACTGTTGGATACAAAGAGAAGGAAGATAGCTCATATATGAGACTACAAAGGACTTTTATTTTGAAACTCTACATCAGATTATCCTGATTCTCAATTAGTGACTAGATGGGGTGTCCTGCTATCACCCTGAAGTGAAATGGGTATTTGATTGACTTCGAATGACTCTTTGATTATGGACAGTTTCCATTAAATAATAATCAAAATATAGAGGGACAATAGATCTAATTTGAGATTTTAAACAGCATACATTTTAAATTGTGCTTCAGAAAGTAATTTTATTTTAGGAGTGTTGTGAGATGGTGTCAACATCAATTGAAATTAGTCACCCTGTGGAAATGTCAGATATGTCTTCATAACTGTATACTTACATTTTACATTCACTCAGTTATAATGTGGTAGTTATACGTAGTTTGTTTCAAATTATTATTGATCACATTATATAGTACATATTTCTTAATTTAAGCTCCAGTATATATGAATATGTTTGGTGTGTTTTTTAGGTATTTGTTATTGACCGAGTAAACGCTTTTATTTTGAAGGCAGTTTTTACAGGCCTCTACCATAATGCATAGGATAGTCGCGCACCGCAATACAACTTGGGGGCTGGCTTGACCACAGTCTGTTTACCCAGTGTTTCCTGACATGAAACGTTATATTTCACCTTGCTGTGTGTTTTTAACGTATATTAAAAAACGAGGACATTTCCGGGGACAGTTTCAACCGGGGACAGGCCAATACAAACGGGGACTGTCCCCGGAAAACGGGGACGTCTGGCCACCCTATCAGAGAGAGTGTTGGCCGATGACATGTCCAGGTTGGTTGGTGTTATTCGTGTGTGTGTTACTAGATTGGATCGTTAGTGTGTGTAATTTCACAAAACCTGTGGGTTTGTGTCTTAAGGGGGGGGGGGGGGGGGGGAGTGTCACGGCTGCTGTCTTCCTGGTCGTCTTAACTGTGTTACTCTGTGTTGTATGTAAATGAGCTGTGCGGCTGCCATCTCCTGGTCCGCCTCCTGAAGATTGGGATTGGAGCACGCCGGACCCGACGCACTCCAATCGCAGTGCACAGCCGGCGCACACCTGATGGAGATAACTACAAAGCCTGGGGACGGCTATCACTCGAGAGGCTCTGCTGCGAACAGACGTCTCATTCATTTTGCTCCTGTGTCGTGGGCACTTTAGAGTTAAACTGTCAGAACTTGTGTGATCCGTGTCTAGTGTGTATGTAGTGTGTGGTTTATGTGTTTTGAGTAGTGTGTTTAGATATGTGTTAGAGTAGCGCGTTTGGTTTTCCTGTGTTAGCTGCATTTCCCTGCGGCCTCCCATTAGCGGTGATTACCTGTGTAGCCAGGTGTGGGGTCAGACTCCCTTTTTGAGTCCTCTTTTTGTTTAGCAGTTTACCTGTGCCCCTTTGGCTCTTTAGTTTGGCTTAGGCTATATTTGTACTCCTTTTTGTTGTACACCTGTTGGTTATTCCATTAAACCCTATTATAATTAATTACCAATTGCATTCTGGTGTGTGTTACATTCCTCAACCCTAGTGATATCGTAACAAGGGATAGAGATTTTTGTCCAGAAGGATAGGCAAATGGACTTCATCTTCAAGTCAAGGTAAGACCGCAATTTTATTGAAAATGGGATCTTACTAAGAGAGAACAATTCAATATTTAAATAATACAATTACATTTTTTGGGTATCCTTTTGTTGAACTGTCTGTTTAAAATTAATCGAAGCATCAGACAAAAAAAGATTTTGAAAATAATATTATATTTTGATTTAGGTCAAAATATAATATTTGTAAACCTGAAGAGTCAGTGCCAGTGCCTCACCAGCCATGAACCTCACTGCAGAAGCTTATATATAGACATCTAAGTTTTTGTACATATAAAAACGCCACTGGAAATGTACTACAACGTCTGTACATGCCCTGCCCTAACAAGCAAGGTTTAATCAGGCACCAAGTGAAAATACCTTTTGATTCACTGTGCGCTAGTGGGGATTTTAGTATACACTTTACAACTTGGCATAAGGAAGAATACAAAGTACATACATACAAAGGCTGAAAGGATTTGAGGCCAACATGCAAAGTTATTTTTTCAGAAAGTGGTTTAGGGACATAGTTGTGTTCTGAACTGATAATTGCTCCTGTAAACACAAGTTGTACAGCAACAATGTATTATTTACAGATAACTCCCAGCAGTAGGCTGTTTAACAACGGTTAAGTTTGCGTTGGCCTCCAGGCGTTGTACATTCATAACTGGAGAAGGTCTGGGAAGCAATCTGTCAGCATATCCAGGCTGTATTTGAACTACAATGAAGGAAAGAAGGCTAAAGATTATGCATTGAACACAGCTAATAGTGACATTTGTTGTCTGTCACGAGTTGATTAAAATGTATTTGAAATAGTTTTGAGTATAGACCTAAAGATGCACACATTGTTCCTCACTCCTTAAACACATACAGCCAATTTGCTCAAACCAGCTGTGTTAAATTACTATATCAGAAAAATATCTCATAGTTTTACAATATTATGGTCCGAGTCTCTTTAAATCTTGTTGTAAAACATCAGTGTATATAAACTTAAAGTAAGTTATGTATGCTTAAAGTACTCCAAATGGTTAGTTAGATAATTGTTTTGTGCTTCACTTAAATTGTGCCCAATATGTTTTTCTATAATTTGCAGGTTTTTAATTGTGCATCCATTATAACTTAACTAATTGACTATCCTTTTCTGCCTTTGAGAACGAAAGCTTTATTTCTTAAGCATGTATTCATATTTTCAATCCAATCAGTGGTTTTGATTGTATTTCCTCTCTTTCAGTGCAGTAATGCAAAACCACACACCGTAATAATAGTCATCAGATTCACTTTTGTGTTGTTTGTCATAATCTGATCCTCATTGGAAAAAAATTGCTTTCACATTTCAAAACTCACCCAAATGAGCTCATTAAGTGAAATGAGTCATGTTGTAGATGAAGTAAAAAAAGAAAGTAAAAGTTCATGTATCATCATTATTCCATTGAAGAAACGAGCATAACCTAATAATCCAATGTGGAAGATGGCAGCTACACCATAGGTTGGCGGTAACCTATTGTTTCTGTGGGACTGAGGATGCCATGTCATTATCATACAATGCTTCCACACTGCTTGATCACAGTCCAATTGTACATGTATCTTAGGCCTTCATATGGTGAAACCCAAATGTGATCCCAAATTGGCTCCACCTTCGGGTGCAGACGAGGCCCATATGGCACGGCACCGTAAAGCCATGTTTTCCTGTAAACGGTGTCAATACATGCCATTTGCTTTATTTGTGGTGTACGATAATGAAACATAGATATTAAGTGTCACACATTGGTTTTGTGGTCTTGGGGACTTGAGTTTGACATTTTAGCCATTGCCATCTTGAGTTATATGTTGCCAATTTAGCAGTACTTCTTTTTTAGGCAACCAAAATCCAATTGAATATGATCAAACAAATGTGCTGTGAAAGGTTCAAATAAAGACAAACACTGACAACAGCTAAACTGGACAACACCACTGATCGACTTGTGGGGTAGGTAATTTTGGAGAAACCAGCTCGAAAAAATCTTCCTTGCTATCCGGATGTTAAGAACTTTCCATGGAATATAACAAAGTGTATCTCGAGCCGATTTCTCAAACTTATCTACCCCACCTTTAAGCATATGCTGCTTTATATTCAATTGCACTCTGAATTTAACTTCATTCTCAAAATGACAGCATGTTGTATTGCAAGACAGGAGACTTGAAATTAAGAACTTAAACTCATCAGGAAAATAGATAAGACAAGATACGATAGACCGGAATCACATACAGGGAAACTCGGGTATTAAACCAGCAATATATATAAATATATATATCTGTGTGCCAATCCAAAGTAGTTGCATACAGTACGGTTTGAACTTTTTAAACCAAATTGTTTACAGAGGTTAAAGAATCAAGTGAAATGTAAGGCAATCTTCTCATAATCTTCTCTTTGATCAAACATCTTTTTGCAACCAGTAGAGCGACCCTCTGCTGGCCATGAGACAGAATGCAAGTTTAAGACCCTTCTGCATTGACTTGACTTTTCAGCCCCCGAGGTTTTCCCTTGTATTCAGACAATGTGGCTCGAGGTGTCCGTATTGGTCCCCTGATCTATTGGTGCAGCAGTTTGGTTCAGAGAGACTGCTAAGACATCTGTACTGACTCAAACGGAGGAATTCCAATTACTTTTAAACCTGGAAATTCATGTAGTTCAACTAATAAGACATTTCTTATTTGTTGATAATTGTTGTGTTCATGGTCGTGGTTGGCTGAAGCAAATAATCACAAACTACATCAAGGCCTAACCTTCATGTAGAAGAAAAAAGCACATTTGGAGAACATGCAACCTCCTCACAAAAAAAATCCCCAGCCAGCATTTCATACCCATGACCTTCTTACTGCAACGTTACAGATATCCTCAGCCATCATTGTGCCAAATTCAAGTATTACAGACTTTAAATCCAATAAGACCTTTCGAAACATATTCAACAGACCAACTCTCAGAAAAAGTGTCTTGTTGAAACAGTTTTCTGCAAATAATGAACCTGAGAATAATTTATATTTTTAGACCCTCTGACCACACTGCAAATTCCAGCTCATTTACGTTTTACAGCATGTGCTTCTTGTGTAAACTGGCTTCTAATCTGAACTCATTTGACACTTTGTGTAAAACAATTCATTGTATTTGGTAAACTAATCGGATCAATCATACTGTCATCCATCAGTACCCTTGATGAAGGTGGCAACACAATGACAAATGAAGTGTGGGATAAAGGAAACATTGTTTAGTAGTATACATAACATTAAATGTGTGTTTATAATCCTTAATCTGCTTTTAACAGTGATTGGAAAAAAAGTGTTTGCCTCAAGACACAATCTTTACTATATGTCCTGGATTTTAATTGTCAAGTGTAAAGTACAGAAGCAGCACAGCCCCAAACTCTGAGATGTTTGATGCTAACACAATCACAGCAATGCTGCAGTGTAGCCAAAGCATATATAACGTGTTAATTTGCTGAACCCTGTTGCAATTGTGTGTTACCTTGCACACCCGAGGGCTATTTTAACAGAGCAATTGCTCCATCACCTTATGTGATTGTAATATCTTTAAGCAACAAAGTGCCAGTACCTTAAGAAGGTCTCCTAAAACAAGTAAAGAGTCAAAAGTTTTTTCATTACCCTTTGCAAAGAAAACCACTATTCAGCAGTAATAGAAAAGAGGCAATTACAACAATTAGAATGAGCCTGGCAGTGATACACTTCATTTTTCTTTAGACCTTCTCTTTGGCAGTTCAGGTTGTTGAGCAGTCTCTCCATTTGTGAATAAAGCAATACTTTCTTTTGTGCTTTTCACACAGAAAACCACCTTAGATGCTAGGAGAGTATTTCAGACATGACAACAGAAATGTTGGTGAAATTGAAGTGAACCCAACTGTAATTGAATGATCATAGTGTTGAGCTTCTGTACAACCCCTCTCCATATGTGGGTTTTCTAAGCATTTTTGTTTCAAGCAGGGTCTTTAATGTCAATCACCAGCAGCTTTTCCATTACTTAGGAAAGTTGGCCAAGCCCCCTGAAACTTCAGTAAACTCTTCTCAGGCTATAAGAAAGAGTAAAGTTATGGCGATAAATATAAAATGTATTTCTTTGTTTTTTAATTTCCCAACACCAACACCTATATGTACAGTCTGATCACAATATAAACTACATTCTAGCCAATTTGGTGAAAACGGCAGTTCATAGACACTTATTTACTATTTTCTTATCTAAACATACTGAAATAAAGAGTACCAATATATTGTGATAATCTCAACACAAGGCTGACGTAGGTTTTCGTCAAGGCATTACTTGTACACACAGACATGAAAGTAGAGACACTATATGTCTTTGTCACGGTGGACCATCACAGTCTTGGCTTAGTGACAACATGATGAGTGTTATTGGTCAGTGTGTGGGATGAGGTTCCTGAGCTATGCTTGCTTTCCCATGGGAGGAGTGAAGAATAACAGCGAGAGAGGTTTGTAAACTACCAGCAGACAGCATCATTCATATGAAGCCTGCTTTAAATTAGCGAGGGAATTCAACATTCTGACATGAAAGGGCAAACAAATAGACACATTTATGGTGTAACAGTGAATGCTGTTTATTCTCTTAGGTCCTGGCAAACAGCATTGCATCCACAAGCAAAAGGCACATAGAGAGATGAGCCAGATCATCTCGTCAAGGAGCAACCAATCAGCATTTCAGAGTATGCCTGTAACTTAAAAACGCATGGAGTCACAGATAATAATTACTCCTGTTTTCCTTTTAAACGCGCAATGTACATTATGTTGTCAGGATTCAATTTTCACTAAAACAACTCTGTATGGAAATTGAATGAACCCTTATAACTGCTTGATCAAGGCACTAAACATAGAACTGAAAATCGTGTATCCAGAAAATAATACGCTGTATTTTAAAAGCTAAAATGTGTTTTGAGCATGTACTTGAAAGATTTGATGGACAGACTATAAAGAGAGGGAAGGCCATTCAGTGTTTCCCACATCATTAGATTCTACCTGTGGTTAAAAAACGGAGGCTATTGATGCGGTAACATGAGCAAAATGAGATCGTATTAGTTTGTTTTTGTTAACAGTGCAAATACACTTTGTTCATCTAATTTGCCAACACATCACTGGAACTCGATAAGAGTTTGCTGGATAGCCACTTTTCCAGCATACATGCTGAATACTGCCAGTTATTGTCAGTAGCGTCAACAATGCTTTCGCTCTAATTGTCAGTGCTTTGAAAAATAACCAGATCACCAAAAAACAGAGCAGTTCATGTTTTATTTAGTATTGTATAAGCTGTCACTGAAACTTGCTTGCCTTTTTCATTTTTCATTTTGCAACTCAAAATACAGTAGTTGCCTTGTCCAAATCACACAACTCAACAGATCACTGAAAGTGTTTTAGTTTCTTCCAATCTGATTGATGCAGAAACAGAGAAGAGGCTCGAGCGGCAGCTACACATCGGGCTCATCAGGGGATACATGCTGGGACCAGGACCTTTTCTGTGTCTAACACTGGCTCAGCTCAGCAGGCCAGAAACAACCACTCACTGAGTCAATATTAGCATTTAATGAGCACATGGTGGACCTTCAGTTAGCAGAATGATTCAGTTAGCAAGGTGACTGTGTACTGTTTAACAAATATATTTCGAATTTCTGAAAGTTTTTTTTATTAAATGACATTTCACTATAACAGAGTGGACATGTTAAGCTTGACAACATCCAACCACACACGATATGATTAGAATTACGAAATATAAGTTGAAATACTTACTCTGCAACTAGCCAAAGTCTCAAGACAAAATGGTGGTAATGTCACTGAAAACAGATGGTTTTTTTATGGGGCAGTTACCCCTTAATGACAGGGTGGACAGCAATGTCAGGGAGGGACACATGAAAAATGTTCAATATTATTATGAAAATAGAATATACATGATCACAATTACTCGTTTTATCAAATCTCATTGTGGACAATAACACCATATAATTATTTTAAAAATGTAGTATCATTTAATCACTTATTACACACACTGTAGTTAGCAGAGCAGTGTGTGGGACATGCCAAACTCGCGTACATCCAATGAAAAAATACGGTATAAAATGAAGGAAACACATTTCAAGAGACTTATCATTGTACTGATATGTGTGTGTAAATGTTTGGCCTTTTATAATAAGACCTCAGAGTTTCATTATTCTGCTACATTTTCATGATGACTGAGTGATTGATTCTGATGGGGACACCAAAGTTACTTTATAGTGATATTGACTCCACTGGCTTCATCTCACCTGTCATTTACAACTCATGCTGAAACGCTTGGAGTTTTGTATGCATTTGCTCGTCCACTATTTGTTTATAGGACTGACATCCACATTGACTTCTAATCTGCTATTAATACATTATCTTACCTCTTTCAAAACATCAGTGCTTTCACATGATTTATGTCAATACCCTGTGCTGTTGTAGCAACACTTCATTACATATCTGAAAGGGATCTGTGTGTTGCTTGTGCTGCAGAATCAAGTCATTTTTAACAGAGAGAAAACACTTTTATGTTCCCAGTGCTGTTGATCTGTCTTTTACCCTGGGGATAGGTGATGAAATGTCTTGTGGTGATAGATGTGTGTATTTTTCTCATATTCTTTTACTGAGTGACATGGCATCATGGAGTTAGAATGCCAAAACAGCGTGAGCAACCTGAAAATGCATTTGTATCGATGCTTTTGTCAGGAATTACTCAACGCATTTATAAAACCACAGCATTTGGTTAAAAAAGGAATGATTCAGTTGGGAACAACTGAGGCACACTTTTAGTTTTTTCTCTTTACCCAATGGAATAAATGAGAATCAGTCAGTGGTCAATCTTACATTAGAAGAAAATGTAACCTTCTCAGAAATAGTACATTTTTCATTATCTCATATTTCACATCTACCACAAATAAAGTAGTATTGATTTTCCTCGGGTGTGCTGAGGCTGCTTTATACTGACTGCTGCGGCTCTGTCTGTGCACAGCGCAGTGAGATTGACAGAGGCTATGTGAGCAGCCAGTTAACTAAGTGAGTGAATAAATCTCACGATAAGATATTAGTATGGCCGAAAAAGAGCTGCAAAAAGAACGAGAAAATGAAAGCCGAAGATCCGAGTAAAGCGTTATAAACCACAAAGCTTGTTAAAGTTCTGACAGCTCACCTGGCGGCTGCCAGAGGCTCCAAATCCATTCAATAAGATGAACAGGAACACTTCCAGTTGTTTGTCTTTCACAGAGAATCCATTAAAAAGTTCCCTCTCCTCTGGTTTACAGTGCAGTCTACTTGTACCCAATAAATCATGCCCCTGTCTTTGGCTTCTGCCTATTGTGTTCTCCCATTAGTACTGAGTCATGTTAACAATGTGCCTAGTACACAGTTATCATATATTGCACAGGGTGATGATGGCAAACATCAATCGACTACAAATAACAAATCTAATTAACCTGAGGCTTCAAGCGCTCCTGGAAGAACAAACAATATATAACATCTGGAAAATGAAAAATATATGCTAATAATACAAAAAAAGTTACTCAAAAAAAGATAAACGGAAGAAGTTTTCTGAGAAATCTTTTTCTGCTAACTCAAATGCTTTGCTATACAGACTAAAAAAGCGATCATAAGGTTATTTGAAAGCTAAAGGTGTTGACTGTCAGTCATTATGAAATCTCTCTCGTCTAAACATCTGCGAGTCCTCACCTGTTACCTGTGCATGACATTTAAGCCATGAGGAAGCAAAACAAAAACATTTTTAGTGCAATTTTTATGTTTTATTACAAAAGTAAGTTATCCACATGTTAGAGTCGTCTTCTATATAATAAGACTCATCTTTCGTTCATTTTCTGTCTTTTACAGAGGTGTAACAGAAGCTGTTACTGCGAGTCTCGAAGTGCCGCAATTACTGAAATAAGATATTAATGTTCAAAGGTGGTTCCCAAAGCAACATGATTTTAATTGAAGCTACATGATTTTAATTTCACCCCTGTATTGCAATCCAAGGGAGAATACTAATTTACAGCTGAGGGAGAAAGACACAAAGTGGATGTGAAGTTAATTGAAGAAGATCATAGAGCCTGTCTTAATCTGTTTTACTCGCACACAAACACACACATACACACACACACACACACGTTAAAAAAGAAAGTACAATAAAGGTGTAATTGAAACAACCAAAGGCTAAATATTTTACGACGATGCAAAGCGTGCAACATTCAGCTCCTATAATTAACAATCGATGAGCACACTGTATGTATGACTCTCCTCTCACTGTCAAATATTGCTGTCCTGGGTGCAAATGTTACTTATTCACTTCTCAGAAAAGACCTGACTCAGAAAAAGGAAAGATAGAGCCCAACTCGGTTCTGACATACTAATGAGGACAGTGAATTTGGAAGAGTAAGTATCCAATTTCAGAATAACCAGAAATCCGCCATCTCCCTGATTACAGAGGCGTCAGTTTGCTGCTTCGCTCACTTCCCCCCCCGCAGGGCGGAGATTAAATACAAAATTATTGGACATCTGTCATATTAAAGAAAGTTAAAATGTCCCTGGGTCTTTTGAGACTGCGGGAAATGAAATTACAATGACATGACAAAATGGAAGCAGGTGAGGCAGCTGTGGAGTCTGTCAGTGCTGCAATATCAAAAGTATTAAATCAGATGTTTTACAGCATAGTCCTCTCTCTCTTTTTGTATCTGCATTTCTTTCTTTCTGGCTAGTCTCAACTCAAAAACACTATACTTCTGTCTCCGTCTTGTCTCTCTTTCTATGCCATGTTAATTCTGTCATAAATCATCCTGTGACAGTGACTGAATTGCTTTTGTTTGTGATCTCGCCGCTTCCTTGTACTATTGTGTTAGTTCCTTGATTTAGCCCTTTTCGCTGAAACGTTATCAAGGCTTACTTCTCAAATGCTGAATAAGGTCCTTTGAAAGGACCCTGGTTTTAAAGTTGTCTTTGATTGTACAAGGTTTTAAAAAATATACTTCCAGCTTGGTCTTTCATTTGATTTCCTTGCTCATTCACTCTGAGCTGTTTGAAGTCTGCTTCAGTCTCGTGTGAAGGTAATGTGAATCTGTTGCATGCATGGAGGACCTGCAAGCTGATTAATTACATGTCTAACAGGCTCTACCTTTGGGGGTACTGCAATAGCGTCCTCAGGATGGGCTTGATTTAAGCTCTCGCAGCATTTCACCCACGATGCCAAGAGGAAGGTCAGTTCAAGGGAGATATCCGAGGAGGGGAGCAGGAGAATGAGAGTTAACACCAGGTGATTGATGCAGGTGGTAATTCAACAACATTCCCTCAAGGACAAGGTGTTTGGCCTTAAAGTAAAAGTAAATAAGTAAATGCACATCCCCTAATGAGATAGACCCATCAAGCCATCAACTTTGAACTCTGTTGCGGTGAAGCTCTACAGGAGGAAGATGTATTACCTTTAAGTGCAGAAAGGTAGTGCCCAGAACCTTTTGGGGCCATTGATAATACCTCCAATCCATCCAGAAAATATTCAAACACACTCAATGTTGATTTCCTTAAAGATTTAACATGGTAAGAGGAAAATGACAGCCCTGTACTATGAGTGATGGCCTGATGAGTGTTAGCTTTATTTACAGGCTAATGGGTTTGAACAGCAGCACAGAGGGACCTCCGAGGCAGCTAGCCATATGTGGATATAATTTACATTTGCTGCTAGATTTATGAAACGTGGAATGGGCAACTCCGTCTGGAGAGGTGCTGAGCACAAATTCTTCCTATACTAAAAAATCCAGTCTATATTTTGTTACCTTTTTTAAGTTTGTGACAGGCATTCAAACAGCCGATGCTGCACTGGTCGTACGGCATCCTCCACTTTGCAAAGAGACCAAGTCTGAGTCTCTAATCTGTTTCTTTTGCATTCAGCAGAGATGTGGAACTTTTGCGACAGAACCTTTTAAACTGAGCAGGCTGTGTAAAACATTTGATAAGAAATGATTTATTTATATGTGTAACCTATGAAAATTCAAATAGCCGTGGACACAAAAGATAGCGGCGTTTACACCGGGAAGCCACGCAAAGATAACTCCTTATTATTCTCCCACACAAAGAACAAAATAGTCGGGAAAGGCAAAGTTCATTCAATGAAACTTTTTTGCATTTATTAGACAGCATTCCAAAGAAAATATCCAGTTTGTATATTCGAAGAATTATTTTCTGTTCCTTTGTGTCATTTAAATTAGAGACATTGCTGTACAACAAACGGGGTAATGAAATATACAGTCAACACTATAAAAAAAATTCTGTGAGGCATTGTGACATTTTAATTACTTAGCTCACACATCCTTGGAGTTCAGCAACTAATCAATCTCCTACTTCACCTGCCCCAGGGATCTGCTCCATCAGCCCCCCTCCGCCTCTCCCCGCTCCCTCCTCAGTATGTTTAACAGCAATCAGGCTAAATTAGTCCTTGAAAATTACAAGTATGATTGCAGAATGAAGCGGCATCGACTTCCAATTTTGTGTAATAGATTTCCATCAGGTTTTTTTTTTCAAAACAGGCACTTAGCAATAAGGATCATGCTTTAGCTACCGTTTGCTTTTTTCAACCATCAAAAACATATACAACAAAGGGTTTGTGAAGTTTTATTGACCATTTTTTAGGTTATATAATGCAATACTTTAGCATTCCACAATACATGACTTATTTATTTGCTTAAAGGTTGTTCTTGAATGAAACGGAATGCCATGTATCTAGTGCTTACTTTAAGTGCCAGAGTTTTAACACCATTAAGTCCTTTCAGAGGTTTAATGATAATTTAACAAGGAAAATGTCATGGGTGAAAAAGAATAAAAATAGTAGATGTTGCTCCGCTGATGTGAAATAGTGAGAACATTTCTCCAATGTGGCAAACTGTCCTCTATTTTGTAGATATAGTGAGGTGGATATGTGCCAGACGAAGACAGTAAACATTACCTTGATGTTAGTTAAGCTAATAGGCCATCCCTGGAATTTAAATGGCTGCTGTAAATTGCTCTTTGACATAATTCCTCATCCCAACAAAGCCCCAGAAAGACCATAACGGCACATGTGGCACTGCTTCATTATGCTTACTTTTTTTTTGTTGTGAGAAACAACAAAAGCCAAGTGTTGTATTTTCGGCGGAACAAAGATCATTAGTTGGGTGATTGGCACTTGTTTATTGGGGTCATGGGAGACGCAGTATCTCTGCAGAACAATGTCATTAAGATCTTATCGAGGATTAAACCTGTGTCTCCTGCTCGCTGTGAGTTCATTGTCTCACTCACTGCTGTCGCTGCCAAATTCCAGAGAGAAAGAGAGGATGGGTTTTATCATGCCATCATTGTGCAATTAACATTTTGGATTTTCACTGCCATCCACCTACGGGACTCTTTAAAGTAAGAATAAATAATCACAGACGCACACATCAGAGTGCAGGTAACCGACATCTTGAAGTCACTCATCACTCAGTTCAGGCAGAGTTTATAAACATACTGTATATTCTCCATAGGTGCTATAGCTCGCGCTGTGAGAACACCTCAGGGGGGAGACAGCCAGTCTGTCTTTTCACAAACAAAGGGAGTGAGCGGTGAAGCTTCCCCGCTGTCTCCATGTAACTCCAGCTGGTGTGGGGGTCCCTAGAGCAAGCCAGGCCCTTTTCAAGCCATCTCGGGTGAGCTGATAGGTGAAGAAGGCTTGTTGGGGGAGTCATGGGAACGTCTGGAATTTCAAGGATCTGTTGTCTTTATGAGTGAAAACCATCACCGGTGGAGGCATGAATCCATGACAGGTAGTTGAAGGGTGGTGAGGCACGATGTTTGAAGTATAATGCAGAGGGAATTGTTTTCAAGATAAAGCAGACCCTATGACTGAGAGAGGAAAGTAATGGAGGAGCTGTGAGATGGGTGTCTTCTTTAAAGTTGACTCAAGATTGTATTAATCTGATGAACCATTGTGGAGGTGTTTCATACAAATCATCCTTTTGAATCAGGTGACCCTCCAAAGCATGTTTTTGTAGAGCTTTTTATTACAGGCAGGACCCGCAAGTCTTCACAATGAGGCAGAAGAAAAGGAAAAACAAAGATGTAATAAATTGTACAACAGGTCAACCGTATCTCATTGACTCCCCATAGCCACATATATGAAAAATGGATAAGTCATTTCTGTGCTTCCCTAACAAGCAGGTTGAGAAAGGTTCTTACACGCATAACCTATTCGCTTCGGTTGAATCATGTAAGTTCATGCGGGTCAAATGAACAGCACTACAGATGTGAAAGTGATAAGGAGTTGCAGTTACTCTGGTGTCATACAGGTATTGATGGGACAGTTTTGGCACTGCGTCATGCAGGATCAGCACAACATCTGACACTGGGTCATGCAGCACTTGATGCTTCTTCTTACTGTTCAATATATGTTTACATCTCAGTCTTGTTGTCTAACCGCCAGCCTAAAGAAACAAGACTAAACAAGAAAGTTGTCAGAAAAACAAAAGTGGTTGAAGAAGAGGAGAATATAGTTGCCAGGGTTTATTGTCGTGGTAGAAACAATAAAAGTTAACATGCTAATTTACTTTATTTTCATTACTTTCTTTAACTTTGTTTTTTTCATTTTCATTGTTTTTAAAAGTATGGGTTGTGCAGTTACTGTGACCAGCATGTAAACACTTGTTGTTGTTGTGTTGTGGAACTACAAAAGCTCAAGTTGCCTTTGATGTTTTCTCTCTTCTCTGTTTTAATGGCCACTTTAATTTTGCCTATTTGTTGGGATGTGAAAGTTTGCACTGCCGTAACAAATGAGTTGATTAAAGCAAGAACAGAATACTAGGAGCACCAGAAATATACAGACATATATTGTAAGCAAGGCAAACATTTGAAAATGATTCATGTTTTAAACTTAAAGATTCTATGTGTATGTATTTGCTCTTCATTCCTTTATCTATTACTGTAGCAACCTTTGTTCAGCAATATTGATTCTTGGCAATTCATACGTGATAGTTGATATATAAATTCATTAGGAATTCACACTATAATATACTATGATTAAATAGAACACTTCCCTTGTTTAACCTTTTAATAATTTAACACATTTTGAAAATAATAAAATGGTATGAATATTAAAGTTAGCAATAATCATAAAATAGAAGAAATTATACTACATTTCCTGTCGTATAATAAAACGTTTTGAAAGAGTGCCAAGTGTAAAGCCTTACCTGTTTTTTGTAAAGGTTATGCTTGTAGAGAACAGACTGTGCACAGATGTTGCAGGAGAGTATAATTTAAATGAACTCAGGAGCAACATGCAGATTTTAAGTTCCTGGCATTACGTTTTCACAGTGTTTACATCCACAACTCTAACTGGGAATTATCCATACCTCTTCATCACATGAATATTTCATGGCGTATAACAGAACAATTAGTGTGCAAACTCCAAATATCCTCAAGGTAAATTCTACAAACAGCGACCCTTCAAAGGCTAATTTAATGTGCCATGTCAGGTCTTCCGCCATAACACATATTGGCTGTCGCACAGCAACTGAAAACGATTTTCAGGTGTACAAACAACAAGACAAAGAAGCGCCACAAATAGAAACATCTTCCTGTCTTTTCTGCATTTTGCCAGAGGTCTCATCTCTCACTCCCTCGAGGTTACCCGGAAACAATTTGTCAAACTATTTTTCCATCTCATAGCCTCCGGGAGCTATAATTTGCCCCGGCAGCGGAGCAGCTCACTGATGGGCGAGTCGATCTACGTGTTGAGATTTGCTGTTGGCCAGGTCGAGATGAAATGCTTGTTCACGCTGTACACTGGGTATTGGGCCTGGAGAAATTGGCCGGTAAATTCTACCCAAAGCTCGAACAACAGACCAGCAGGGCTCTTCAGCGCAAGAACAGCTGTGACAACCGCTCACCGCTGATATGTTCAGGAAGCTAACCAAATACTTCTGAGTTCATTTGCATTAACAAACCTGCTGGAATATTAGAAGCCACTCGAGCAAATTAGCTTTATTTGCTCAATATTAGATTTAATTTCCCTCTTGTTTTATTCAATTTATTTCTGCATTGTTGCTGCTCCTTGATTTCCTACCTTTTGCTTAAATCACAATTAATATAACTTTTTGTTCACTAATGCCTAAATTGTGAAAAAATAAACAGATATTAAAGTATACTCATTTGAGCCTTTCTGCTGCATAAAGTACATTGCTAAAATGCATTATTTCCATAACATGTATACTAAAGGCACCAAAAATAATCACTTATGTTTTTCAAATGCCTTTTTGTGTTCATATCATCTTTCATCAAAGTCAAAAAACCTCTTTGTCCCCGCAATATCTCAGTCCTATAATGTGCAGCCTTACTGCATGTAGTGCTATAACATCACAGTGGGCAAAGCCACAAATAATCAGTTTTTAGTATTTCTAAAATCACTCACTCACATTAATCATATTGTCAGTTGTATAGCTGGATTCAGTTTTAACATCTTGGAGAAAAATAAGTCGGAGACAATCTTTACAATCTCAAACAAAGCCTTCAGTAGATAAACTGTAGATAAATTATCTTTTTAAGTGCACAAGGCTCTGCAGTAACAACGCAAAGTAATTGTCAGCCCCATTTTATACCTCCTCCACACTTTACAATCCTTTGTTCCCTTAACAACGTTGTTATTTTCTTCTCTATGAATAAAAAGTTGCAGTTTTTTTTATTAATTTGGTTTGAATATAATATCAAATTAAATGAACCTTTGTTAGACACGACTTTCAGCAATGGCATTTTAACTTCTGTTATGGTTCTTCATAATTCAGATTCCCTTTTGAACAGTAAACACTCATTTAAATTGAAAATGAATCTTGAAGGATAATGATGAAGTGCTTAATCTGACGGCACATTGAGTTCAGAAGCTCAGTGCAGACAAAGTGAAGTTTCTTTGCAGATACTGTACTGCAGACAGCTCCTCTTCCCTTTGTGTATTTGGAACAGAACAACAACCCTCATGTAGCTGTTGTTGAAGCTCTATGTCCCCTGAGGTGCTTCTGTAATTCAGCATTGTGTTTCAACATCCACTGCAAAACTTCACAAACTTTCCCACTTCACCATTTTTCGACTTTCTATTCTTTACAAAATAGTTGTGCTAATGGAGAACAAGCAGACGCAAAATGTGAATAACTCCACCTTAATTGACTGTTCTGTACTGTATGCATTATCATATCATGTGCAGTGGATGCTATTAACATGCGCATTTAAATGACCTTTGTTTTAAATGGGCTATCAAATTGGCAATCTAGCCATCATAACAATCTAGACACATTATATTTATCTTTTAAAATAAGTATACAGCTTTATATGTAATGGAAGTTATATTTCCAAAAGGCTGATATCTGTTACCTTGGTCCTGCGATATTGTTCAATGGATTAGCCTTGCTTTTTTAGTGAAAAATATTGTGTACCCTTTAATTTCCTTACAATTTTGCTGAGGGAAAAAGACCCAGCAATGTGTTGACTTAATGTAAAAATATCTGTCTTAATTGGCTGTTCCCCAATATGCACATTACATCATGCACCAGGGTGGTATATAGATTAAGATCTTCAAGACACATTCAACCCATCTCCTTACATACATATACACCTATATGTGTAATGGAAGTTGAAACAAGTTTGACTTGCCAAAGGCGGGTCCCTGAATGGTAAACAGATATATTGGTCCTGCGAGCTCCTTTATGGATTATGAGCTTTGGTTTATCAGTAGATTGGAGCACCGGCAGCGTAGGAATTTTAATGCAGCTGGGAGTGTGTGGGCAGAGAAAGGCATCGTAGCTCAGGGCCAGATAGATCTGTCAGGTTCAGCATGCACACACAGTCACACGTGCATACACAAACATACATGCAAAGTTGAAAACAAAGACATAAGATCTTGAATAATGCCACTCTCCACCAGACTCAGGGACAGTTTCAACCCACAGGCAATACGAATGTTAAACACCTGAACTTTTGAAAGAACGTACATTCATCTGTTTGAAAGTCACATACAGGACTGTCTCAGAAAATTTGAATATTGTGATAAAGTTCTTTATTTTCTGTAATGCAATTAAAAAAACAAAAATGTCATACATTCTGGATTCATTACAAATCAACTGAAATATTGCAAGCCTTTTATTATTTTAATATTGCTGATTATGGCATACAGCTTAAGAAAACTCAAAAATCCTATCTCAAAAAATTAGAATAGTTCCTCAGACCAAGTAAAAAAAAAAGATTTATAACAGCAAAACACAATCAAACATTTGAAAATGTCCATTAATGCACTCAGTACTTGGTTGGGAATCCTTTTGCACGGATTACTGCATCAATGCGGCGTGGCATGGAGGCAATCAGCCTGTGGCATTGCTGAGGTGTTATGGATGCCCAGGATGCTTCAATAGCGGCCTTTAGCTCATTAGCATTGTTGGGTCTGGTGTCTTTCAGCTTCTTCTTCACAATACCCCACATATTCTCTATGGGGCTCAGGTCAGGGGAATTTGCAGGCCAATCGAGGACAGTAATGCCATGGTCAGTACACCAGTTACTGGTGGTTTTGGCACTGTGGGCAGGTGCCAGATCATGCTGGAAAATGAATTCCTCATCTCCATAGAGCTTTTCAGCAGACGGAAGCATGTAGTGCTCTAAAATCTCTTGGTACACAGCTGCATTTACTCTGGGCTTGATGAAACACAGTAGACCAACACCAGCAGCTGACATGGCTCCCCAAACCATCGCTGACTGTGGGAACTTCACACTGGATTTCAAGCAACTTGGATTTTGCTCCTCTCCAGCCTTTCTCCAGACTCTGGCGCCTTGACTTCCAAATGAAATACAAAACTTGCTTTCGTCTGAAAAGAGGACTTTGGACCACTGTGCAACTGTCCAGTGCTTCTTTTCCTTAGCCCAAGTCAGACGCCTCTTCCGTTGTCTTGAGCTCAGAAGTGGCAGAGAATATGTGGGGTATTGTGAAGAAGAAGCTGAAAGACACCAGACCCAACAATGCTAATGAGCTAAAGGCCGCTATTGAAGCATCCTGGGCATCCATAACACCTCAGCAATGCCACAGGCTGATTGCCTCCATGCCACGACGCATTGATGCAGTAATCCGTGCAAAAGGATTCCCAACCAAGTACTGAGTGCATTAATGGACATTTTCAAATGTTTGATTGTGTTTTGCTGTTATAAATCTTTTTTTTTTACTTGGTCTGAGGAACTATTCTAATTTTTTGAGATAGGATTTTTGAGTTTTCTTAAGCTGTATGCCATAATCAGCAATATTAAAATAATAAAAGGCTTGCAATATTTCAGTTGATTTGTAATGAATCCAGAATGTATGACATTTTTGTTTTTTTAATTGCATTACAGAAAATAAAGAACTTTATCACAATATTCTAATTTTCTGAGACAGTCCTGTATATCATCAATATTCCAACTACTGTATAGACTACTCTGCACAGTTTCTATCATATTCTGATTCAATTTTATTTGATTTACTTGTTCTATTTTTTGTGTTGCACTGTTGTAGGAGCCTGTGACCTAAGATTTTAATTGTCATAACAATATCGTATATGCACACATTACAATAAAAGCCGTGAAACGTGAAACTCTATATTACATTACATTACATTACATTACATTGCATTTAGCAGACGCTTTTGTCCAAAGCGACTTACAATAAGTACATACGACCAGGAAGACACAACCCTGAAGAAAAACAGAATCATATAAGTACAACAGGTATCATAGAGCCACACATTTCAAGTGCTACTCAGCTGGCTATAGATAGATAGGCCAGTCCTATGTTAGTATATAAGTGCTTTGTCAGCTGGCTATAGATAAGCCAGTCCTATGTTAGTATATAAGTGCTTTGATAGTAATTCTATCGCTCGAAGTGGAATCTAAAGAGATGAGTTTTCAGTTTGCGCCGGAAGATGTGCAGGCTTTCTGCCGTCCTGATGTCAGTGGGGAGCTCATTCCACCATCTTGGAGCCAGGATAGCAAACCCACGTGTTTTTGCTGATGGGAACTTGGGACCACCTCGCAGCGAGGGTGCAGCGAGTCGTTTGGCTGATGCCGAGCGGAGTGCACGCGCTGGGGTGTACAGTTTAACCATGTCCTGGATGTAGGAAGGGCCAGATCCATTCGCAGCATGGTATGCAAGTACTAGTGTCTTGAAGTGGATTCTAGCAGTTACCGGGAGCCAGTGAAGGGAGCGAAGGAGCGGAGTGGTGTGGGAAAATTTTGGAAGGTTGAAGACCAGACGAGCCGCTGCATTCTGGATGAGCTGCAGAGGTCGGATGGCACATGCAGGTAGACCAGCCAGGAGGGAGTTGCAGTAGTCTAGGCGTGAGATGACGAGAGCCTGGACCAGAACCTGGGTGGCTTTCTGGGTCAGCTGGGGACGAATCTTCCTTATGTTGTACAGCGTATATCTGCAGCAACGAGTTGTAGCAGCGATGTTTGCAGATAACATTACTGTTCAACACGGTTATTAAGTTACTAATTTGTTCTCACAGGTACGCACTTCTGTCAAACATTGTGCTCTAAAGGACTTACATGTAGAGCCACAATGGGGGGTTCTACTCAGCGTGGCAGCGGATGTCAGAAACATGGCACAGGTCCATAACTTTCAGAGTATTTGACATGTACAGGAAACCCTGACTCTGCTCTTTCCCGCTGGTCCTGCTTAATATTTCAAATGCAGCAATCTCTCGTAGTTGGGCAGAGGGCAGGGCTGCCAGCAGAGAGCAGGACCCTGAGCTGAGACTTGAGCAATGACTCGCCGCCCCTGAGCTGCCTGCTGCCGTCGCCCATGCAGCTCGGAGCAGATCCATCACGGCTGTAGCTCCAGCACTTTTACAAATTCTGTTGGAAAGAGAATGAATTGTTTCCTCGACGCATTTTTCTCCACATTCTTTATTTTGGCATTTTTTAAAAGATTATTGAGTACAGCCGAACACCTGTGTATGTGAGAGCGCTGAGAAAAGTGATGAAGAGTAAATCTGTAACAATATAGTGACAATTCTGAGGGACATTTCTAAAAAATATTTGTGAAACCTTCCTCAGCCACAGGATCATTACTGTGCAATGTGTTATAATTGGCCCTGACATTGGGTAAAATGTTGTTTCATGCTTTAAGTCCTGTTTAATATTACTGTTTTATGTTGTTACTCACATTTTCTCTTGTAGTTTAGCCTGCCACTTTGGATTGTCTGCCCCCACCTAATTAGCACTTGTTAGCGCTGCAGTCACCTAACATCCAGCACACCTGTTCCCTCTTCCCAATTAATCACTTACTTTTTATAACAGCTTTGTACCTTTGTTCTTGTGTTGCATTCATGTATGGAGTTGTGGATTCCTGTTATCTGCCAGCTGGACCTGCCTGCCTCTAAAACTTTTTAATTTAAATTACCTTCATTGTATCTGCTCATCTCAGAGAGTACATTTAGGTCCTTCCTGCCTGTCCTGCTCTTCAAACTGAGACAGAATGAGACATAAAAATGGCATCCGGTACAGATTGTCGGTCCCACAAACAAAACCCCTGAAGGATTTTCTGCTCTAACAGACTCAATGATTGAGATGAGCCATTCAGTTATCTACTGTGTAGCAGGTGGATGTGTTCAAACCACAATAGGAAAATAAACTAAACCACATTTCTCTTTACTTTATCAATATTTAGTGTACACGACAATTATTGTTTGTTTAGTTGCTCCGCTTGCAAAGCGGTACATTGTCTCCTTGGTTATGGGTTAGTTTGGATCGGGCTTTTTCTTTTTGGAATATGCATTGTCTTTCTGGCTATAAATATGTTAGTCTGTCTGCAAGCTCTGTGATAAACTATAGCAGCATGTTCAGGGTTATTCAGAACAGCAATAAGCAGGTATGTGTTATTTAATAAGAGGATTGATGGTTGAATGAATACATAGTATCAGATGATGTTAAAAAAAAAGTGTTATGTGTAAGTTTAGGATAGCCCCAACAGTGATAATAACCTGCTTCTCTTTGCTTCGGCAATTATTTTGTCTAAAATGTCTAAGGCAGCTTTATATCACCCTCGAGAATATATATCCTCATCCCAGCCAGTAAGCCCTTTTTAAAGTTTTCGGAAATATAAAAGTATAAAAACGAAATTTCTCAGTAAAAATGTGATCAAATGTACAATGCAGTTCAAGTTGGGTAAACAAATAATTCAAACATTTCCATTAATTTTTATTTGCTCTTCATTGATTCAAACTGGAAATCTGTTCATTCAGCATATCTTTTTTAAAGTTCGGTGTGAGCTTCACAATTTCATTTTTACTGCAGTGATGAATCTCTTTTCATAGTGTTCATAGTTCACTGTGTAGGTTATGTTCACTCATATTCAACTTGATAGGCATGGGGTGGCATGGATAACTATTCGCACAGCCCTGAATTATTTAGTGGTTGTCTTGAGTTTGATCCAAGGATTAAAAGTTGTTTTCTTTATAGATTGCAGATGCACCATGCTATGCCCTGATGGGAAAACAAATTGCAACTTGTTCATCTGTGCCCTGAAGTGCATTATGCCTGGCTGCTACTCTGGTATAAATAGATAAAGTCCAGATATGATGACTCCCAAGAATCCCGATGTGATGTTTGCCAATATGACACGCTACGAAGATATTATTGATTTGAGTGCTCACAAAGTTTAAGACAGAAAGATACACTAACGGAGAACTTTGTTTCCCATCAATCATAAAGGAATGCCTCCATTTGTCTCCCTGTCAGCATAATGTCCTTGCTGATGTCATTGTTGAGACCCTATTATGGTTATCAGGATACTACACCCTGTGTCAAAACGATAATGACAATTCATGCCATGTCTGCTTCTACTGAAATTGATTCTAAATAATTCTCAAGGGTAAAAATTCAAGAGATATTTCATTTGTTTTTCTCACTAGCCTACATTAAGATATAACTATAATAAAGGGACTTTTCCACCTCTGTGAGCAGCTTTTACGATACAGTATATGTGATACTTTTAGCCAATGGAGTAAAATAAATGTATTTTCTCAAGATGTATGAATTGAAAATGAACAGAAAACAGCCAAATTAAGGTTACATAGTTTTGTATTCAGAGAGAGTGTTTTTAGGTTGAACATGTGTAGGGGAAAACAGCTTGAAACAGCTGTATATGTGAATCTTCTCACTTTTATTATACAAGCTATCAATCAAATTCAAATGGACTGTGCATTTAATATCTGTTTTACAGCCTGTGTTACCCCCCTCTATCTAAACAAAGGCCAAGTGTTTCATATTGGTCCCAGCAGTGATGTGCGCTGTAATTTACTGTGCCATAATAACATTGACCCTTGATGCCAGTTTTCACAGCTGAAGCCGACTCCCTGTTGTTCCAAATCATTCTGCTTGTGATTTATCGACAAACCTGCTCTCTATGTTGTAAGTTAGATATCATAGCCCCCACAGCAGTGCTGTCCAAACCTGCAGCTTTAAAGGTCAAAGGTCAGAAGAGTCTAGAGCTGTCAGATCAATATTTGATTTCCCTGGGGGGGTTGAGATCATCCTTTCACACTTAATTTACCTGGTCCAAACCAGGGGAGATGAGTTATTGTTGTCTTTCTGAGATTTAAAAAGTGATATATATGTTTCAAAACCTTATTTTTAAAGCATCATTTAAATGTGATGATGATGAACAACACATTCAAGTAAAAATATTAATAAAATGATCTGAAGTGCAGCCTCTAGTTTTGAGGCAAACTAATCTTGGTATTCAGTGAAAAGCAGTTCTGGTCAAATCTAAGTTTTTAATCAGTAAATATGTATTTTTGAAGTATGGTGTAAATTATACACCATACTATTCTTCTATCCTTAGTATTCATGACAGGGTAAGAGACGACTCTGCTAGCTAGCAAGGGCAGACTCTAAAATTCAAGTGTTTTACAACAAGAGCCTTCACACTACACTATGTCTCACACATTCACCAGAGGAAGGAAAAACAAAACAGTTACACCCTTGGGAAAAATAAACAAGGGTGTGATAAATTATGCACTATTCATGAATTATATATAAAGAAAAAAAAGGAATCGAAGGTTAAGCCATAGCACATAGTTTGAGGAAAAAGTAGACAGAATATTCTGTCTCAGGTAAAGGTCAACATTTTTGTGGTTAACCTAAATTAACCTTTTATGGTATTTTAAACTATTCTGAGCCTCGGTCCATAGCCACATTGTGCTGATTGGGTATTGAAACACACATACGCTGGGAAAATACAATAAAGAAGATGACAAATAAAACAAATCGCCACCATTCCTGGAGCTGAATTCCATAAGAAAATTGTAAAATTAACACTTAATTAAGGAGATAAATCAAATGATTGTGCCTCTAAGTGAAACACAATAACAGTCTAAATGAAATTAGGCACAATGGTAATGAAAACACAAGCCTTTTCTCTTCAATTATTAGTCTAACCTTATTTCAATATTGATGCTTATTAAGGGTTTAATTTCCTTTTTTTGTATTTCTATAGGGCAACTTGGGGATGGTTTTGGTTTCAGCTATACTTGAGAGATAGGAACTGCACTGCACCTAACCCAGGAAATGTAAAGGAATAGAAATGAGAGAGTAAGTTGTGTAAAAAACTTCCGAACAATTAGAGTCCCTGTTTGAGGAGTTTTCTGGCATGGGCTCAAACGGCTCTCTGCTCGATCTTTCCGCTCTGATTTGTCAGCCCGTCCTGATTCAACACATCGGTGCAGAAAGAATGAACACTTCTGATAATTACAGGTTGTCACTATTCACCCCGTTCATTGAAGTGACTGGTGTAATTGGTTGTGGGGAATCCAACCGTGTAACACCTCTTCAGCCTGTGCCGACAGTATAACACACTGAAGTTTACTGTCAGGAGATCGAAGAGCTGAGCGGCCTCGCTCTAACATCTACAGATTAAACCCCTCACATTTACAAGAGACAAATACGTTCAGGCCGAAACAGTTAAAGTCTAATAGTGCTACCCTGTGTGAAACTACAGTACCATCAGATTGCATTGCTAAAACTGCTGAATTACACTGATAAATAAAAAGATCTTAATCGCAATCCTATTATCTGATTTAAAAAAGAGGGTCAATAACCATTCCTAGAAAAGAAAAAAGAAGATATGGGAGAGAGATAACACTAAACAAAGGATCCTGGGTTATATTGAACCCATTGCATGCCCCATGGTTGGGTTTTGAGTTGTATTGGTTTAGAGCCTAATTGCATAGGATTTATGCTAACAAGGCTGAAAAGTGGAACAGAAAATGTGCCTCACTTTCTGCTGCTGTCTTGAATACCAAAAAAGCTCCACCATTTAAACATTGTAGTCTTTTAGGTTTTGGTCATGGATGCTTTATCAAAAGTAACAAAGAAAGATACTTGCATGGATTGTGGACCAATGCAGTGCCTCTTAAGGCTATGTGTAGGGTTGGAGATGTGAATGTGAATCAGCCTTAAGTCAAGAAAAGGCAAGGAGCTGCGTCAGGTGGGTGCATTTGGTTCAGGTACCTGGTGGATGATAAGATGCTAAGAAGGATGGTTAAACAAATCTATGAGTTTTAAGGCTTATCAGGGGCACATTGTTTTAGGATTCTGCATGGCTTTAATGCTTTGACCCTCTGACAAGCAATTCACCAGAAATGTATATTGAATATCTTTGCTTGACAAGTCATCCTTTTTCTCTCTTTTCCATCCATTACCAGTGTCTTGCCCAAACTCTGGTGTCATTTAAATGAATGCAGGTAAAAGATTTGGGTTTAGCTATTCCAGGCCAATATCTGGGAAAATGTCACGTTTTCTTTTTTAAGTAAGATCTATAGGGTATTTCTTCTGATTCATTTCACCGAAGCACATTCTTTTGAAGCAAATTCAACTTGCTATTGGGTTTTTCTGTGAGTTTGTGTATGTGTGTGAACATACACTTGTGTCAGTGCATGTCAACAGAGTGAAAAGTTTTTCCATTACAGGTTTAAGGTGAGTAGAGATTGAACAGAAGTTGCAATACCAGCGCGCTGCATTAACTGAGACGTTGCCATTATAACCACATCAATGGAACTATATCATTTATCTATCAGCGCTCCAAAAACCGAGATGCCGTTGCTACGGTTTATATACACCTTGACAACTCCATAACAACAACTGTCAGCAGGGATGATGCTGGAAAAAAATCCTAACATTTGAAAGCACTGTCGCTCAATGTCAAGTTGTCCTCGTGTCCACTGTCAAAATGATTTGGTCAAGTAACTGCTCTGTTTTATATTGCTTCATGAAAGGGTACTCTGCGTGTGCCCCTTGAGTGATGGCTGCTCTGTCTTCTCCTGCTCTCCTTGTGTCCTTCAGAGCAGTGGGCCTCTTAGGCAGTCTCTCTCAGAGGCGGTGAGAGATTATACGGGGACTGATTACCCAGCAGGCACATTCAAATGGCGCCCTGTGGCCTTTAGTGATGGAACAGCCAATCTCGTTCTCTGGTGATCCCTGTGTTCGCTCCGAGCTGCAACAGTTGTTGTTTCTAGGCTTGAAAACACCGCTCTGAGAACGGATGGATTTTGGAGTCTGTGGGATGTTTGATGTCAATAGTCTTCGATGTGAATTACCCCCCATCTAGACAGTATGTCATTGGCTGAGGGAGTGTGCCATTTAGTGTGTTCTACTGGATGACTGTGAGGAAAAACAGTCAATAATCTATTAATTATAGTTTATGCGTGCTTGATTCTGTTTTGTTCTCATGCAGGCTCTATGTAAATCATTCACAAACATCCAGTTGTTTTTTTTAATATTGGTAAATTATTTCTAATTGCATGCTTCACCGGTATATGAGTTGTAAATATGCTGTATAAATACTACAGAGACTTATTGATTCCAGGCAGACACATTTATCATTGGTGTTCATGCCTAAGATATTGATGAAGTTTTCCCTCCACTGCAGAGGTGATTTGCATTTAAAATCTCATTTTTGTGAAGGTCAGGATCATTTATTTAGAAAGATAGACACGTATTTGTGTAATGGAATATTAATCACTTCCCACCTGAGAAATGAATAGATGCAGTGGTGACATTTCCAAGATCTGCCTTTGTGGTAATAGCATAATTTAGAATTGATAAATAGCCTACACTTTTAATGGAGTCAAAATAAGCTCGCAAACAACTTGAGCATCGTTAACTATTTTCACAGTTTAATTGTCACATATGGTTTCTAAATGATTCATGATTTAGTGCCACTCGTTTCTTTTGCTCAGGCAGCTACCACTATGGAAGTTGATTGTGTCTTATGGTGCATTAAGATGTATTACTATGCCTGTGTAATGTTCAGAAATAATTTCAATGGGTTAAGTACCACCTGACACATATAATATGCCACCTTGAATATCCTCTCTGCTAAAAGCAACAGTTAATATTTTATATAATTAGATTACAGACGTTAATTCACTGCATTTGACAAGTTTATAAAAAACAACCTGTTATTGTAGCCTGACTTTCCTTTCGAGGAAAATGAAACACTGCTATCCTAAATATAAAGGAGTTATGAATTTCACTATATATTCCCCCTACGAATGAGTCAGTCCCAGCTCCACGATAACAGAGGACTACTCCCAGCACATAAATAATATGAAGCACTTAAGTGTCATGATGCTGATGAACCCTCCCACACTTTCACCCTTCTGTCCACCCCTTTGTTTGAAACACAGCAAGCTGACAAGCAGGGACTCTGTAGGACTCGTGATCAAAATAAAGACAGAAGAAGGACATTTGAACAATCTCCATGGATCCTAATGCTGCCAGCCCAGGTCTGATAGCATCTTCCATTTTCATCATGAACTGAAGTCTTATTTTACTGCCCTCCACGATGCACCAATATACAAACCATTCATCAAGAAAAGGAACAGAGCTGTGGAGCGGATATTAGACGTACGGAGCAGAGGAAATAAAACAATAATACTGTCACTTTTACAGGGCAGTGGGCTGGACCTCATCAAAAGACGATGAAGTGATGAAGAGAACAAGTCATCATTGTGGAGCATTGAGAGTAAATCAAAAAAGCTGCCACACTGAATGATCTTGTCTGACTGAGCGTGTGATGAAATTAATTTATTCAGTTTAATCTGTCGACGTTCTGCACTTCTGTGTGGTAAAAGTTTGTTCATAAAGTGAGATGAATTGCTCTTGACTTGACTTTCTTTTTTTTTAAAGACACTGAAATGCTAATATGTAGCAATACAAATGAACAAAGCAACATTGATATGCGGGACATGCAGTAATATAATTATCATGTTTTTATAGAAACATATATGTAATGTATGCTTCTGCATTAGAGCCAGACAATTACATTGCTAAAGACAGCATCATCTGTAGGCCAATGAGATTAAATGGGATTGTAGAGGATTATGCAGAAAATAAAGGAGGGAGTAAAATGCATTATGTGCAGATTACAGTAAACCCCATAATCAGTTTGTCCTAAATGGGCTTTGTTCTTCTGGAGCCACAATCCATCTGTCCCTCTGGGACATTGTTTCTGCGATGCCATCTCCAGCTGTTAGTGTTTAGGAAAATCTCACACTATGTAATTTAATTTCACCAGCACAAAAATCATATGCTGTGTTCATCCACAGGTATCCTTGTGCAACACAAAGCCATTTAGCTCGAGGTTTACTATTCAGACCTGGGGAAACACATGCCTTGATTTGTGCTGCAGGCTTAACCTCTCATAGAGAAGACACTTCACATTCCTGCGGCAGGCTGCAACTGTTACCAGGAGGGAGTGAACGTGTGTGCCAGAGGATAGATGTGCCATAAATCAGAAGTTTTAAGATAAAACCAGACGTGTCATGATACCGATGTTATAAGTCATCAACTGTACATAGAATTTGGAACATATGTTTCCCTCACGACGTATTTTTGTGTTGAATTGATGTTTGAGTGTGGTTTTTCAAAAGTCTGCAGTTTGAAATTGTATTGACATGTAGGGAGAAAGTACATGGCTTCTAACTATTAGCTAATTAAATGCATGAATGTGTTTTAGTTGGAATAAACTAATGTAAAAAAAACACTAAAGAGACATAATGAGCTCTTTACTGTTAAAAGCCTCTTAAAAAGTATTGCATTAATCAGCTATTGATTATTTCTGATTCCTCCACGGACAGTCCCTCTTATCTGTACTAATGCCATTCATTTATTCACAAATTGCAAATCTGAATGTAAATTAGCCCTAGCCATGGATGCACATTTAACACGCAGCAATGCTCGCCTTACTAATCAACTTAATTTCTCCCTGAGCCATATTTAGCTGTTCTCATTCTCTCTCACACCAGCCCCCTCAGTTCTTCTTGCTTCTCTCAAAAGATTGCTGTGGGCAAAGTGAATTGCCACTATAGCAGCCCATGTGGATTGCAGTGTTGACTAGAGAATAAAATACATTTTAACGGAGACTTTATTCAGTACCTACATTAAGCTGAATCTGTCCTCTAGAAAGTAAGAGCAAGCACAGAATCAGTGTAAGTCTGGACATCTGGAGCAAATTCCATGGTGAAATGTCCTTGATAGTTGTTGGAAAGATAAGGCCAGCAGTGTAATATATCCATTGTCCTATTTATCCTGGCTCACATCATCTTTAATCATATAAACAGAGAACATTTCCCTTCTGGCTCCAGCCTGGCATAGCTCATAAAAAGGCGCTTTGAGTTACTCACCGGTATTTATTACTTGATTAGATGAATAAGCCACGTTTACTCCGTGTTCAGATCCTGTGGATGAAGATTATCCAGTAAACTATTGTCAGACAGAGAAAGTAACATGTTTTCACCTCCATCCTGGTATAGCTCCTCGCTGACAGGTTGGATCGCATCATCTCACTCTGGTTATTAATAGCACACTGAGAATGTGGTCGCAAAAAGGTGTTAAATGTCTATATAACGACAATTAAGTCTTTCTCATAAACTTTTATAGAGCTGGCATGTGCTTCTCCCTATGCCAACATTTATATTATCTGCTGAAATGGCAATGCTCTTAACAGGGACTATCATTTGAACTCCCAAAATATGAATGAAAGCTCCTTCAGAGCTGCTCGGGTCAGTATTACAAATAATAACATTGTACAATAAATGCCCTTCAGCCAGACGACATCTACTGCATACACCGATAACAGCCACCCGTCTTATTATAGCATTGTTATGTATATTTAATACACTTCCTACAAAACTTTAGTGCGATTAAAGAGGAGTTTGTCTCTGAGACATCCAATCTGCCTCATATTAATAAAACAAAGTGCCATTTATGACTAAATGTTGTGATAGAAGCTGCTAGATCTTCACACTTACTGTACACACCAGACGTGTAATATTTAACTCCGGTTAAAATTGCAAGCAGTTGTGTTTGCTAGTTTCGTCTTATAACTAATACAATGTTTGCATACACATTATGCCACCTGTCTGCTCAGTGGTACCCATTCACACTTGACATGTTTATTTGTTGCGGCCATTATTAATTAGAAAGTGCTGGTTTATTGCCCAGCTTTGAGAGGCAGGTGTATTTTAGCTCTGTAACGACATGGTGCCACATACAGTATATGATGCTAAGTCCTCTTGAACCAGGCACTGAACCAATACATCGGCTCCCAGGGACATTTTAAAGTTGCTACTCCTATTAATTAAATGTACATGTAAAATTGGGCATTTCAACATTGTTTAAAATGAAGATGGACAATACAAAGTCAGTTTGTATACTGCATGGATCCTATTAAAGCACACTGGTTAATTTGAATAATGAAAGTGATAATATGCAGGAATGAGCGTGATCTCCCACGGCACTGTATGCAGACAACAGCTCTCTGTAGAAATACACCATTAGCAGTTGGCTGCTCTTCAGCGAGGTTGTAGGTTCAAGGAGATGCAGGGCAGAGCCAACAGGCTGATGGGTAATCTAACATGACAATATTATCGCGTAGGAGGGCACAGTTGGCACTTTCCCCAGCCATCTCCGCTCCACTCAACTCCGCTCCATTACGGCACACAACACAACACAAAGATTGCTCTCTTTGTGAATGTTCCCATCAAGAACGCATAGATGGAGAGAAGCACTGAAGGAGGCATTGAGAAGAAGGCTAAGGAAGACAACAAAGAAAGAGCAACAGAGTGAGATTTACAGAGAAGGAAAGTTGTTCTAATGCACTGATGGACACTAATGCATTTCTTCACTTCTGTATTAGTTTAACACGGCATTTAAGCTTATTTTTATTCAGCACTCTAACTTAGGAACCACTCACTTTACTGTTAGGTTATTTATTGTGTTCTGCCGACTTCAGTAAACACAACTTTAACATAATGCACAATGCATGTATTCAAATGTTCAGAGTGACAAAAACCTCTTTGTCTTTTGCAATTATAAATGGTGGATTTAAAAAAAATGATTCGTAGCGTTTGCAGTTTGCTCTCTGTTCTTGTTCAACAATACAACATAAGACACAAAACTGCTTTACATCAGGAGCTTAGAAAGGTTGTTCCAAAAGTCTTCGTATCACAGGGGCCAATTATGTTAATTTGGATTTAGGATTTTACCCAAAACCAACGGACAATCTACTACCCTGTTCAACTCACTTTCTTATGCACATTATATGAATGGCATGGCAAAGAATACTAAGAGGGATCTTCAATAATATAATAGCAGAACACTTGTCTTGTGTTAAGATTAATGCAAAGATATCTGGAGAGTACAATCACTCATTTAAATAACCTTGCTTAAAATAGTGGAGGGCTTCATTAATCTTCATGTCATTCCCAAGGAAAAATAGGAGAAGTAATTAGAGCTAATAGGAATTTCATTTCCCCCCCCTCCCCCTCCCATTTCGTGGAGTTGTCACTAACTGTGAAAAGATGTATTGCTGGATAGCATAAAAATGGTTAGTGTTTTAGTGGAGTATATGATAGAATGAGATTTGTATTGATTTTCTTTCAAGATTCTGAACCTTATATGAAGACTTTAGCCCTTTTGCTGCCAATGCGTACAGTACAGGACATGCCTAATGAATGCAGATGACATTTAATGTGAACATTATGTCTAAATCAACTAAAAGATGACAGTCTATGATTGATAAGGAGACGTTTTTCACGGTTAAAGATAGAACATTGATTAAGTTCACATTGAATTTGTTGGGTTTTCTACGATCTGAGTTTAGGATTAGCTGAAAAGAAGCTTATTTACAAGTTAACAGTGTTTAATAAAACAATGGTACAATGAATTTGCACAAAGTTAGCCCGGCCGAGCTTGCTCTTAAACAATAAACAGACTTCAATTATTCAAATCTATATTATCAACACACATTTTTTGTTGTTGTCATATTTACTTTCTGCTGGAGACATTGCTTTATTAGTCTTAATAACCTTCAGACACTCAATGACTATACAGAGTGTTCAAACAGCTTTCTTGTTGTTAAATACACTCACTGGTTGAAAAGCATTTTTTTTAATGGAGACAGTTGTGTTTTGAATAGTGATTGACAATCTGATCCTGAAATAGAGTGGAGCTGCTCAGCGGCCATCTGCAAAACACCTGCAGTGATGTTGGGCTGCTTCCAGGAGTCACTGAACATCACCTTGTGCATGTTCAATCAGGCTCTGCTGTAACCAATGTGCTTTCTTTAAATATGCTCCATTAGTTGACAAGCATTTTGACTTATTAAGAGACATTGAACTTAAAACGTCAAGTGAAGACATGCATTATTATTATTATAAAGCATTAGAATAATGACAGTGCATTTATTATTATTTTATCAAAATAACTTTGAAGGTGCACTGGCACTGTGAATATTTTGCTTTTATGAAATAGGTAGAAGCAAATGTGACACTTTCATTGCTCTGACACCTCACTTTAAAACTCCATAATCCAGCTAATAACATCAGAACAATGTAGAGGATTATTTTGAGTATGTTCTGAAGAATATGCTGGGGGGCATCCTGCTGGACCGTGAACAGCCTTGTGTTGAAAATGTCATTTAAACAATGGTTTTATAAACGTTTTGTGGGTGTCAAATGCCAACATATGTCAGATAGCCACGTTTGAATTAACAGCAAGCTACACATTATATTCCCTGCAAATGTACATTAGCAAATGTATTCTGAGGTTTGTTTATCGGTTGCTACAACACATTTCTGCTTGGCGATAAAGCAACATTTTGTAAAGTTGCACAATTACTCCAATTGATTGTAAAAAACACATTTCTAAGAAGTGGTCTGAATGAACCCATGTAACATTCAAAGAGCATAGGTAGGTATATTTGTGTTGATGTGTTTTCAGTATGTGCAGTGGTGCTAATTTTGTTTTAGAGTAAAGATCAAAACAAATCAAAGCGTTTATTTTACAAATGACTGTGTTCTAAAAATAAACCAGGTTTGACACAGTCAGAGTGACACTTCTGGTACGACTGAGAATCACTCACTTTTAATTGGACTGGGAGAAGTTTGCAAATTACACATTTTTATGAAGTTAATTCAGTTTTATAATTAAAAAGGATCATTCACCTTAAATATGAGGATGTTTTGTCACACTAATGAGCACATATAATAGATATAAAGCACATCATCCTGAACATACCAAAGAAAAACAGGTATTTGGATGCATTCCACATGCAGAGTCACACTGACCTTCTTGTCTGTTTACATGGATTTGCTGGACAACATGATCTTGTTATGCACTCGGGACAAAGGGAGGATTATGAGCAGTGGGCCATTTCTCACATGAATTGGTTAAAATCCCAGTGCCCATCCATCACCAGAATCGAAAAGATGATTTACTGAGGCTTCATAGGACCTCCAGGAAGTCTACTATGTGATAAATTAACTGGTAAAAGATCCTCTCTACATCAAGGCTTCCACACTAAATGCCCTTATTCCATTAGGTCCTGTATGGTTTTTCTTTTCAGGGCTTTGTAGGAGAAAATAATATAGCTTTCCAGCTCCAACAGATATCAAATCAAATAACCATTCTTTAAGCTTTGATAATGGATCATCATTACATCATGCTACCTAGACGTGTGGGTGTCTTATAAACTACAGATCTTATGGTACAGGATTATCCACCATCAGAACACGAATGCAACTGCCGATTCATTAAATACAACATTTCATCACATTCTGAAGCTCTGAAAATACTGTAAGTCATCTCGCTGTGGAAATATGTTTTTCTTTTCTTTATCCACTGGTGAAAGATCATAAGCAATTTCGGGGCTGGCTGGCCTGGAACGCACGTTTTGCCTGAGGGGGTTGAGTAATGTTGTAGTAGAAGTAGTAGTATTACATCTACAGTAAGTAAGTCCTCTGAATGGGTGTGAGGGTTGAAGTGGGTGGGGGTCAGACACCCATGATATAACATACAAATACAATCTCATACGCAGCTAATGTTGTGTCATCAATCTCAGTCTTACCATGTGTAAAGGCAGCTTGAATACTGTCAGGTTAAACAGTTGTTGTTGTTGATGTTGTTGCACTTGGCCTGCACTACACAGCTTGCATCATGCCATGCTCATTGCATGCCATCATGATCTGACATTGCATAAAAGGAAGGTAGGAGTTCCATGGGGATTACGCAAGAGCAGAATATTGAAAAAAAGACCCACACAAATGTGTGGATGTTGGATTATCACTGAGGTGCTTATGCTGATATCATTCAGCGTTCAGATCACAAATGTTCTGTCCCACCGTAGCAGTATTTCTCGCTAACCTTAAATGTGCATAAGCTTTTTTGAGCTGTCCCTGCATCTGTTTAGCCTCACTGAGGGATTGTTCCCTGTCACCACATCTAAGCCACTTTGCTCACCTCAGCATGGAGGGGGAGAGAGAGAGGCACATAACCGCTCATAGGGATTTCAACCAAAAAGAGATTACAGGCCGCATTCGACTACAATGGATAGAGGTTTACAGGGAAAAGCTTACTTCAGAATCCAAACCAACACAGTAAGAAGTGTCCAAACACTGAATATCCTTTCCAAAAGTGTCAGAATATTTGAGCAAATACTCATATCTGTTCATGGACATTATTAACTGAGTTATTATTAGGATTGTAACATTCCATTCAGTTCAACACACCACTGGAGACTCCTTTTAGATTTCCTTTATTTGACAGTGACTGTGTTTCATTAGCATCCCTCTCAATTCTTTAATTACACAACTGTTTCAAGTAAACATGACCACATTCGCCTGGGAAAGCACGAACAATAGCTTGCCTTAATGAGTGGTGCATTGTTGTGTGTGTTGTGTGTGTGTGTTTGTAAGTATAAGCCACTCTAGACAGCTCCATAGTTGATGGGATTCTTTTCAGCACGCTCAGCAATATGTTGACGCATTTCCTTTTTTTTCACCCTCTTTTCCCCACTCTGTTCTCTCAACTACATATTGAGTTTGTATTCTATGGGTGATTTAGGGGTGCTTGAAATGCATGGTCCTGCAGCTCCATGATCCACACTGAGGGAAATCTACATCGGGGTTCATTCGAGGGCAGACTGCATTCAGCGCTGAAGAGCTCTGATGTGGGCTATCAGCCTTTGTTGTCATTATGGGTCAAAAGCCTCCTGACAATATTGGAGTACAGCAAAGGAGACATAAAACAATAGCATCGATATGGTAGTTCTTTGTTGTGTGATTGTGAGCCAGCAAAATGACCAAAGATATTGAGGGAGTTCATTATGAACTTGAAATTGGATCCGTCTGGCTGCTTGGCCGTTTGACTTTCTTTCCATTTTCAGAAAGTCCCAGACAGTGCAAACAGGATGAGTGGGCTTTATGTCTCCACTATCTTCTGTTACTGCGGAGGCTATGAGAAATAGATAACATAGAAATGAAGACAAGTCTTGTTGCTGTTTGTCTGACTGTTTGTTAGTAAGTACAGTATGACATCTTGAAGAATTCCTCCCTGAATGCATTCAATACTAGTTTTTAAAGTTAACCTGGATAATATTGTAAGTCAAATTATATTTTTATAAGTTTTGCTTCATATTTTACAATTGGAAAAGAATGTCTTGCTTCAAGGGCTTATATTATGGTTATCTCTGCTAATAACCAATTCAACTTCATTACAGCCTTCATCTCATTTTTGTCAAGGCCAAACCATTTTAAATCCGCTGCTCCTATCAAAAATGTTTCTTAAGCATTTCTAATGGATTTCCTGCTTCGTTGATAAAATGAAAGATCAGAGTATAATTATTTATGAAACATTTGATTCCACAGACAGAGCTGTCATTATGTCTTAATGAAACTTTTGAAACAAATCCAGATCTTGAGAGGAATTCACTTATTTTCAAAAAAATCTGTGTGGAACTGGCATTTGTTCCCTCTATGATAAAAGGCTTACTGTACAAAGATGAAACAAAATAATTCCCTTTGTACAGTAAGCACACAAGATGCTATCATTTCATCTGCCTTGCATATACACGCTATGCCGTGAAGTCTAGGACAAATGCAAAACGTTTCCTTTTTTTTGGAAAGTAGTTGTATTACTCTCTGTCTCAGACGCATGACAGAGAAAGCTTTGTTTTAGTGACTCATTAGACATAAACAACTATATACATATATATATATATATATATATATATATATATATATATATATATATACATATACAACTATACACAGATATTTCTATTGCCGATAATGTATCTGAAGCTTTGTAACATTTTGAACTTTGCGTAAAAAATGCAGTTGTTCATTGCCAACTTCGCTTATTAGAGCCACATAATGAACCTGGGTTTCGACAGTGTTGAGAGAGTGTTTTTCCTCTGTGCCACTAGTGTGAACATTTTCAGTTAAAAATAGGCAACAACAAAAAATCCTGTCAGTTTCAGAGTGCCGTTTATATACCCGTGTGACATCTGATCATGTATGATGGAGCGGTGTCTCCGGAACCTGGACCACTGTGGTTACAGTAGCTGTGAGAAACCATTGCTCCTCTGTTCTAATTAACTGTACCACAGCTATGCCAAAAATAAACTCAAGGACTGATTTGTTTTAGGCATGTGGAAATGGGGGGAAAAAGATCTTCAGATAGTTGGCTACACCCAAATCTGTGGGGAGAGAGACCCTGAAAACCTGCATAAATTACTCAAGTATATTGTACACAGAAATCTCTCCTTTCTCTGTGTAACATGACCTAATTTCATATACCTGAGGGACCAGGCTACATCTTTTACTCCCCCTCGGTATGAATTTTTAACACTCATGCTAAGGGAAAAAGCATTGCAGAAGGGCACAGAACATGAAGAAAAGGCACGTTGACGACATGAGGTGAAATTAAGGTCAGGTTAGCCTTTGGTATCTAAAAATGCACTTCTGAGTACATATTATATATCTCTGCCATTAATTGCGCTCATTGTCACTGTTTTGGTTTTGTTTTAAAACCTGCCCAAAGGGTGTATTAAGGCAAACAATCTGCTAATGCTAGCTGATTAGCAACACATTGATGACAGACAACATTAGCATCTAGCTGCTGGTGAACCTTGTGAAGTGGAGACCAAAAACAGGGCTAAAAGAAAGTAGATATTGGACATACATTATGAAATAAAAATGTTAGGTGGCTTGTTCAAATATGACTCGATATGAATGCAAATGTAGCTCTCTGTTTTGCTGGATGAATACATAAATACTTATTTTTAAGGTGATAATATGCTAATGTTGTGTTTCAGCCCCCCAAGTGGCAAAACAATTCAGTTTATACAAGTGTAAATTAAAACACATGTATTCATTATGAAGTCAGAACCCTTTTTGCAAGGTTCTAAAAGTGTTGTAATTAGACCCAGAGAGCACAGACAATATGTGACAAGATCAATAGTGCATAATGGGAACCTCAGTGTTTCAGCAGAACAATTGACGCTCTGAGAGCAGGGATAGTTCCACTTAACGTTTGCCTCACACTCCCACAACTTCCAACCAGACAGAAGGAGGCTGTATGAACTAAGAGCTTGATATGCAAACAGGCATGGCAGGGCAACAGCAAGCAATAAACATGCTAATTTAGAAGAGTGTAACAGTCACTTATCAGGAGCCAGAAAAAGTCACATCAAAAATTGGCTTATAGCATTCTCAACACCTCTGCGACAAATGGAGGCAGGAGTCTGCAGTCACAGTCGGCATTAAGGCGTGAGGTTGAGGGCTACAGCCGCAGTTTATTCTCTGCCTTCCACCCACAACTTATACAATATTAAAGGGCTATTTTGATTAAAATAACATAATCATCACTCCAGGCATTTACATATAAAGTGTATGCTTTCAATTGAATAATGCCTCTGCTCAAGGACAGGATAATATTGTTTACGGAAAACGTCTAGCGCCTTTTATTTCTCCAGGCTGCGGTCTGTGCTTGTGACTCATTAGAATAAAGTCATTTTCACTTAAAGAATAAAGCAAATATGAAACACAATATACATTTATATAAACAGTATCATATTTCCCGCTTAATTTTTTCAGCTTTGGTCTTATTTTAGAATTTCTCACTACTTTAATGTTTAAGGGAACGATAAGAGTTTAAAGTAAAACTTTTTTTTGCTGTAGTTGCTCAGTATGTGAGTAGTAACAATAAGTGTGGCTATGTGGTTAGTATCTAATGTCTCAGTCGATACAACAATTGAGTGATGACCTAAAGTGAAACCTTTATGGCCATATTTTCATTATAATCTCACTTTACTATCTTGCTATGGTATGGGAAAGTCAAAGTTAATGCACACACAAATTGTTTCCCTTCCTTGTCTCACTTCATGATAAATATCAGTCTTGATGGGGATAGTGTTTTACAAGAAGACAAGGTCCCTTTTCACCTGGTGATTTGGAAAGCATTGACAGACGGAGTCTCATCAACAAGCAGGAATAATGTCAGATGAATAGCAGGCGGTTCTGGAAGAGCATTAGAGATGATGGAGTGCTAACACGATCGCTCACTATCATTTTGTCTGTTGTTGCTACCTTTTGGTGTTGCTCTTGAAGAAATAAATGGGCCCATCTACAAGATGCAGAAAATCATGCAATAGATTTATTTTTTTGACAGCATTGTCAATCTACCTTTCTTTGCTGCAGCTTACAGAGCAGCGCCCGAAGACCATTACATTCTGATTAATATAATTAAAGATTCTGTGAGTTCTCAGAAAATCAATGAACAATCTACTTGTATTTCAGAACAGACTTTTGTCAATGCTGTGACAGTGACCCTGCATTTTTATCTCTGTTGCATTTAAAGTTGCTTTTTTTCTTGCTTCAAAAGGACTAAAATCATGTAATTAAAACTACATTCTCAAGTTCGTAGCATTTAATTACTATCTGTCATTGTTAATTGACAGGTTGCCCTGCACTGCTTGGATTTTATTGAATATATTTGGATTTAAGGCTGAGGTATGTTAATATACTGTGCCATACTGTACAGAGCATACAACATCGGTTTTCCTGTTGGTGACATTTGCAATAACACTACATATGTATCTATTAATTCATTTGAGCTATCGGACACGACCCATTACTTCTACCACTACAGCATTTATACAACATATATGGTAGAACCTCACTGTTCAAGTCACGTACACATTTCTTCTTTTCTTTCTTATTTTGTTGCGGTCTTTGGAGGTCTTTTTGGTTCTATCTACAAATTACTTTTTTTGTTTGTGTTGATATTAGCTTTGCTTTCTACCTCTGTGTCCTCGCAGCCCCCTATCTCCATGCCCATCTGTCCATCTTTCAATCTTTCATCATCCCTTATTTCCGGCCAAGTGTTGAGCCATGGGAATATATGAGGTCATCTCAAATCTAACGCCTGTAGCAGCTGCCAGCCACACCGGCTATTTGATAAGCACTTCGATTGCAATCTAAGAGCCTTTCATCAAAAATCTCCATGGGAGTAGATTCAATTTCCATTTTAAAGTATTTCAGGTGTTTTGGCGATGTAATGCTAAAGCCTTCTCTGCATGTGTTGCATTTATGTTGATTCTCTCTGTGGTTTATGATCACACCATCAAATCTAATGATACTCATTTCAACCCCTGTGACACAGGTGGCGACGAGAGAATTGGAAGAGCATAGAATAAAATGAAGTTCCTAGTGAGCTAAATGATAAACCTTTTAACTTTCTTACTGTGACATCCCCGTTTGTGGTCTAGACACGGGGGAAATAATGAAGGCGTTGGTGCCATGTTAGTTCTCTTTTAAAGATACAGTGACTGTCATCAGTTCAAAATGAAATTCTTCAGGAACTAATGGTTGGTTTTGGACAAAGTGGTAATTTAAACATTGTTTTTTAATTGTTGCGTTTAATGTAAGTACACAGAGAATGGTATTTGAAATGTCACACTTCTAATTGATGTTCCTAATTATTGTGATGTGAGTGAGTCAGTTTGCTTTTTCTGTTTATTGTAACTTTCACAATCAGACAGTCATCAGACCATTAAGTACAGTGCAGCTAATCAACAATACATTATGTAGTAATCATAAACAATCACTAATCCTATTGTATGCTAAGCAATAAAAGCCAGATTTGAGTTAAGTTGCATGGTCATTATCCTGTTGACATATAACTAGCTATCTCTGGTTCAGTGCAAGGTTGCCTCTCTGATATTACAGACCTTATAAATGTGAGAGTGTCTGCAGTTTCATGACACATGACAAATAGGCTGCTGTAAAAGTGTAGCATGCAATATTAATGGCAATTCTGAGTGGAAAGAAGCCTTCAGCTTGGGATGATGATTAATGATGATCAGATCAGTTCTGTACTTTAAGGCAGGTCAAACTATATGGTAGATATTTTATATATGTTTCTATTATTATATTTGTTTTGTTTGCATAGAGTCTAGGACTTTGTGGGAGGCAAACAAACAAGCGACAGCAATTTTGATTAATTTCTTTATTTTGTTTTATGGTTTATTTCATTCGAGTGACTTTCCAAAGATATATATGTTTCTCTTGATTCTCTAGACTTTCCTTTGGTGATATAAAGCGGGATCCTTTTATTTTATGTCGACTGTTTGCCCAACAATGTGTCACATCAGTTATTCACTTAATTATCGTTGAGTCAATCTGGCTGGGGAACTGTAGTCTATTGTGTGGAATTCATTCTCTCCAATACAATATAAGTTGCGCTGGCTACACAATCAAATGTATGTTTATGCACACATTTATGAGATTTATCATGTCTAAACAGTTTTGTCTGTTTTGTTATGATAAGACTTTTCTATTTTTCTCACAATACTGCTGCTGCTCGAGCCAATCTTCATTGAATCATGCAGTGTTTGGCTACTTCTCTGCCAATATGCCTGGCCATGGCAGAGTACCAAACCATTGTTGACTTGATTTCCACTTAGCATTTTGTGCAAATATACTTTCAGGACTCACAGAAGGCAGACCATTAAGCCACAAACAGCATCACAGATCTGCATGGAGGCGTCGTTTAGTGTGTGTTGGGAGATGTTTGCAGAACCAAAGCTACATTGTATTCGTCAGGGTAGATAAGTTGTATGTATAAAACCGGCTGTCTGTCTGTTAACATCACATTCTGTAATATACGTGTTTTCTGTAGTTGTTTGAATGCTTAGGTACTACCTAATAAATACATAACCTTTATCTATACTTAACAATTTTGCTCAGTTACACTGACAAAAAGAAAATCTCAAAATGGCATTGGAAGTCTTTTTTGTTTCTTTAGTGTTACCACAGATTGCTATATGGATCATTGAAATGTTAAAATGTTCCCTAACATTGACATTAAAGTGTTTAATTCTAAAACAGAATAATTAAGATGTACATTCATATCAATTGTACAAAAAATAAAGAGCACAAATGTAGTCAGATAAGGTGAATCATGCCAATCATACATCTATTTTGTAGGGCAGCGTGTGTTACGGCTGCTGCCTTCCTGGTCTTCTTAAATGTGTTAATCTGGGTGATATGCAAATGAGCTGTGCGGTTGCCCTGACGTCATTGGCTGCCATCTCCTGGTCCACCCCCTGAAGATTCTGATTGGAGCACGCCGGGCCCGACGCACTCCAATCGCAGCACAGACGGCGCACACCTGCTGGAGATGACTACAAAGCCTGGGAACAATCACCACTCTGGAGGCTCTGTTGAGTGAACAGACGCCTCTCGCTAGTTGCTCTACAAATCTGTTAACAGTGGTTAATCGTGTGGTCTGTGTTTGTCAGGATTGTTGTGATTAGATGTGCTTAGATTTGTGTGGAATCTGGGTGATACAAATCTGCTGAAATATATTCCTTCTAAAAACATCTAAAACCTGTTAAATAGCAATAACTAACTCTTAACTTGATGAATCCACAACAAGTAGAGCTTAAAGTATTATTATTATTTTTTTTATTATTTTTATACTTTATACAAAGCTTATTTGTATAGGAATGTCACTGGTGTTACTTGTTACCATAGTAACACCATTGACGGTAACACCAGTGACAATTTGGAGAAAACACTACCATTTTAACAAAATGGCTGCAGTGTCAGACCAAATATGGCTTCAGTCAATATCAAAATTGTTTAACTCTTCAATACAATACATTTTCCCATTCAAATGTTCACCCCTAGGGCTATGCAATGAGTAACACTAATGACAGACTTGAAAGACGCAAGTAAAATTTGAAGATAAAATGACACCTTTAACAAACAAAGTAAGAAGTATCTGACTTTCCTTATGTCTTTGTCCACTGCACTGTCTCAAATGATCTCTTGTTACAGGAGGCACTTCAGAGACAGTACATTATTTCAAAATAAAAGCGTTTTGTGTAGCAGTAACACCAATGATGTAATTTTGGGTGACTGACATTTATTTTATTTTATTAATAATAATTTGCGTTTTTTGTTGCCATTTCAGTGTTATATTTAATGCTTGTAATGTTATGTAAATATAAATTAGATTTATTTATTGAAAAAAAAATCTTTTAAATTAAAACTATATGCTCCACTTCCATGTATGATCAAAGTGACAAGGCAGTTCCTTGAACTTGACATTTTAAATAAATTGCAATTTACGTATATAAAACCATTTTTTATAAATGTTTTATTTAGTACCATTGCAAAGACAATCTCTATTTATTCAACATATATAATGAATGTGAGTATTAGGTAGGGGTGTAACGGTATCCGTATTCATCCCGTACCGTCACGGTTCAGACGTCACGGTTCGGTGCATGCAGTCACACGGCGAATAAGCCTTTTTTTTGGCATATGTTTTTCAACGACTTTGCGCTCTTGAAACACTTTCTTATTATTTATTTTGTAATATTTTCAAGACATTCTTTTTAGTTTTATAGCTTGATGAAACCTTTTTGTTTGACATCAGCCATTATAGATAATCTGGCATCTGAGTGTGTGTGGTGCTGTTTGTGGTTTGTTTTTATCTGTGTAATACAGTTAATTATTCAAAATGTTAGAGTTCCTTATTTTTATACTGAAACTTGCACTACTGTTCAAAATAAATAAAAAAGAAACCTGGAATTATGCATTTGGGACTTTTTTTTGCTTTTTCTTGTTGTACCGAACCGTACCGAACCGTGACCCCCAAACCGAGGTACGAACCGAACCGTGACTTCTGTGAACCGTTACACCCCTAGTATTAGGTCAACATCATGTATTTTGGTGTCTGCAAAAGTAAGTGACAGCACTTACACCTTTTCTGTAGAATGACCCAGTATTGTTTGACTGTTGTCCTTTACCTTAGTTGTGTTTCCTTACAGCCTCCCTTTGTTAGTCTGTACCACTTTAATAGTGAGGGTTGTTTTGTTGTTAGTTAGTACCTATTTCTTTGTATGTAAGTAGGCTCTGTTTTTGGAGTTCTCCTTTTGTTTGGTTATTTATCAACCTGTGCCCTTTTGGCCTTTTTGTTTGTTCCAGGCTTCATGCCTGCCATTTTGTTTACCCAGCTATTTTAAATAAACCCTTTATAATTATACCAATTCCAACTGGTGTGTGTTGCATTTCCTCATCCCTAGTGGGGACGTAACAGCGTGGTTAGAATGAATGCCTTAAAAATGTGTATAATGCATATCAATGTGATACAGTATGCTGTATTAAGCTTATCTTCTGTAGTCAATTAAATAGCAATCTCTGTGTTCTGAGACAGGCTGAAGATGATTTGGCATAAATGAATACATCAACACATCTACCCTTTGTCACAGAGTTAATGTGTTTAATGTGTTTCTAGAGTCAGTCTTTTTTTTATGTCTCTTTTATGCACAAATTAGGTTGAACGTAGAGATAACAGGATAACAATAATGTGATTTACTGGTAGCAGTCTGGCTTTGACCCTGTCAGGTGGTCATGATAAATCTGTTTAGATCTTTTAAAACAGCGGGGGGCAAGCAGGTTCAAAGGCTTAGGGCTAAATGTTTCTCTGGACAGGCCCTTTGGCAAGATGCTCTCCTGGCTTCTTCCAAAACAGCCAAATGTTTCATTCTGAGCCCAGTTATTTCAGTTCAAACCGGAGAGACGGGATGTAAGAATTACATATTTATTGTTACACGTCATATGAATGAAATGATTGCCATGATAATACAACAGGAGAATGAAATGGTGTTTGGCGATTAGGCCCCGGTTTGCAGGATAATCATTCAGGGGGGAAAGAACCACTCCGATGAAATCCCCGGGGTGTAGACACTGGTGGTGGTGATAAGTAGGTGGGACCGGTCTGAAGAAGGAAGGTTTAGCTTTGTCCTGGAGGAGACGGGAGGCGAGAGGGGTGGAGGCGGGTTGTGTGTGGTCACCTGAAATGACAACTGACAGGGAGGAAGAGCAGGCATTTAAGGAATTTAGCATGTGCAGCAATTGGCTGCTGAGGGGTGACGCCCACACGTTTAATGAGGGGGGAGAGAGCAATAGAGTGACGTGTAAGTGACTCATTGTTAGGTCTTCCTTATTGAACTTGCGCTAAAGCTTTCATTACTCAGAACAAAGAAAAACTCTCAGATTACTTGTGTATTCTAACTTTATTTGTATTATTCACATCATTGGGCCAGTCTTGAAAGCATACATATTGCAAGAACATTGTATATCTTACCTGGCATTGAGAATCAGCATTCACATACACTGCAAGAACATAAAACATTTACAACCGCCCCTTCCATTCAGTTTTATGAACTTCCTCCCCTGGACTATTTCCATCCTGAATGCATGACACCGTTCAGTTCATCAAAGTCTTTACTCAGTTTCCACACTGTTCACGACAGATACATCTGCTCTCATATCCTTTGGAAATGTCCTGTCCGCTGTGGGTTATGTGAATTCCTTATCCTTTTTGAAATCGATAGGACTGTATCTTTTGAAGCTTTACAGTCTAAACAGGAACTATCTCTGTAGGGAGGGAGTCGTGGAGTGTGTGTTGGATGCTCTAAACATTATCTGAAGCTGTCTCTCTCCGGGGTTTGATCAGCATCAGGCAAGTTATGTTGTAAAGATAACTGAGGCATTAACCCATCACTGTACCCTGTATGCAAGGAATGGTTTGCCTTCGCTAACTGTACGGAGGCTCAGTCACTGGTACATTTTTATATATAAAGCCATGTTAGGGAAACTTCCATCCTACATCTGCTCCCTGATCTCACGGCGAATTGTAAGTGGTTATGCCTGAGATCACATGCTGTAGTTTTATTAAATGTGCCAACTGCTAGGACTGTCTTAGGGAAGATAGCTTTTAGATGCGCAGCTCCTCTGTCTTGGAATAGTCTGCAATTGAAATGGAAACTGAGCAATCCGGTGCCACTAAATGTTTTTAAAGCTCGGTTGGATGCTACTCTATCGGAAGCTGTTGGTACATGCTCATGTGGATAGTTATTGTAAATTGTAATCCCTGTAATGATGCTGTAAAATGTCCTTTTTGTTGTTCTGTTTATGTTTTTATGTTTCATGTGGAACCTACTTGAGCAGGTCTCCCTTGAAAAAGAGATCAATTATCTCAATGGGATACACCTGGATAAATAAAGGTTTGAAATGAAATGAAATGAGGTGCTCGACACTGATATCAGAAGTAACTGAACAACTGAAAAAAAACAGTATGAAGTAAACTGATGAGGTTTGCATTCAGATTGCTTTTGTTTATTTGAAAATTGTATTGGCATATTAATGTAAACGCCAGCTTAAACACAATTCACACCTGAAGGAAACGGCATTTTGATAGCATATTTTGCATAATCATGTCTTTTCAACCCTTATTTGAAGATGCAGATTTGACATGGAAGGGGAAGTAAACGTAATAAATATACAGTCTGGTATAACGTAATGCTGAGAATCCACTAACAAGAAGAAGAATGTATTTATTTTATTGTGATGAGCTATTTTTATCTGCACTGGCAGCCTTTAATACCTCCCGGCACCATTCACTATTAATCTGAAGGAATCCTAAATTTACTCATTTTGATCATTCATGCTGCTCAAGAACTACCCAATGTGTGTAAATACCAAAGCCATACAAAACATCCAAAGATATATCCTTCCTCACAAATAAAAGGAGATTGCTGCTCCGTATGTGAGACATCAATGATTCAGTCATATCTAAGTATTATATGTTGGGTTCATTTGGTAGTCCCCTTTGAACAACTGCCTGTATCAGCTGGTGAGCTTATTCCCTCTGTAACATGTGCTTGCATTAGCACAAACCCCCAGGAACCCCTTTCATTTCAACCCCCCTCTCTTCTGTATCCAATACGTGGAGAATCCTCCAATGTGAGATCTGACTGGGGACCAAGCGGCACACCAAAGACAGTCATTTACATATCCCACATCTCCTGTTTACACGGCTCACATTTATCACCAAAGACAACTTTATGGATAGGTCCTTCAACGGACACGCATTATTAATCAAGAGCAGATTAAACAGCAACAGTAATGAGAAGTGAGAGGCCAGCATCTTCTTGTCTGTGTTGTGAGGGCCCATGTCTTGAGTAAATATTGCATGCAGATAAAGTGTACAAGTAAGCAGAAAAGGCAAAGGAAGGCAGTGTAGTTGGCACAAAGCAGGTTTCTTGGACTCAGCATTTTGCCTGATGTGCTGGATTATACAGTACACTGCTGCTTTTCAGGGACAAAGTGATACATTTGCAAGAGGCAATGTTAGTTTTTATTTTTTGCCATAGGGTATAAACATCAACCCTGAAAAAGAAAAAGGAAAAAAAGAAAGTTCAGACAAAAGGCGCTTTCACATCAAGTACTTTGCCGTACTTAGTTCCCAGTACTTAGTTCATCAGAACTCTTTAGTTCTGATGAACTAAAGAGCAGATTGCGTTCACACCGGAATAAATCCCTGAGGGAGGATTAGGCAAATGAAGCCGCTGACGTCACTTCTTCTGCTTTGGGTGTACTGCTCACGGTGTATATACTGCCACCCGAAGTCCCCGGAGTTGGGGACTGGCTTCATTAGAAGCCCTCCGAGTAAATCGCCAGAACGCTGACACCTCCTCATCTCCACCGCTCCCATGTTTTCTTTTGTGTTGCCATAAGATAGTCTCTCTCCATTGGTGTGCTGGGCTAATGCTAATGATAATAATGCTAATGCCAGAAAATACAATGGCGGCTTCATAAAACCTTTCCGAGATTTACGGGGCGTGGTTTGCAATCCGCCCAGCCAATCAGAAATGGGAACCTTTTTCTCCCATGAAAGTATACCTGCTCTCTAGCAGGGACTAAGGGTGCATTCACACCATACCTCATTCACACCAACGCAACTCCGGTTCAAGCTCCGTGCTAGAGCTTTTCAGGTTCATAACCGGTTCTTCGGTTTAGCTCCGGCTCTTTTCACACCGCCCAGAGTCCGACTGGTGCTGGAAGTCGGGAGCATTTTAAAACCACCGCGGGGGGGGGGGGGGGGGGGTGCTAGTGGATCATCGCCAGAGCTGTATTAGATTCACATTAACATGCTTATTGTAGTGGTAAGTACACTGCCTTGCGGCCTATAGCATATGTGTGGGCTGGAAAGGAGTGAGCAGAGAGTTGTGTTGTCGATTCTTGTTCAGTGTGCTGCTAAAGAGACGCGCTACCATGGAAACCAAACAATGGTGTAGCTGTATTAAAGTCCGAGTGGAAACAGTCCTGAGTAAATCTGATTTTGCGGGAGAAATATGACCCCGGGAGGAAATCGAGAGGGTTGGCAAGTATGGCTGCGTCATTGCGTCATCGTTTGCGTCATGACGTAACCGTTTGTGTGCCTGCTTCATAAAGCCAAAACACGCGGAAACCCCTCACAGCTCACACCGACAACAACAACAATGGCCGATTGTGTTGAAGCGCTACTCATTTTGATTTTGCTCTGTCGAAACGAAATGGAAAAAATGGGACGACTTTACTACCAACTTTACAGTCGTTACATGCTACATTCAAAACTGCTTTACAATCGTAATCATCAACTTCAACGACGATTCCGATTCCCCCTGCCCCTGCCTTGACGTAATTGTGACGTATGCGGTGCTTTTGCTCTGGCCAGACAATTTTTTGATGCTTGAAACGAACCGGATTCCGTAGCTAAGAGGCTGCTCCGCTGCGGTGTGAACAGGAAAACCCGGTGCTTTTCAAGCTCCAGCTCCGAACCGGCCCTGAAACACCATTGGTGTGAATGAGGTAATAGTCCGCTTCTCTGGTGCACCACAGTTTGTTACATTGTTTCATTTTTCAGAAGGTTCGGTTTGCGTTCACATGGGCAAAACTCAAACAGACTATAAACTTTAAACACAAGTCATCTGCACGGAAATGCTGTTCAACCATTGGTCAGACATTAAGGGGGTAAAAACGCAAATCCCGGCGATTTCTACCGGAGCCTCCGCCATGGAGCATCGGCACTTTCGGCAGGTTATTCTCATGCTGCTGTTAATCTGGAGATCAACAGACACTAGCGGCCCGCGCATATGATTATATAATCAGACAACGTCCGTTAAAAAACATTATAACACATTTAATGAGAGACGTTCTGCAGTAAGGAGGGGCGTTTCACCGACGACAGGTGTTCTTACTTTTATGTAGCTGACGGAGAAATTTTATTTTACACAACACTGTTCAACACTTCATTCTGCTTCACTCTTTAACTAAACAACCGCGGATGTCTTGAAAGACTCTTTCACTAAAGATTTTGAAGGTATCCGCGTTCTTGTGACATGTAAATACTACGCTTCCTATGTTTTGGTGCGGACTGCGTTCAAACCAGCAATGAACCGCTCCAGAGTTCGCAAGCAAGCGCTCCGAGACCACCTATTTTAGCGGACCAGAGTCTGGTTTTTTAGTTCACTTAAGAGGTCTCGGACTGTATTCACACTGACCCAAATGAACCGCACCAAGCGGCTAAACGCACCAGGGTTCGATTAAACCGGACTATACAAGGCAGGTGTGAATGCACCCTAAAAGGCTGCTGTGAATGCACCCTTATAAAGGGAGTGAAAAGGTTCTCGTAAATTCTAGTTCCGAATTATCGAAGAACTATCAGAACTATACTGGGAAAAGTACTCCGGTGTGAAAAGCGCCTATTAATCAGTATAGACATGCCACATAATGGCAGCTTTGAACAGTCATTTTTGCTAAGCCTGACGCTCCAGGCTATATATCATGGAGAAAAAGGGGGGGGAAAAGAGCTGTTACAGTGGTTTACAGTAGGTCCAGCAGTAGTGATATGAGCTAAAATACTCACACTGCCCAGTCTCCACGGAAACATAAAATGGACTGTGATAAAATACCCAGCAGCAGAGTCCACTGACTGTAGAGATCCATCCTGCCTAAGGTGTTAAGGGTCATGTTTGCAACCTCATAAGGCTCTTGGAGATCATCCCTGCTCTAAATCTGCTGGCGAGGAAAAGCCTTGCACCCAACACCACGTTTTGGTGTTTTATCAGTGTTTCCACTTCCTGCCACATTCCCACTTGACTCTTAACCGACGCAAACCACAGCAACATGCTCTTGCCTTGGAAATGTAGGTGTTTATATTGAAAGAACCATGGTTAGTTCAGTCAATACTTCTAATAAGCATTGATTAATCCAGCCATATATGTATTTTAAATGATTGATTGTTAATAGTAAATGAACTGTTGGGAGTATAATAAAGTAGAACAAACACAATAATTACCAAGGGCACAAGATGTATAACCAATGGTCTCAAACCCAAAGGTATCCATGTGAAATAATAAAACAGTTTACTCGAACAACTATACTGCAGATCTTTTCAAGGAGGATTCAAAAGGATCAACCAACTAAAAATATTAAAAAAGTTACAAATTACATGTTTATGGAGTATACACATAATCACTCAGAAAAACAAATGGTATCTATGGTAACCCCTTTATACAGAGCCATAGTCATGGTCAACACACACTGTATAATTATCAGATGGAAAGACAAACACTCAGCAGGCACACACACCATCTTTCACGCTTTGTCTCACTTTTCATATGACAGATGTAAACAACACACACACGCACATGCACACAAACACTCACACACACACACACACACACACACACACACACACACACACACACACACACACAAGGGCATTGCACACATCATCAGCAACAACTCTCCTGACACCCACCACCAATTTATTGTGTTGTTCACATGCTGTCCCTGGGGTGAGAAGCTATGAGTGGGGGGGGGGGGTAAGAAAAGAGAACAAAGGCACAACAGAGCACAATGCCACGTTTGGGTCTTTAATGTCTAACATAATAATATAATTGCTTGTTATATCCAATGTAGCAGTGTTCTGTTAATCTGTCATGAAGTGATACTCTTTCAAGGCAAGTAATATATAACACAAACCAGTTGCCAGGCCTATGCACATAAACATGTTTGTGCCATCTCTCACTTCTGAGATCCAATAAATTGGGCATACATTTAAGTGTTTAACTTTTATTTAACACAAAATACTAATTACTTCATGCTCCATGCTGTGTGAAGCTTCAGTTATTTTCCCCCTACATGCTGTAATTACAATGTAACCCAGAGACTGCAGGGGCACGGTGTCAGATACATTTTATCCAGCTCCAGGCTATTGCCTTTGTGCTAAGCTAAACTAGTTAGCTGCTTGTGATGGATTCATATTTACTGCAGAGAGAAGTCATCTAACTGTCAGCATGTAGGTGAATAAGCATATTCCCATTCCTTTAAATTATGCCAAAGAAATGCTAATACTGACTTAAGGTTACTGTATATCTGGATCTAATGCTATATTCTGTTCAAGCTTCAGGCTCATCTTTAATCTTGTTAGGACATGCATTGAAAGGAAAGCAAATGATGGTATAAGTTTAAATAATTAGAATTTACAGTGTGAAAAATATTTCAGTTTTCACAACACCCACGTTGTGACAACACTCTGATATATCTCTCTCCATAGAATAACACTAGCTCAAGTGATTTTGCTGTAATCATGACCAAGCAATCTAAAATGCGCCAAGAATTGCAAATAATCCCCAAATCCCAACACAGAGCCGAACCATATGTTAAATTAGAATGTGTTCAGCCTCCCTTATTGCAACACAATCAGGATAAGCCATGCTTCCAAATGAAATTGTAGTGATTGTAAGCATTCTGCAGAACAGGATTCGAGTTTCTGTCAGAGACACAGAGCGTTCCCTCTGGAGTCCCTCAACAACCCCCACAGATATTATGCAGAGGGATACTGCAAAAGTATCCTGGAGCATGCCAAATGTAGAGATAACACTATGCCCTCTAAATATCATGGACCATCGGTGGCTTCTGAGATTACTGCACAACTCTGAACCAAATGTGGATCACCATATGGTTGCTTATTTAAATATGAACAAAACCATGCTTTGTGTTAAGGCTCAGTTTTTTCCTATATTTTGAGATTAAGAATACCAACATTCTTTAAAGATTAGATTAAACCATGAAACACCTTCGTCTGGCTTTACTATGTACCCTATATGCTGTTGGTCTAGGTATAAATCATGGGATGACCTTGAAAAACTGAATTGCTTACAACAATGCACTCAGACTTGAAATATAAGGCTATACAATATTTTGAAATAACTTTAAAATAATTCTACATTCCTTCAGTATCTTAAAATGGAGATACATTTCGTACAAATATTAAGTATTTCTCAAGCTTCCAGCTATATAAGAGGGATCTTCAAAACAAAACTAATATTGGTAGTGCTTAGAAGTTCAAACAACTTTAATGAACATGTACAAGAAATGTCTCTGTTTTTAGAATTTCACCATAAGATCTTGTTAAAGGCTTTTTATCATTTCAACATAAACGTTCCTTTAACTTTGTCATACTCCTTTAAACTTGTATTGTACTTATACTGATCCATATGCTATGGCATTGTTTACATTCAAATTAAGTTTATGCAAATGTTTTTACTTATCTGGTGTGAACTGCCTACAAACGGTAGTTAGTTTTCTCAACTAAATCACAAACTGAGGCTAAGAGAAGAGTCTTAATTTAGTCCCAAAATTATCTCTATCACTAGCTCACACAGCCCCAACAGGCACAACTGGCACCTGGCTTAATAGAAATTGAATAACAAAAATCTCTTTCAACAGTGCTTTAACAGAAATATTGAGAGGCATATGCATTACTGAACAAGCTGGGTTCCAACCCCTGAATTGTCTGGCCACTTTTTCCAATTTGTCTAGGTAAAAAACTCTCAGGTAAAGAAACAACCGAGCCATGAGGCACAACGCGTATGAGACTGCTGCTGGAGACTTATCAATCTGTGTCGGAGACAGAAAATGGGTGCTCCATATTTCAACATGCTCTGCGGTGATGTGACATTATGCAGGCAGCAGAGTCCCTGGAAATGAGCCACCCATACTGAAGATGAAGTGGACAGGAAAGCACCCGTTTCCAGTGCTTGAAATGGCACTCAGTCACGAGTGCCACTTCATTCCTTGACGAGCATTCTTGAAACTGTATTCTACCAGATCTGATGGTGAGTTTGGATTGAAGTAGACACCAGAATGTATTATCCAATGAATGAGGTACTCAAACATGGCTGCTCATTATTTCCACTGAAAGCTGTTCACATGCAGCATACACCAACACAAAAAATATCTAATTTGTTCATATAAATGTTGGATTGATACAGCTTTTTGCAGATTTTAAATTAGTTTGACCTAATTGTTGAAATTGTTGTGCCATTGTTTGGTTGTGTGTGATGCTTAGAAAGTCTTTTAATTTGTGTAATTGCTGTGCATACATCCTAGCCTGGATGGCTCAATCATTCAAAGAAACAAAGAGAGAACACAGACCTAATTTGTACAAAGTACTTAGCGAAAACAAGTTCACTCGATAATACTCATATCAAGTAAAACGATTGACTTATGAGCAACACACTGAAACCAAATTAAAGCATTACTTTATTAAGTCTCTATCAGCATAATGATTTCCTATAAAGCTAAGAGGCAACAGAACCATATAATAACATTTGGGTTCATTTTGAATGAGCATATTTTGCTTTACTCGCTGATAGAAAATCACCTGATACACCAGGTGGGAATAGCCTAAACTGCAGCAGGACCCAAACATTATTCATTGTCTCCTTTCAATGCCATGGGGAAAACATCAGAAAAAACTAAAGAGAGTAAGTGAACCGTCGACACTAATCTTTCAATGCATCTATTCATTTTCACATCGGATGAACTTTCTATATTTTGCCCTAAGAAGCATCTTAAACAGAATTCAGTGTGACCCTTAGGTCTGACAGGTGGATGATATCTGATACCATTCCATCTTTTTAAAGTACCACATGTTCATGTTCTGTGTGACCTACAACAGAGGCAGGGACATCGCTCCTGGGTGACAATTCCTAGGAAAAAGATTTAAAAAATGTGCTTTGTATCGGACAAAACTGGGCATTCAAGAAGAGGTTGAGAGGCAACAGAAAGGTTACTCATTAGTTGTGTTGAAAGTGATTGGTTGTGTGTTCAACTGGGAATTCTGTATTTCAAAGGCAACAAAAAAGCGTTTGGGAATAGGACTGATTCTCTGAAGTAAAGCAGTGTTGTGCCGTCCAAACGGTTGCCATTAAAAAGTCCTTTTATCCCAGATTTATTTCATATTTTTTACATTATAAAATATGTTATGAACTCATGATAAATGATCCCCTTTGTTCCTCGCTTTAATTTCCCGCCCTATAAAATATTCCTCTTATGAGTGTTATGTTGCTGTGCCAAGACCACACCCTTCCTCGCCTTGTCTAAAAAGTTAACACGCACGCACACACACACACACACACACACACACACACACACACACACACACACACACACACACACACACACACAGCACCACATCTGACACCAAAATCAAAAACCTTGTAAAATCCCAAAAGCAAGAAGATTCACACTTGAATGGATAACAGCTGTAATTCCTCAGATAGTAGGGGAAACATTTGGGAAGAGTTACTCCCTAATGTCTGTGTTCAAGAGCGCTGCCAAAACTTCATGAGAAAAACAAGCGAGAGAAGAAGCCTCTGTAGTTTAGTTGAATGCGCTTTTCCTTTTCTTTTCACGTCATTGGTTCTCAATGGGTTTGTCATTCCACATAACAGTATATGAGTGCTTCTAAACACTCTTTATTATCTTGTTTAGTTTCTTTCGTTTTAATACATCTGAACATGTGATTAGTGAGCTTTCTCTATCTTTTCAGGAAAACATGTAAAAGCCAGCAAGGACATAAAGTGGATTGAATTTCAGACTTTCTTCTTTTTTGTGTCACCGTGAAAGCAGAACAATATATCAATGTCCAATCAACTGCATTACATTTGACAACACATCTTTGTTTTTTATTATGAATTAATTTGTACGACCAAATAATAAACACATTTTTTTTCGATATTGTCATGATCAATCAATCAATGTTTATTTATATAGCCCAATATCACAAATGTTACATTTGTCTCAGTGGTCTTCACAGTTTGTACAGAATATCAGTATGACAATACGACACCCTCTGTCCTTTGACCCTCACATCGTACAAGGAAAAACTTCCAGAGAAAACCCAGTAAAGGGAAAAATGGGAGAAACCTCAGGGAGAGCAACAGAGGAGGGATCCCTCTCCCAGGACGGACAGACGTGCAATAGATGCCCTGTGTAAATCGAAGAGATAATACATTTGCAACATAGGTAGTCCAAATGTTTGGAAATGCATGTGTCTATAATAAGAAGATGAATCCACGAGGATGTCAGCAATCTTGTCGGAGCCATCAGGGAAGTAGTATGGTGAGAGTCAGGCAGGACCGCAGAGACAGGTTCAGCCACGACCCGAAGTCCAGGACTCAGATCCAGTGCTCAGGATAGAGGATCCAGGACACACGACCACAGCAACAGGATTAGCCTCGACTCAGGATCCCGGCATAGATATGGACACAAAAAAGACATTTGGGGGAAGCTGGGTTAATCGGAACATGAGAGTACACAGGTACAAACAGCCAGAAAGACGGAGTAAGGTGCCCCCCCGAACAGTCCAAGCCTATAGCAGCTAAACTAACGTGTCTACATACATGCACTCCCTTAGGATAGGTTGAGGGAAAAGGGTAGCAAGTAAGAAGTAGGAAACAGAGGTGGAGAGGCACACAGGGAGAAAGGTCCCCACTGGAACCTGAATTGGTTAGAGGTAAGGAGTAGGTCTGTGGCGACGTTCCACACTCCCCGGCCGGGCTAGGCGTTCTCTGCAACCTGTTACCCTCTAATAGAACCTCGAGAGGTCAGAGAGGGGAAAGGTTTTGGATAAAGTTTTAAATATAAGATCTAAGTTTTTAGGATTTAAGTGAAAGAGTAAGAACTAAAATGTATAGGTGAAGAGGCACAACGTATCTACGTCAATGCACTCTTATTGAATTATTTTATTTTATCACTATAAGCTTTATCAAAAAGGAAGGTCTTAAGCGTACTCTTAAAAACGGATAGGTTGTCTGCCGCCCGAACACAACACATGATAAACTGTATATACTAGCTTTTTTTGGGATACTTTTCCATTTGGGATAATAACATTACATACGTGGAAACCCCTCCTGAGAGCCCTCTTTGAAGCCTTTCCATTTTCACCGGCGTACATTTTGGGACACATGATCAAGCTGGAGGTACAACTTTGGTGGTAGAGTTGATTCCCTCGCTCGCTTTGTTTGTACTCGGAGCTCGTCCTGATTACACAGTCAAAATGATTGCAATTTGGCAAGCAGCTTAACTCAAATGACTTCAGATGTTCATGAGTTTCATGCGGAGATAAATAAAATCTTATCTCATTTTTGGGGATTAGGCCTAGAGGTGTGGTCCAAGAAGGAAGTCATATATTGATTATTCATCAGGAATATCATCTGGCTGCCAAAAAGCTCTGACTTTATCTTCAAACATCAACATAACCTGAGATGCACTCTTGGACAGTTTGGGAAACTCCCTCATTCTTTGCCAGAGACCCGTGGATTGTATTTCATTTTGGTATGAAAAATATGCGTGGGATTATATTATTATATAATTATATGTTTCCTTACAATCCATTGGCTCTTTTTTGCATTTATGTTGGTCTGCTCAGTGGTTTTATGGTTTTAATGTGGCTATCAAAAAGAAAAAGGATACTTAATCCACTCCCAAAAAACTGAAGAGGCACTTGAAAGAAATCCATAAAAATGTTCTTTGTTTTTTGTAGTGCTTCCATTTAATTAGACACTTGGAATGTTCATTATAACTGAGACACTCAGAGTTTATTATCCGGGCTTTGGCTTGATAGACGTTCTCTTGACGTCAGATTCAGATCAAAGCACCTTATTTGTCACCCTGATCATTTGTTGACCTAGAACTGACATTTTAACGATTCACTGCTTGTGTACTGTCTGGGTTTGTGTGTGCACAATTTGTATCTGATGACAGTCAGATACAATATGTAAATTCGCGAAATATCAACCCGGAGAAGAACTGTAACGCACATGTGTGTAATCATCTGTGGTAAAGATGCCGAGCAAAACAACTGAAAGGCATTTGTCTGTTTATCTCAAACACACCCTCAATATACATATTTTCTTTACATATAGGGATAGGAACTCTGGAGAGACTTTTAAGCTGCTTTAAGCTTCTCTTGTGCCAAATTGGACTCACTTTTATTCACAGTAGTTCTGTGTGAATAAATCATAAGATTAGAGTCTGGATGCTGATATTAATTTAAATATGTCGCCTATATTGAACATGCAGATTAAGTTGAGTCTTAACTTATATCTTTGCATAGTGTGGACAAGTCATTTTAAATACATGTACATCTTCTTACATCAAAACAAGCCTGTGATTTTAAAATGATAAAAAATGTATTTATATTTGTCGTCATGTTTGCAACAAGTTTGCCTCTGTTTCTTTGACAGTTCACTTTGTGTCGAGCTGAGACAAACTGAACTGTATCCAAATGTATAAGAAATAATAGTCTTTGTATTGCATGTAGGCATATTCAGAAGTCTCCTTATCTGCTATAGGGAGAGCGGATTTCGTGCTGCCAGCTTCACTTCTACCAGCAGTGAGCTAATTACCCCACACTGTCCTCAATTCCCAAGCTGTTTTCCCAGATCTCCAAGGGAGAAGAAACACATTTTTTGGGGGCTTATGCTGATCAAAGATGACTCTTGAATTGCAATGGAAACATGTCAAGTGTACTGCTTTGTAAAGAGAGGGATGAGAATATTGAAAATCCTCCTTTGCTTAGCAGAGTTTCTCACTGACTGACTCAGGCGCAGCCAAGACAATCCTTAGCACACCCTCTGAATTATTTACATATTCCAGCAGGGGTGCATAAACAATACTGTTATATGCCTGGCTGAGTGAGAATGGACGCAAACATGCCCTGACAGCTATCATATTGCAGTGCTCAGCCTCGGACCATGTGTTGATGGAAGAGTCCATGTAGCAAAGGGAGACAGTATCTGCAAGCAGGGTCGAATTATTGATCGTAACCCAGGGACCAATGGTGGTGTCGTGTCAGTGGCCCTCCCAACCTCGCTTAACTTATTGATCACTTAATAGTTTTTGCCAAGGCAGTCAATATTGATGCAGGGATTGATCTTTAACATTTACCTTAGTCTCTACAAATTAACCTGCATAGTGCATCATGTCAGCAAATAGCATTTTTGATTGATTTCAACCCAAATGTTTTTATCTTTTTGGCTAGCATTACAAAGTATAATTAAATCAATATAAAATGTGGATCTGTTCTGGTTGATTGCCGACAATGAACAGAAGATGCTGGTCTTCAGGGCAATGTTGTCTATCAATATCAGTGAAAGGACTGTCTCTGTAGAATACTAATACAAGGACATTGGATTGTTAAACATACCCTTACGCCTGTTTCAATTATAAATGAGCTACTTAGGATGCACGTCAAAAGATGAAATAACCTTGGACGGTTCCCTTTCTTTTCTGTCTTCTCTGATATATTTTTCAAAACACCTGTAATCACAGCTTCATTTCTATGAAGTTTACCATGAAATATACTCTTTGTATTGCAATTTAATGACATAGTGTACAATAGACTTTGAGCTTCTCAAATGAAACGAAGAGAATAAGCTCATCGAAACATAACATCCTCCCGCAAATAATTGAACAATTAAATTACAATAACAGCGAGACTGGCATTTAGTAATTGGTGACATTTGCTGTCATACTCATTTTTCAACAACTTCCTGGAGGTATTTAATAAACTAGCTCAGGAAAAAAAGAGTTCTCACACGGGAATAGGTAAACACTGCGATACTGTTTGCTCTCTATAAGTAGAAGGTGTAAAGTGTCACCTCTTGTTTCTCTCTTTTGTCTTCTTCTTCTCCACCCACAGAGTGACTGCACGCTGTGGCCTCAGATGTATCATCATCATTGTGTCTGGGCAGTGCAGAGGGAAAAAAACGGATTCATGAGTGCTTTATGAGGCAAAGAAACTTGTCAAACGTTTAAAATATAATTTGAAATTAATGACCTAATTCCCACAGACCAAACTGGTACTCCGGAAAGAGCTCTGGGGAACTTTACCAGCGATACAGTGTGTTTAAGAGTTGATGGCTTTGGAATCTACCAACATCTTTAAGTTTATAGGACTATATTGGTCATTTCATCTGTATTGACACATACATTTGATTACATTAACATGTCAAAATTACAACTCATCGTTTAAGGTGGATTCATGTAGAACTCCCTCCCCCATTTCCCTGTTTTCAGTTACGCTAGCGGACTTCTGGGAATAACTTCATGTTTAGCATTGAGCTTTCAAGAGTGTAATCAATCTTTTAATCTTTGCAAAAACCTTGAGGACATTGCTGTATGTGAATACATTTTAAATAGATAGTTTAATAATGATTTAAGTGGTTAACAATGTACGTGAACTACTTTAGTTTATGCATCCTTTGCATTATTTAACAATCATTGTATTATTCTAGTCAAACTGCCATAAAACGGAATATAGAGTTCACCAGTATTATGTCCCTTTTATGACACTTTAAATACTATACAACCAAACACTGTGACAAGCAAATAATCCACACACAGACACGCTAACGCAAAAGCAATAAACACACAAACACACATTTATGCGATTCCTAAATGCCTTTTGTGTGCGGCTTGATAACATTTGAGACCCTGTGGGTGTCAGTAAATACTTTCTATGGCTCCACTGGAACATAAGACTTAAGTAGCCTCAGTAAATGGTTTTATAAGCCGTTCACTGAAGCATGATGTCTCCTTACCTGAAAGTCTTTATGCCTCACACACCACCACTGATACAATTTATTTTTCAGGCAATTGTACCACAGACCGATTCCCTTGATTGATTATATTGCCCCGTCTAAAATGAGCCCTCACTCTTCAAAGAGAAAGAGTCACCCAAGTGGTCATGTGCTTTAGACATGGGCTAACAGCAAACCTATAGGAACTCTCACATTACGAAAATACAAATGAAAGCCAAATTCTTTGTAACTGAATCTTTTGACTGATATTTCTGGTTGGAGCTGAATAGATTTGAAGAGGTTTGTCTAGACTGAGGTTTGTGCAGAGGGCAAACAGCGGATAGCTACCGATGCTTATTGCTGAAAATAAAATCTTCAAAGACGACTTATCATCATTGCAGTGAAGATATTGTAACAAATACTGCATTTAATCACTTTGGTCAGGAAGGGTTAGGGTAACCAGTAATGCTAACGTTTTCTTCATATTTTATAACAGATTACTGAACATACATGATTTACCAATTCCTATCAAATAAACACATTACCACTTGTATATATCACTCCCCCTGTTTTCTATTACCTAAAATGATGCAAAGCAGCTGTTGATTTGATCAGTTAATTGATTGAAATGCTAATCACATCAAACCAGACAAGTTGTAATGAACTCACCCAAGACCCCTACAAAACAAGGTTACTCTTTAATCAGTCTTCCTCTTGGCCTTGTTATACCTTTTAGTTGGCGTTTTGCAGAGGAGCGACTTCACAAAACAATGGGGGTTTTTGGTGCTGGGTGTCATGTGTTTACCTAAGTCTTTGAAGATTTTGGTGGATGGGAAGTCTTCCACTCCCATAATAAATCCTGCTGTTTCATGCAGGTGGACATCATATTGATCTATGCATAAGAAAGTCCTTTGAAGACATGTGCTTCTGTTGGTATGTAGAGTTGTGCTGTGGGAAATAAGTTGCAAAGGTCTTGAGGAAGAAGATCAAGAACAATCCTCAGTGTCAGGGCAGCCCCTCCCTACAGGCCGATCACGCAGACTGCGAGGGGCCTCACCTCGCGGAGGGGGCCTCAGCTTGCGGAGGGTGGTTCATTTTGTGGAGGGTGGTTCATTTTGCAGAAGGAGCCTCATCTGAAGCGCAAATGCGGCGCACCTACAAAGTACGCGCGCCACTAGCACCCCCCGCTCGCGACACAGAGGGCCTCATCAAATAACTTTGCGTGCGGCCACAAGTTGGCCAGGGGCAGCCCTGCTCAGTGTGACCATGCATTTGTTTTCTCGCTACTGCCTGCTTTGTGTGTTTAGAACTGCAGTGTTCACACAAGCAGGCTTTGAAGTGCTCAGCGAAGGGTTGAGTGTCATCTCTATAAATTGTTCTCAAGTCCCAAGCCTCAGACAGTGAACTAAATATTTGTTCAATTTGTGAGAAAAAACAGCTACGTCTTTAATTTGCAAGCTGTTAAAACACTGGTCTTGATCTCGGCTGTTACATAATGTTAACACAATCTGAAAGTGTCAATTCTCGAGGGACACATTTAAATAAACTTTAACCCAAACTGAATCCAGACGATCTGAATAAACAAAGCTGTCTTTAATTAAAAACTGTTGAAAGCCCAACAAGACATTTGAGTCTGTGAAATTAACACGCTGCTTAGTCCTCTTGTTTTGTGTAAACGGTGGAGTTAAGTTAAAAAGAGAAAAATAACATTTGATTGTTTAAACATTTGTTTTCACATCCCAAATGTTGGATATTTTCTTTTCTTCAGCTATCCTGATGCCTGTCTAAAATGACATTTATGTTAGACACTGACTGATACTATCCTGAATTTAAGATTAAGATAGAGTGATTGTATGCCATTTAAGAAGTATTTATATGAATACTTGCATACTACTCATTAAGTCTCCTCTGACAGATGTGAAATTATAACAGAGATGTTTTAGTGAGACTCAAAAAGCTAATTAAACAGCTATGAGAAGAGAAGTTTAGACAGTGTGAAAACCCATGTCAATCATTCAGTATAACCCAATATATCGCTCTATTATGTATTCAGCGCAAACTGACAAAAACGCTGTAGAGTGGAACGTCAGCGGACCATATCTGACTACTCAGCAAACCCAGCCAAATATTATGATTTCCAACCGTAGTTTAAATAAGAAATGCAAGTTTGTGAATGTGGGGGCTCAGGCCAGTGTTTCAGTCAACCAACAGATTGCTGCCCTGGCTGTATTCAGTGGAAACAGATGGTAGTGGGTTCACAGTGGCAGATCATCGTTATTATCGTCATGCAGTGGGGGCGAGTTATAGAAAATGCTCCTTGTTAGGCAATGTATCATGGTTTCTCCCTCAGGAAAACTAAAAGCAATGGGTTCCTTTGTTAAAGTGCAAAGAAATAGGAATACATTTGATGTGAATGCAATATCTTGGCAGTTGTGTTTCCCCTATCTCCTTTTCTATTCATTGATTGAGATAAAATATTTAGTGTTTTTTTTTAGCAGTTTTACACTTTGCCTGATTTTTAACGACAGAGTGCCAGAATGCTCAAAGTAGTTTTATATTGAACATGGCAATCATTGCTCAATCACAATCTCATATTGGTGCATTTGTATTGTTAGCACTCAGTTCATTTGCTGCATAACAAAAGTATAATACTAATCAGACTGACAAAGAGAGGGAAAGCATGAGCTAGTGCAGTGGTATTAACAGCCTGGGACTAACAGAAGAGGGACGAGAGGAATAAAGAAGCCTGCTGTGGGAACACATAACTCCGCTGTAAGAGGAAGGGAAAAGAAGATACAATGCAATATTCTCTTTGGAATTAATTCAATGTCTCTTCTCCAAGAGCATCTAATTTAGTGTTGCTTGCCTTCCTTACTGTCTCAATCTGCCCCGCGCTCTCTCTGTCTCTCCCACTCTCTTCATCCATCTCCTTTACTCTCTCGCTGTTTCCATCCTGCTCTGTGCCCCCCCCCCCCCCCCCCCCCCCCCCCAACCCACCACCCTTCTAACCACCACCTCTTTTCCCTTGGCTGTCTCTCGTTCTCTTTCTGTGCCTTAGGCCTTTGTTAGACTGTCTTTGTGGCGAGAGCAGAGAAAAAGAGGGAGGCCTTGAACACGACTCAAGCAATCTGATTGGGAAGGAGAGCACGAGAACCTGAAGACATGGGAGATGAGAGAGTGAACGGGTGGATATGAAAAACCTCTTCTCCCCCCTGTGAGAGACAGAGGGAATGAGAAAGGAGAGGGAGCTTACTGATGGAAACACAGACAGGCAAGGAAGAAAAAGTGATTATCCCCTTATCCACTGTTTTAAAGAGGTTAACCTCATTAAAATTGTGGTTACGAAAACGCTGAGGGCACGAAAGATATAAAAGCCTTATGCCAATGGTCCATTCTCAGACGCAATTCATAGATTCTTTACCCATTAAGTTTTTTTATTACACTTCTGCATCCTTAATAAGGTTCTTTAGCCCCCCTTGTCCATATGGATGAAAGGATACACTCTACGTACGTGCCCTTCAAGGTGCATATTAATGCTGGAAAAGAAATGGCAGACACTCCTCTCAAACTCTGTAACTCTAGAAATGAAAACATGCACTTGCCTTTAGAGGCTGAAATAAAACAAAAACGCAGTAAATGAGTAAAATATGAGAAGGTCACTGTGTTTTCCAGCCCGTTGCTCGTCCTAAATGGGTCCCCGTGGCCTAAATGAGGATGGATGTGAGCTGAACTGGATTCACTGTTCTGAGCTCAGCCTCTCGACAAGGGCAAAGGAGACAACAATAGTTGAGTTTGAGGGACTGGCTTTGGCAAGATTTAGATATACTAGTGTGGAGGATGCACAGAATACAGTTATAGGATGGATCTGTGTTAGTGTGAAGACTGGTGAAGAATGTGAGGAGGTGGAGGGGGATGTATTTAGTGCACGGACTAGCAAGCCTTTGTGAATCCTCTCTGATCATCTCTCTGTTGTTTGTTCTTTCTCTCTGTCTCTGTGGCACATACAACTGAAGCCTAATGAGGATGTGTGTGTCTGTTGTACGGTTGTAACACACTACCAAGTCAAACAAATACAAAAGCATTATGTTTAGCTTTTTATATAGTACATTCCTAACTCCAGACCAAATGTAATACAGATAAAATAACACCACTGAAACAATGTGAGGTGCTGGGATTGTAGGAATAGAGGACGGCGTCTCATTAAGATGATAGCAGACTTTACTGGAGAAACTGCAGATGATTTATAGGTCTTCTTGACCAAGTGCATACAGTTATAGGTCTCTGTCTACATTAAACCATGGGACACCTGATATCTTCCATGATTCATGACGAGGAGCTTGGAAACACTTCAAGGTCAGACTGATAACTATGGGATGTCTGAGTCTGGCCCTATTTTTTAAGTTGTGCTGATTTTTTTTCTAAAATGTGTAGAAAAATAGAAGTTTGGCATTAAACAGGATCATGATGTCCCTTACAAATTATGCATTCTCCATAATGACCAATTACTGCGCCTCAGTAAATGTCACCTGATGACTACTATCCAAAACTGCATGTTCATGGCTTGCAGGAGGAAACTATTAACAAACACAATAAAAACTTAAAACTCTCTCATACTTTGGCCAAATATATAGTTTAGTAATTAACATGGAGCACACCTGAGGACCCATAATCATAGTCCTCACCATGGGTGCATCAGTGTGAAATCACCAAGGTGTTATTGTTAGACTTGTTTAACCTCAAGTTTCATCAGAATCCAATCAGTGGCAGAAATAACAAGGCGCATGAATCAGTGTGGTGCCACCAGTGTGCTAAACACTCTAATTTTGGAAATGCCACAGCTCGGTGAGATATCTACAGCAGTTGACATTGTAGTTTCATCAGTGCCTTGTCAATGGTACCTGAATGAGTGGATGGATGAAACACAAAGCTGGTTATTAGTTTTAACCTTTCAGTGAGATTATCAGATGAGATGCTGAATTGACCTTTTAACTGAACGGTAAAGTGTAGACCATGACTACATCGGTGCCGCTGTCTTTCACAGAGTTATTAAAAGCATGTTGAAGTTTTGACACTATCTGTTTCAGTAACCATCACAACAGACAATGTAATAATGTGATGCTAAGGAACTCAATGTTATACTGACATGTTCTAATGTGACCTACAACGTAATTAATTTGCATTACAGAAAGGCCCAATTTAATATTTTGGATGGTAATACATGTTCAACATCGGCTACTGATGATTTCCAGAGAGGAGGTACTTGAAAAAGCTATCCAACTTCCTCAGGCTTGAAAGGAAAGTCATGCAAAGTGGAGAGGAAGAGGTTCAAGGAAAGGCAAAGGAGGCTGATTATACACAATTTAAAGTCCAAACCCCGGAAGACTTTTTGGAAGTGCTCTTCAGTAGGGGAGGGAGCAGGAAGAGGTGTCTCCATCAGCGAGACAGCGCCCCAGTCGGTTTACCGTGACGGACCGTGAAGCGCACATCCTCCCGTGAGACAAACGGACTGTCCTTGAAGCTGCGTCAAAATCCACCGACTAGACAGGAAGTTAGGTGTTTGTACCTTCAAACAAAAGCTTAACTTCAAAAAATGAAATAACTATTTAGTCCTTGCCAGATAGCTTTATAAGTGGCAGTATTTACAAAAAAAGATTGCTCACCATAAAGCTTTATAAATAGCAGTATTTTCCAAAAAATATATTAATTCAACATATCTACTGAAACACGACTGCGCACAAATAATGCATATCCTTTAATGCAATACATGCAGTTAAACGTCTTGTCTGTTATACTTTTCTAGTCATTTTAATTATACTTTACACTGTCATCTAGCCTATGTTTGTTAATCTGTACAGATGAGACAAACGTGTTTTGTAATATTGGGATATCTGGGCTTTAAATACATTTTGATATTATTTGATTTAAACCACATATTGGCATTATTGGGAAGCCAAAGCAGTATATTTCAAACATTAATTGATTTATTTCCTGCTTTTATTTTGGTAGCCTGGCGGAAAACCGGATATACGAAGCTCGTGCTGGCTTGACAGCAGTTGTCCGGCAGCACTGAGCGCACACGCCGCTCTCTACATCGCACCACTGCGGTAGGAGCGGGGAGGCAGCAGCACAGGGGGACCCGGCGGACACCCTCCACTTGTTCCTGCACGAAAACAAATCCAGGTGGTCTCTCTGCCGACTTTATCACAGAGGAGGACTTTACCTGAGATGACATAGCGAGCAACAGCTCCCAGGGCAAACCTCACAGCCCAGCGAGAGCGAAGGAGGGAGAACTTTTGGCTGTTGCTGTTGTATTTACCACACCTGCGTAACCTTGGAAGTCAGACCTGTCTATTGTGAGAGGATGGGACCGCTTCTCCTCGCCATCGCCCTGTGTTTGGGCACCGCTGTCCCGCAGCATGTGAACGGTGAGTGGAAAAGTGACATTGTCGTTGTCAAACATATTTTACACGGATAGCTCTAGCGTGGGAGTAGCTCAAACTGTCCACCAGCGATGAAAACATCTTCAAATATCAAAAGTGACTATGTTAAATTAGTATAAATGAGACATGGAAGATGAGAGATTACCCATGGTAATGTCCGCCTGTGTTGTTTGCGGAATGCAAGCAGCCTGTCAGCACGGTTTGGCAACAGACCACTATCGCGTGTAATCTGTGCATGCAAAACTCGTTGCTAAATTGTTATAGCCTACTTTACGTTTAAGCAACACTTGTTTGAGTACATGAAACATATGGTGGATTTTTATTTTATTCTAACGTTTTTCTCCGTGATAGGGAGGACATCAGTTCTTACAGCAGGCGCACATTTTAATCAGAAATGTGCACCGCTCCTGTATTTAATGCGCCCTCACAGTGATAATCTTCAACTGTTTGCCTCGCTCCTCCGTGATGCTTCCAGAGGATAAAAAAAAGAAGCTGTGCATCCTGATTTAGCCCGGGTTGGTTAAGATAGAAAGGACGTCACTTTTCCAACTGAAGTAATAAGAAAAGATAAACCAGACCTAGATGCTATCACATAGAGGAGATAGAGGAGAGCCTCCTATGTTAGTTACATCATGGCACCACTTGACTAGGATGACATCAGGAGAAGGTCAGTTGTGCATTATTAAGTCTAATATAGAGTTTTGACAAAACTGCCAGGTGGCTCTAAGCACAGTGAAATTATTGTTAAAGGCTTATATTCACCTTGCCCACTGATCAGCATTCAAACTATTCCCATCCCTCCTCCTTCGCCCTTCTGGTTTCTGGTGATAGGAATATTTAAGACGTGTATACTTCCCATGAACAGTGCAGAACAGTACCTGTGGGATTAGTGTAAAGAAATCAGTGTATCCCTTATGGAAGTAGGTCATGCCATCCGTCCTGTCTCTATTCATTTAGCCACATGCTCGTCTCCGGAGTCCCACATGTCAGACAGACCTCAGTCTCCCCACCAGGAGTGTGCCTTAAGGCAGAGTTTCTAAGGCTCCTTAAGAATGCAGTGTCAACTCAGAATCAGCTGCTAGAAGATATTATACTCTCCGCTAGGCTGGCATAATGAAAGCCGAGGTAAAACAGAGAGCTTTGGTGCCGTGGGTCGACTTGTTTCAAGGCTCAGGGAGTTAAAAATACACCCTGCACTTGTCCCTCAAGAAATCATATCCTGGTTAAATTTGTTGTATTGTAAATGGATTTTTCTCCATCTGTTTCTTAACTGAGTACAGCTGTTTTTAGGAGAAGATGGGGTTATATGTAGGGTGCTAACATATTTTGATCTGTTTTTGAGCATCCTTATAACTATCCTTATCACGTTAGCAGCTATTATAGCAGCACAATTTTTCTTTTTCAAACTGAAAGAGAGATAGACTGGACAGGAATCAAAAGGTCCAACAGCATTGAAATCCCCATCATAAATAATGCATAGTGATGATTAGATTTATTGGCCGAAGCTCCTTGCTTTGCCTCATTGCTGAAAAGTAGCAGGTGTCTTCAGCAACAGCTGCTAACAGACAATCTATTGAGAATGTCACAGGGTGCCTCTGTCCACTGAAACAAATTGATAGGGTAGAAACATTCACCTTCAGGTAAAACAGGCTGCATTGTTCCAAGTCAGTGTGCAATACATCACTTCCTCTGGTTGGTTACTGGTGCTGACACTCACACATTGTTTGGGATTCAGCCTGTCCGCCTGAACAAAGCACATGACTGCACCACTGGGCTCTCTAAGATGCTTTTGTGCCTGTTTAGAGAGTCCGCATTAATGCATTTTATGCATCTTAATTTGAGTCTCAGTCTGGTTATAATGGCTGCACAAGTATAGTCTTTTAGGCAAATGGACAGCCATCTGGAGGGGGTAATGGGACTGCATGCTATTGGGGAATCATGATTAGTGTTAATATTGTTGGTCACTGTTCATTTCACTCAAAGATTTAACTCGCTAAACACAGTTGAATGAGTTTAATTGTTCAGTTGGTCAAACACAAAGCACTGATGTAGAAACGTTGTGATTTCTAGAATAAATGGGTTTAGATTGGATCTTTAGTTTCTTGTCCTGCTAACAAACTGCACATTTTCGACACTTTATAATTTGTGCTATAGCATTATTGACATATTGTACATTTGGATGAACAAAAGAACCAGCTGCAAATTAGATAGATGTAAACTAACTAATTTACATTTTCCATGCACACTGGGCTATAATTATTATTATTATCAGCGATCAATCCATTATATAATATATTGATCGCTGCAGATATATGACCTCAGATATGTAAACAAATGGCTGCAGCAGTACAGTATTGGCAAGAGCTGAAGCAATTAGCTGATGAATGATCAAACAACAGAAAACGAGATAGATTTCTCTCACTGTTACATTACGAATCAGTTTTGCATTTGCTGAAGGTGTTTTTCTTTTATAGATCACACCCATTGTCTGATCTGTTCAACCAAATCATAATAATATCATAATGTATTCATCATATGTGTCATACTTAACACATTTCCCAAACATTTGCTGGTGAAAGCTTCTCAAATGTGATAATTGACTGCTTTTTCATCAATCTAAATACAGTTTTATTTTCACATTTTTTTTAGATTAAACATTTAATCAAGAATATAAGTCCTGAAAAATGCATTTTATAAATATATTTCTAACCCTTAGGATATTTAATGAATTAAACAACTCAGTTCGTTTTTGAATTGTGCTTGGTTTACTTTAAAGTGGACCTATCATGCTATATTTGAACAATATATTGTAGGGCCATACCTATATAAAACATGTCTGTGAAGTTTTTTTTCAAAATACCAAACAGATCATGCATTTTAGTCATGCCTCATTTCGCTCTATTTGCTCTTTCCAGCCCTGCCTACAGTAGGCGAGAGCCCACATGATCTGCATATGTGTGCTATATACCTCACCATATTTATGAAGGGATATTTCTTCTTCTTCTTCTTTATATTTTTGACACATTTCTGTGGTATTTCTGTCATATTTTGCATAGAGTTGAACTGAGGTGGTTGTTTGAAAGGAAGAGAAAAAAGGAATTCGTTTTCTTCAACATTTGAGTTGAAGGAAATGAAATGCTACCAATTCTAAATATGTTATTTTCACTTGTTTCCTACTCCAGTAAAGCAACTGCTGGTAAAAATCATCTTGGACAAATAGGAATAAAAAACAGAAACTTTTTCACCACCGCTTTTTAAAGACCCTGTATATACCCTTACCCACTTACAGGCCTGGCATATGTACTACAGCGTCTCCAGCGCTTTCGTGCGGCAATGGCCGGCTGTGGCCCAACCCCCCATTCCCCTGATAGGTGGAGAGTTACCCATATAGGCGGAGCTCCTCGTTTCTGACGTCAGAGATATTTCAAATCTGGATCAGTCTGTATCAGATCCGTTGCAGCCCCGTTTTTAGAGATTTGGGTATGAAGGAAAAGAGAGAGGGTTGTGTTTTCTGACACTTGACGAGATCCCTGACTCACCGAGAACACATATTCATGTATAAAAGACGTACAAAAGTGCATTTTGCATGATAGGTCCCCTTTAAATTAAACACTTTTATGTCTGCTTTCCACTGTGCAGAAACAAATAGGGCTTTTGTTATGGTGGGAATACTAATAGAAAATGCTTTCCCAAAATGCATGCAGAATATAAAAGTATATCTAAACATTCATTACATTTACTAGCCACTGAAGGTTATGGTAGATGTACAGGTGACTTTAATAACAATGCCTTGCAAAAATGCCCTTCACGGTTTTAAATGGCACAGTCTTCAATCAGTCGAGAAAGGTCAGACCTCTGTCAGATCAGCAGACACGATAAGCAAAGGACTGAAAGCAACTCATTGGAAGACAACCTACACACAAGGAAATTACACATGGGATATCACAACATGGGAATCAATCTTTCCACAAAGCCTCCTCCTGTTGCTGTTTTAACAATGGCTTCTGACTTAGTGTTTTTTTTCATGTTGACGGGGCATGATTGGGTTATTAATTGTCACTGCAGACGTTCTTTAATCCCATTAATAGTCAAAGGAGAGTTAATTTGTCTCCCATGTCGACATTTTAATGGATTTTGATTCTATTTGTCTTTGCTGTAGGCTGGCATGTCTTGTCCTGCCTACATTTTTTCTTGACTTATTGGGAGGGTATGAGAGACACAGTTACAGAGGTTTCAAGGACACACACTAAGAACATGGTCCTCAGATAAGAATGGGCAGCACAATGGTAAAATACGTTTTTTGAGTCATTACATACTTGTATAATCTTTCAGACAAAAACTACTTGATCGTATTGTGTATTACCTGACTAATCATCATGATCTAACTTAGCTCAAATACTAGTGTAGACGAGGTACTGTGGTTTTGGGCCAATTTTAGATTTTCTAGGTGAATTGAGGCTTAATAACTCTTCATTTTGTCAGACATTGAAAACTAAATGTGTTAATAAGACATACTCAAAGCCTGATCTGCAGTTAAATTAGCCTTTTTTCACACTAGGTATTGCCTGTGTCTATTTACAAAACTCTGGAAACATGGATTTTAAATGTTGCCAGAAATGTTAAAGGTCTAGAAATTACCAAAAGCAGCATGTAATATTATGAAGGCTGGCATAAGCAGTGATCAATTTAGCATACTAATAATGCCAGTGTCGAATCCAGGCTGTGACTGCGCCAGGAAAAAAAAGGCTCTCTGGAACAGTAAAGAGATTATAAGAGTTTTTCCTTTGTTGTGTCATTTCATGTTGAGTCTACTTCACTTTTTTTTTAAAGCTATGAACAAGCAGCAGAACATCCTCTCGAAGTTTGAGCATTCAAAGGACCACATGCTGGTTTTAAGTAATCCCACTGGGTCGAGATTAATGACTCAAGTTTTGGAGGCACAAGCTGGCCCACAATGTAGGCTCACAGTGTGCGCTTGTGTGTGTCAAAAACATTGCAGATAATGAAGTTATATGATGTATTTTTTAAATGAACTGTAACATATTGTTTGTGAGTTTGCTGAGGCTCACTACTTTCCTGACTCACCACAAAGAAAAGCCATCAAAAGCTATCCAGACAGAACACATCTAGCCTGAAGTAGATAATGTAATTGTATGGTACAGCTGGCCTTAAATTGTTGTTTTGACAAATCTTTTTCATCATGGAACATGTAACAGTTGCAGGTTTAATATCATAGAGTACAGCACACTTTTCAACAATGCTACACAGAAGCTGTTGGTGGAAGGTGATGTGTGGCAGAACAGTGGTTTAATGACTATACTGTTCCAGTGTGAACACTTTTACTTTACTCTCTTTAATTTAATGTTCACATATAAACTTCTGACTGCACCCCGGGAAATGGCTGCCGTGGGTCGCAGCTAATTCTCACTTATTTTCATATGCAATATAAACATATACAGTTGTGTGCTATGGCTTAATAAAGAGGCCAGAGTAATCTACTGATTTTAACTTAATGAGTTCACATACAAACAAACATGGGTTCGCATTCAATTAAAGTGTCAACACTGCAATGCCTTAATAATGCCTATAAAGTGGCAATGATTTGCATTAAGCTAGATTGTAATGAAGCTTATTTTTTTCTAAAACCTTTGAGGTAAAATAATGCATTGTGCTAATTGCATCAGAAAACATTCCATCATTTAGACTTCACTACCATCCACACAGTAGCCTGCCATCATCAATCATCATGATCATCAATCATAATTTTAAGCCCTTCATCTGAGAAATACAGTCAAATAGGGCTGCACGATTTTGGGAAAAAATCTAATTGCGATTTTTCTGACAAATATTGCGATTCGATTTGCGATATTTTTAAGCGACCCAACGGAAGTTTATTGTAAAATGCGGCCATATCTCCGGCTAGGAAAGTCGCATCAACATGCTCCCGTCTCTAGCACCCCGAGCTACGAGTGAAAGAACTAAACTTACATGAAACTTCCGTTGGGTTGCTTTAAAGTCAAGCTTCAGTTTAAGATTCACCCTGTCATAGATGTAAAACATGTGATGGAACATTACTAACCTGACTCAGATGCTTTGTTTCACCAAACCATCTAGGAAAGCTCCATTGGAAGCCATTTGGAAAGGGCAGGCACTTTCAAAAATACTTGGCAGGTGATTGGATCAATCTGTCTATCACCTTCTATCATGGGCCACTTCTGATTGGTTAACAACGGCTGGTACATGTGGAGCACAGCACTTCTGATTGGTGTGGATGACTGAGACACAAGAAAAAAAAAAAAAATGTAAACATTTATTTTAAAAATCGCGATTTCGATTTAAAATCGATTAATCGTTGACCTTCCAGCCCTACAGTCACGGCATAATGCTCTGTACATGTTAACATACACGCTGTAGTTGCTCCCACCCCCCTCTGTCTGCCTGCCTGTTTATTTGCAAATGCAAAACAGGCTACATTTCAACTGCACTGTATTTTCAATATCATTTAGCTACATTAGTATTAAATAAATAGATATGTTTGCCGTCAAACAAAAGCATTTTAAGTGGAAGCTTGCAGGCTGCAACAACAATAAGGCCATATAATTACCGTATAATGTAATCTCTTTGGCTTTTTAACTTATTTAGTTTTTCAAACACCTGCCTTTAAACACATGAAGTGAGTCATTATGTTAAGATATTGCTAGACGACGTGTGTGTGTGTGTGTGTGTGTGTGTGTGTGTGTGTGTGTGTGTGTGTGTGTGTGTGTGTGTGTGTGTGTGTGTGTGTGTGTGTGTGTGTGTGTGTGTGTGTGTGTGTGTGGGGTGTGTGTGTGTGTGTGTGTGTGTGTGTGTGTGTGTGTGTGTGTGTGTGTGTGTGTGTGTGTGTGTGTGTGTGTGTGTGTGTGTGTGTGTGTGTGTGTGTGTGTGTGTGTGTGTGTGTGTGTGTGTGTGTGTGTGTGTGTGTGTGTGTGTGGGTGTGTGTGTGTGTGTGTGTGTGTGTGTGTGTGTGTGTGTGTGTGTGTGTGTGTGTGTGTGTGTGTGTGTGTGTGTGTGTGTGTGTGTGTGTGTGTGTGTGTGTGTGTGTGTGTGAAAAGCTCACTGACAAGCATCAGGGTGGATTTTCACTGCATTCCTAGCCAAGCACAATTTTTGTATTTAAGTTTGGAGTGGATATGCTCAAAAGCACCCATTTCTTTGCCAGGAGAGTGACAGAGCGGCATCAACCTTTCAGTATCAGTGCTGGCCATGAGTGAAAGAGTCCACCTTTCCTCAGCAGATCAATACGCAGAATACATTATTTTGGATTAAGTGCAGAACTGCAGCAGCCTGTATGTCTGAGGAGCTGATCCAGCCTGTTTAAGCTCTTTCGTAAGATTAAAGCTTTAAGACAATGAGATTAAAAACAAAATGTCATATTTCAGACTTTAAAGCTTTTACACGTACGGATGAATGACGCATAGATCTTTGAATGTTTTATCATAACACAAAAAGCAAGCTCCTGACACATTCTCACATTGTAATATCTGCTCTGTTTGAGGATATGAATGCCTTTTATCCTCGTCATTTATATAGTTTTCCCTTCTCTCCAAGTCTGTCTCCTGATATTGTGTCTGTAAACTACTTTCAGTTGTCTGTAGGCCATCCATTCGAATGCTCAGTTTGTAATGGGAAAATATTGTGTTGGTACGTTTTTTCATTAAACACAAAGTTGTGATATTTGTGCCCACATGTATTGAACAAGCACACTTTAATTGCTGAAGTCTGAAGTTAAGCTTGCCTAGGTCAATTTAAGATTGAGGAGTTAAAATAATAATGAGCTTAGCTTCGGTCAGATATAGTATCTCTGATAGGCACACTACTCAACTCAATCTACTTTGTTGAGATCAGATATGGAGGTGGCTTAAGTCTTTACTTCCAACATGCCCTGAGGAGATATGGGCTTATTCTTAATCCAGAAGCATACTTTTATATGCCACCATCATTAACTCCTCCCTCAGATCTGGATCAGTTCCCCCCTCTCTCAAACTGGCTGCTGTCACACCCATTCTCAAAAGACCTGGACTCACACCTGACATCATGTCCAACTTCCGGCCCATCTCAAATCTCCCCTTTCTGTCAAAAATACTTGAACGTGTCGTTGCCTCACAACTTAAAGCCCACCTCAGCTCCAATGATCTCTTTGAGCCATTTCAATCCGGTTTCCGATCAAAACACAGCACCGAAACAGCTCTTCTCAAAATCACAAACAACCTCCTCCTCTCCTCTGACTCCGGCAACCTTAACATCCTCATCCTCCTCGACCTCACCACAGCATTCAACACCATCAACCACGCCATCCTGCTGTCCCTCCTCGAATCATCACTCAACATCACCGACACTGCACTCTCCTGGCTGAAATCCTACCTCACCGACAGACATCAGTTTATCAACATCAACAACTGTACCTCCTCTACTGCTCCTCTGTCCCAAGGTGTCCCCCAGGGTTCGTTGCTTGGCCCCCTCCTCTTCATCCTCTACATGCTCCCCCTTGGCAAAATAATTAGTCGCCACAACCTTCAATTTCACTGCTACGCCGATGACATCCAACTTTATATCTCAACAAAAACCACCTCCTCACCCACACCCGCTCCCGAGACCACATCACATCACTCCCGTCCTCCAGAACCTCCACTGGCTCCCCGTCCGTCAAAGAATCAACTTCAGAGTCCTCCTCATTACTCACAAAGCCCTCAACAATCAGGCCCCCCCCTACCTCACAGACCTGCTGCACCACCACGCCCCTTCCCGCTGCCTCCGCTCATCAGAAGCCAACCTCCTATCCATCCCCACCCGCACCAATCACTGGACCTGGGGGGACAGAGCCTTCTCCGTCGCTGCCCCCTCCCTCTGGAACTCACTCCCCCAACCCATCAGAGACTGCACTGACCTCACCACCTTCAAAAAACTTACAAAATCTCACCTCTTCAATCTGGCTTTTAATGTGTGATTGTTTTTGTATTATTTGACTTTAACTTTAACTATATATTTATTTGTTGTTCCTTCCTTTTCTTTTCCCTTCACTATATCTGTAAAGCATCTTTGAGCACCTGTAAAAGCGCTAACAAATTAAATCTATTATTATTATTATTATTATTATTATTATTATATGTTATGGCCCGATGTCACAATGAATGTACACACCAGGGTCACTAATGCAACCTTAATTATTAACCCTTTAACTCCTTTGCATGTCCCCGAAGCTAAAGTCTCACACTTTATTGTGCCAGGTGACAAATCTATTACTATTATCTTTTCTATCCATCCTTCGATTGTTCTGATTATATCTTGTAAATTAAAGTGAAACAAAAATAACATACAATCCTTAAAGCATTGACATCATTTTCAAATGAATGTCTCCCTACTTTGTTTAGTATTTGTTTATGCATCTCATCTCATTCTCAGATATTTCCCCTCTCAAGTTTACAGCATTTTAACTTATTTCATATTATATATTAGATTATGTCCATACCTGTACTGAGGATGTTGTGTGTGTGTGTGTGTGTGTGTGTGTGTGTGTGTGTGTGTGTGTGTGTGTGTGTGAGAGTGTGTGTGTGGGTGTTTATGCTTGAAGCTGGGAGAAGTAACCCAGAAATGTCATCACACAAAGTCTAGGCAGCAATTCTGGCTCTTAAACACAGCATGGATGTGCATCTATACTTCACTCATTTGCCAAAAAACAAAAACAATATCCCTTTATTTATCATGTCAGCCATTCAGTTTTTACACCAAATTGTGCTAGATGCCAACAAAGGGAATATGTGAGTGATTTAGAACAACAAAGGAGTCTAACTGTTAAAAAGTATTGTTAAAAGGGATATGTTCTTCAACTCAAATATGAACAAACCACCCTGCACTTCTGCCCAGTTTTTTAGGAAGGTTATTTGAGGGGATGAATGAAATGCCATTGAGAAACAAACTGTCTTTTTGATAACAGGGAAATATCTTCAGCAGATGTTTTAGATGTCACTCGGGTGTGTGTGTACCAGGCGGGGTGGAGCTGAGAGCTGAGAGCCATGATGAAAGTGCCTTTTATTGTGAAGTTCAATGAACAGCAACCACTCACCTTCAAACTTCAAAGTAAAGCCCATTAGAAAACTGCCATTCATTGTCACTTACAAAAGAGTGAAAGGGTTGCAACAAGTTGCACCATTTTGGTAATTGCTACAGGTATGGAACTGATGATTGGATTGCTTTCTCCTCCAAAATCTTTTCAGGGGCAATCATGGGCTAACAGAATTCCAAATAAATTGAAACATGTCTGAGGCATCAACATCCAGCAACAAGGCAGCTCTTAGTCACTCAGATGAGCTCAGAAAGACAAGGAGTGGCAAATGACTTACAGACAAAAAGTGTAAGCTTGGTTTAACCCTCTTTTGACTTTAGCGTAATGAAGACAAATCAAACAATAGGAGAAGTTTATACCAGGTCATGTCATTTGATGTATTTACAGGGACATCAGGTAAACTAATTTTGCATTCATTCGGAAATAAATATATCTTATTATTATTATTATTATTATATATTAGAGATGATACTGTCTTTTGGTACACCTTTTCATCAACCATTTAACACTACTATGATTGGTTGGATTTGTGTTTTCCTCTCTATGGACAGCCCAAGTGTAAAGCAGACACGCTGGTGATAAGACAGAAATACTCTGAACGTGTGTCATCAAAGTCATCACCAGGAGCCTGAGGTTTATTTGACACATTTCAGTAATTCATTAATTATGATGTAGTTCTGTGTTTTTAAATGATGGGTTACATCGAGCCGAATCAATAGATATCTTATAGAGTATTTGTGACTTCACAGTTTTGCGATAAATAGGCACACCATTGGATTTGTCACTACCGCTCTGTATAAACATTGAAAGGAAAGATGAAGCAAAGACAATACATAGAAAGGAAAATATGTTTAACTATATCCTTCTTTGGATAGACATTCAATGATATTTACTTAACTTGAAACAAACTACCTAATCTTTCAAAGAACATCAGTCCTGTTTAGGTTTAATTATCAATGTCTTTAAATGTTTATTTATAAAAAGTATTGCTCCCATTTCCTTTGGTTTCCAAGTGAATTCCTCTGACATCCTTCACCATGTTGAGCATTGTCTTTGCTTCTGAGCCAGCTTGTTCGACAGTGTGGTCTCTGTATAATTCACCAGTGTTCGAGATATGAAATATATACCAGTATGATCTTTGTAGCCTGCCAATGCTGTTCCAGGTGGTTGCTGCACTGCAGATGCGGGCAAAGTCCTACTGAAGTGCATGAACAACGTGCTTCTAGATCTTTTCCTGTGTTTAGTGTTGAACCTGTGACGTTTCTGACAAGTTAAATTAGTGGTTAACATTTCTAAATCACAGAGTGTATTTTTAACCAGGTTCAAAGCAATGAGGATAAATCTTTGTGGGATATCTCACCCTCCCTCTCTATCTCCATCTCTCTGTTTGTCTGCCTCTCTCGCAAACCCTCGCAGTCTCGCACAAATATTCTTGAAGTTATAATTATAGCACATCAAACCACGATTATAATGCAGCTGCTGCAGCTGGGCAAAGATTGGCCATGATGGTATGCATACAAATATTCCATAGGTTTCGCCCTGCGCTCGCTGTGTATTGGATTTGTATTGAATTGTTTGATTGTGGTACATGCTCATTTTGTAAATGCACGCCAGTCTATTTGCGCCTGAGGCCAGTGTTTGAGTATGCTGTTCTGTTAGTTACTCCTTTCTATCGTGTGTGTACAGCCGGTGATATTTGATTTGCAGTCTTCTGCTCAGTTTTGCTTACACAACTGAACGGGACTGAGTGTTGATTCAAGGAGACGTAAACTAATCTCTGAAAAATTGCTTTTAACATTTTGATGTCCAACAATCAACCGTGACTGTTCATCATGGTAAAGCCACTGTACGCTGAGTCTCGTCTTGCTCAAAACAGAAGTTGTTCCTGCTACATCCAATTCACTGACCAAGGAGAAAGGGGGATGAAGAAATTCAATTTGTCAGGGCCTGCCCTCTTCAGCACACACAATGCACAGCTTAGGCCAGTGAGTGTTAAGTATGAATGGAACAAGGATCGAAAGATGTTTTGTTAATACTTCTTCTTGTACTTCAAACATGCATTTATTGTAATAAGCAACATCGAATGCAGCTTTCTTTGTTTTATTTCTTCACAGTTTGAATAGCTAGCTTGACCTTAACCTGCCTTCTCTCTGCCTCAGTCGTAGAGAAAGAGTGGGCCAGCGTTTGTTAGCTGTAAAGGTGACCATAACTTCTCTTTCGGAAACCACTGTACCTGAAATGAATTTAGATGGCAGCTGTGGTGTGTGATGATGTATATTTAGGTTATATTATTTGGTTGACATTCAGGATGACTTTTAATGTGAGCTGGATGCTGGTAAGCACATTTTTTAAAATATTTTTTTAGAAGATAGCCCTGATAGTTGTTTCCCTTTGCTTTGTGTCCAATCTTCATGCTATAAGCTATGCTAAGTGGCACATGGCTTTAGCTTCATGTAGGAGAGGCTGATCAGAAGCTTGGTTCCACTCTCATGTCTAAAATTGGTCAAGCGAATAATCATATTTCCCAAAATGTTTCCTTTGCAAATAAATACATGATACTATGGACACTATATTAAATTGAATGGTTGTCCTGGCTTTATCAAAAGTATTATTCTTTGTCTCTCTGTCTCTTACATACGCACGTGAAAAGACAAAACATTTTAATTTGCCAGTGGATCCTTTGTGAATTTTGAATCAGAGTTGCTCCGTCAGAGTATTTGTGTGGCATAATTTCCCTTCAAAACATCAAGACAACAAGAGTGCTAATGAGGTAAACATTTAACGAACAGGGTCACGGAAATGCCTTCCTGTGCTGTTGAATATGCATTAATCCTCCGAATTAGTGACACAGTTTTCAAGCAAAAGGCTTTTTCCCCTCACCCATCTTTTTCTCTCCTTGCCTGTTAATCTGCACAAGCGCTCTCCATCGCAGACACCTTCCCGTTCAGCACGTTACTGCAAAAATTCAGATTAGATGTTCGCTCCACTTCTTTATACATGTTTGATGAACCTTTTTATTCCACTTATGGGATACAAGCATGAGTGTGGGAGATCTTGTATGGAAAAAAGGCTACAAAAGATGGGAGGTTTTCCAAGTTTGTAATGAGGCTAGCAAGGCTCTCCTGGCTCACGAGCAAACTAGGACATCTGTAATGAGCGTGCAGAGAAGCGAGGGGGTGGGGGCAGAGACACGCACAGCGCCATGTTTCAAAACTCAGGCACCAGCTCAGCTGTCCAGTGGATGTTAGCAGTAAGGAGGGGTCAGTCGTACTGAGTCTGTCTCTGCTGTACGGTTAAATTAGGTGTTTTTCTTAACCATTTCCAAGGATCCATTACTCTCTTCATGCAATGGCATTATTGAAAAGAATATTGTGAATCCAGTTAAATATTTATGTGCTTTAATGACCATAACCTAAGATATGACGCTTATAAATTATTTTGAATTTGATGTTTCTCTGCCAGTCTTTGATTAACAAAAGACTCATTTGTATTGGCTAATTACTTTTTGCTACAATAGGATGTTTCATTAAAGATAACATAAGTATTTAAAGATAAATGTAATTGAGATAATCCAAAGGCATGTTTATGCTTACAACTTTCCTTCATTGTCTTGTACTTTTTAATTTATATTTTAAAATGTGAAATATCTCAGTTTTTGGTCAAAGGTTTGAGGTGTTATAATTATATATCTTATTATGAGGATCATACAAATAAACTACTCTTTTGGTCTAAAGACGTAACCACAAATGTAGGTACAGTGTTTTGTGCCATAACTGCTGGGTTGGGACTTTTGTGCTTTGCCCCGTCTAGTTTGATAACCAAACGTTACCAAATCAATTTTTTTTACTACTTTTAGGCATCCATAAAAAGAGATTATATTAGCAGGTTGTTAAGTATTAACTCTGCAACACTTATATAAGCTGGTGCTACTGCATTTGATTGTGTTTTAGAGTGATTCATAATGGCAGCCTGGCATAATATCGCTTGTATTTACCTTATGTCCGTAAAGATCGTAAAGCCCTTGCTTTTAAAATATCCCTATAGTTTTGGAACCAAAGCACATTTCTATTCCATAGTGACTTCATGGTTCATACTGTACACAGGTGATGGTTTCACCTGATAAACCCTCAGTCCTCGGTCCCAGGTTGCTGCAAAATCCGGGAAACCCTGGACACAGTGCTGAGTGCATCCTCGCTGCCCCTGGCCCATGATGAGGAGGGGTATCGATCTTCCCCTCAGATGAAAGCCCTCTGTGCACCTCTGCAGGGCTTAAGATGGCTGAGGCAGGATGCAGTAATGAGAGCAATAGAGGGCAGAATGGGGGACAGGCTTACTCCTAACAAGAAAGGAGACCTTTACACTAAAGTAAAAGAAACAAGCTTGCTGGGAATTTCTGATTGTTTATTTGCATTTAACCCTCCCTTCAAACTGCTGAGTTATTTAATTTTTCTCTGAGCACAGTTTAGGTCTTAACCACACCACACACTTTAGCCTTGATGGTCTTATCTGGAATTTAGAACCCCTGTGGGAATATATCTCAGCACAGACTGTTTGAAAAGTAAATGTGGTTTAGTCCCAGTATGAAGTCAGAGGAGCAGCGGAGGTGGTCTCAAACGATTAAAAGCATTTCTCAGAGAAAGTGGTTTGGGCTTAGCCAGACCTTAGAGGGTAGGATACCTCTGGCTGGGGAAGAAAGATCTCCACTCCTTTGAGTGCTATGGTTGGAGGCTTTTGTGGCAACATGAGTTGTTTTTGAGACAAGGACTCCAAAGAGAAGTTTTTGTGTGTGCAAGCCTTTGAGATGATGATTATGTTGGTTGAAGCCTGTTACCTCACAGTGACCAAATCTTAACCACTCTATGCTTATTATGGCTGCGGAGCCTGGACCACAGTCGGTGTAGGTTTTGGTTTAGGCTTTCCCAGACCTTATATCATATTATGCATTGTAGGGAGAGGTATTGGAGTTTAAACAAAGGATCCTTTCATGCATTTTGCCTTTACTTTGCATAAAGGCAACCAAGATGGTACCGGAAGATCAATGACATTGTCAGCACTTGCAGTCTGTGTATCTATCTGGAAATAAGTTGAACAAAGCAAAGCTTAGCAAAAAGACTGGAAACGGAGGGAGTCTGCTTGCTAAGTGTTTCATGACTGACTGACAACTATGCCAAAGAGCAATTTCTGGTCCTGACATTGCAGCAATAAATCAAATTGAATGATTCTAAGTATCACATGTTGTTGTTAAATACAATTTGAACTCTCTTGTCTCTTGACAGTCCGTATTGTCAAGACAGTTGACATGACTTGGTCAACGGCTCAAATTCTCATGTGAAAGTACACAAAGTGGAAATCTCAACGAAAAAGCTGCACAGACTGATTGAGCAGTAATGAGCAAAATTACTGATTGCTGATATTCAAAAGCAGAGAAATGCTGGACTGACCAAGCCGTTAGATTTGGATCTGTTTGAAAGGAGGAAATCACTGGTGGTTTGACCGCTTTAAATACTAATATGGGCCCATTCTGCCTCAGTTCCACTAGCTGTAAAAATCCCCTAAACTCAATGAGGGGGAGAGTTTAAAGGACTGCTATCAGCAATTGACGGACTTCAACAGAGCACCAAAGATTTCTTTCATCTTCAAAATGTCCCTGCCACGCTGACTTAGATCTCTCCTCTCTGGACTACTGTAGGTTCTCCCAAACGCTTTCATAGCCTAAGAACCAGCTGTTATCAACAACCATTTCATCTGTTTTATGTAGTCCTTTTTCTCAGACCCTCTCCTCTGGCGCCTTTTAGTTCGCGTCCACATTCCAGCATGTTCATTTTTTTGTCTTCTTTGTGCCCTAACTTTATGGTGCTGTTTCTGAGGCTGTGTTTGTGCTAAGAACCACACTGTCTGTCTTTCTGCTCTTCCATGGATGTTTAGCATTTTCAGCCCTCTCTAAACATCTCCCTGAGGCCAAATTCCCTCTAGCTATTACATCCAATTAGGAGGAGTGAGCGTTTCACCCCTCCTCCCTTTTTACGGTAACAATGTGCAACACAGTGGAATGAGTCAGGGTTTCTCTTCTCTTCTTTGATGTGAACAAATTGCGCCTCAGATTCACACTTGGCAAGGAAACAAAGATTCAGTTTACTCTTTCAAGTTTGGGTTCTTTGTCATTTGGAGAACAACAAGATGCACAACGGAAGACGAGATAGATTTGTGTGGACTGATGGCTTCTTTTTTTCAGCTGTTCTATTTTTTAACATAACACATAACATACTTATAATTGGATTTTAATACAACAGCATAAGTGTAATACGGTTGCTGCGATAATATGTAACTTATCAGAAACACATCACATTGCTACTGTAAGATGCAGGAGCTTTTTCCAGGCTTTCCATGAACACTATCAGCATTTCTAAAAGTATTTATGTCAGTCGGCTGACTTATGGCCCGTCCACACAGCGGCGTGCGTTGAAAGCTTCACCATTCACTTTGAATGGGGTGATGTCACTTTTCGCAGAACTGCATTTTGGGAAGCGACGCGGAGCTTTGCTGGTGTGGCTCGCTGCAAAAGTTGAGCAATGTTCAATTTTTGAAGCCTCGGCAGAAGCGTCCGCCAATCGAATCATATGCCAGTACAAGCTCTAGCCAATCAAACCGCTGCTTGTGTGTCAGTTTCAGACACGCCCGCCGGCAAGCTTCACTGCACGCCGCTGTGTGGACGGGCCGTTACAGTGATGCAGGTGCTTTTTCAGTTATGTGTGTATGGGCAACTTTCAAAAACGTTATACTTTAAAGGTCACCTATCATGCAATTTTTAGGCAATAGCATAGGTCTCAGATATATAAAAATATATATAAAATATTCTCAAAATACCAAACCGATCACCCATTCTAGCCATGCCTCATATCCCTCTATTTCACTTCCTGTTTCAAATGTGCTGATTTTATGTATAAAGCTTTAAAAAAAAAAAGATTGATGAAAAGAAAAAAAGGAGGGGGCTGAGCTCATGCGGGACCCGGCAGCTACTGTCTAAACTAAATACTGCGGTGATGAAACGCCATATCATGGATTACCAAGGGTTGTTTCTGAAACAGTATGGAGCTCAAAGGCTTTCTCTCTTGCCGGTTACACCACAAGGTGAGTTCCTTTTTATTTCCTGCTTCTTCACACACATGCTCTCCAGTACAGGTTAGCTCTGAGTGTTAGCAATGCTAATGTAAACATGCACCGACCATATTACGTCCAAAACAGTTGGGCATTGTTTCTGATAGCAACGTTTCTGATAGGGCCGTTGGTGTAAAGCCAGCCTACATTTCTGATATTACGTCATATCGGACACAAATCTGGATCAGCTCTGTTGTAGCGCCGTTTTTAGTGATTTGGGTACGGAGGAAAAGAGAGATTTATTTTCTGACGATGCGCGAGTTCCCCGACGCACCGGACACACATTTATGTATAAAAGACATCAAAAAGTGCATTTTGCATGATAGGTCCCCTTTAATATAAAGCATGGCTTCATTATGAAAAGTGTTCAAGGTGACCTTTAAACACAACTCTTGCAAAATCCATGGTTTACACATTGCTTTCAGTTAACATTTCAGGTTTATCTGACAAAATGTAAGAGATGTAAAGAGTGCCTAATAAGTAAAGTAAATCAAATATACGTGAACTATATCCAAACTGTCATAAAAGCTAAAAGTAGTTGTGTTGAAGTCACAGTATGTGCATCATATAGGTGTCAAGTACTTGTGAGAACTAAATTAAGTTCTCTAAAAAAAGATGGCAGCTCTGGAAGGTGTTTGAGTTGAGTATATCCAGACAGCTTTCTGTGCCACAAATGATAAAGTCTATTTGACCATTATTATTTTGTGATATCTGTAGAACAGTTTTACCAACCTAATCCTCACATGTCATGACAAACTATAGAGCTCTCTTTTCAAAGACAATAGGACTTAAGTAAGCAGAGGTTTGCAATTTCAAAAAGATGGAAAATGATCTTTACATTTTTGGAAATGGCTTGTGCAAGATAAAAGGATTAAGCAAACTTTAACACTCAATGAGCTTATTTACTTTTGTCAGTTGTTGTCACATTTTGGTAGTTTACATAGGGGTTAAGGTAATGATGACAGCATTTACATTTTGCTGTGAACTGTTCCTGTAAGATGGTGGCGAGCTGTCTCCTACAGTATGGATGATTTTACTTCTTGGCTTGTACTTCTGTAGTCTGCTGTTTCTGCCAACTTCCCTTGATTCTTTGTTGCCTCCCTCCTACACTGTTCCTTTTCTTGGCATGCTTCTGGTTATAATTAATACTTACATTATTCATTTGAATACCAAGATGACATAAATATACATTTTTCTTGGAAGGGAGCCTTCTCTGTATATCCTATGCCTTGTCTTATGTTTTCTTTTTCAAAAGCCAAATATCGTGAAACTAGAGAAACTGAGCTTTTGATCTGACCAAGTGTTGTACCATTAGTTATTTATTACAGTTCTTTGCATTCACCATTTTCTTATAATAGCAATGACATGACACTCATAAATAAATGAAACAAAACAAAATGAAGACCAATCAATTCAGTCGTTTACCCATTAACACTTGCCTGGGATCCTCTTTGATTTGACTTGGAATCAAACTCCCATGACCCCATTCAGCTTTGTGTTATGACATCTGGCTTGAATGTTTTGGTTATAAAACCTTTTTTTTAACTGTATTTTTTGAGACGAAGCAAAAAAGGGAAATGTGGAAAAGCCTGCCTTAGAAACAGTATCTCTGCTGAAAAGGAACACTTGCCATGCATATCAGCCCCTCGCCAAGGCATCTGGTTGCTCATTAAAAAGTGCAGCTACCGATATTCAGTTTGGAGTTATTTCTGGAAGAATAGCAAAAATTAATCTGTAAATTAATGGTTGTGTTTTCTGGCTGGATGGCTTGCAACATGCTCGTGTTTTCTATCTGTTGACTTAGGAATCGATCAAATCTCCAAATGTGTACACAACTGAAATTACCAGCATCAGGGATTGCACTTCATTGACAATTGTCTGGACCGTTTTGTACATTTCTGTTATTGTTGCGGTACCCTCCTAAAGGGTATGGACAATCAATATTGAACATGGCTCTATTGAAAACACATTATTTTGCTGTCAGTTGGTTTTCACATCAGACTTCAGAAAAACATATTGATTGTGTGTCAGAAACACAGTATGAATCGGGCTTTTGACATGTTGCCTGCACTCCGTATTGACCACATTACAAAAGCTCTTCCCTCAAACAGTCAGATCGAAAGGATTCCTTTCTTTATGTTATGCTTGGAATAGCAATTTGGTGCTCTATTGGACTGAACATCCTATCCACAAGCAATCACATACATTGTGCAATCTGTGATGTTATAGATTTTAAACGGTTTTGTTTTTGTTTTCCACCTTGCGCATCGGGGCTTCCGTAGAAAGGAGAGGACTCATTGGTTTGTTTTATTTACCTCCTGTTAAATTATCAGACATAGTTTGGGATGTTTTAAGATATCCTCCAGTGTAGAGTGCACTCCATTGGGCTGGCTGTACTTCAGTTAATTACAGCTGCCTTTACCACTACATTGGGAAGTACAGCTATAAAGCGAATGTATTATTCTGTACATTGTGAACCATACAGCTATCCTGTTTTTCAAAAATATCACTACTTTCATGTCATCATATAGCTTATGATGACCATGTTGAAATGGCATGTAAAACCTCTAGGAGCTGAGATGAGCTGTACGGAGGAAGAAATCCCTCGTCTCCTCCTGGAGTGTGGTGTTTTTTTCCTCTTTTCTTACTAAACCACATGTCAAAGAGCCACTCGTTAATGGAGGGCTTACCCTGAACTCCTGCTCCACTGACAAAAATGTAAAATGAGGATGGATGGGTTATTTACTTGGAGAGTGATAGTGTTTGCCACTCCGCTTGATATACTGTAAAGGGACTGCACTTCCTTGTCATTAGTTGGAAGAACATCAACAATGCCTCCCTAATTATTGTTGGTATTGTGTCTGTGAGTCATTTCACAGTAAGCCACCCACTCCATAGCAAGATGATTTAATGTTAATAAGCACCGCTATGATGGAACAAACACTTTTAAGGGTGATGTTATGTGGGAGATATATGTGCAATAAGCATCTGCTGGTGGTTCGAGAATGATTGTGTGTGTGTGTGTGTGTGGGTAGGGGGTACAAGGAAAGGTGATATCTGTAGAGCTAATGTAGCACAAATACACAGATTGCCATATGTGCCACAGCACAGCTAAGTTATTCCTCATTTGCAGCAAACCACTTTAGACTTTATTCTGTTTTCTTTCAAAAAAAGCAAAAATGATTTGATATGAATTCCAGCAGTTGTTATTACTAGCTGGAATTAGTTATTTAAATGTCTTTTAAACAATAAAGCAACACTTTATTTTCATTCTTTCCCAAATATTGGCATGTTATGTGTGTGTTATTAAAACTCAGGGACTATACATGCTGACGTGCTCAACTGCGACACTTACATAAATGACAACTCTTACTCTCTAGAATTACCATTTTAACTACTCTATAACAATTTATGGCAAGTTTATTCTGCATCTGCCATGGCAAGTAGTTTGTGACAGTGCTGCACATTTATGGCTGGAAACACATGGAACCTTTTAAATTGCAACTTGAGTCATGCAGTAATTAAATGCAGTCCTGTGGCAAATTAAACCCGTTTGTGTGCTAATTTTATGGATTCTCTCTTTTTCTCGCTAGCATGATTAAAACAGCTCATGTCTCATACTCACTGCCAAATGAGAGAAAGAAACATGAAAACTTGTAACAAAAGTTTTGCTGCTTGAGACTCACAAAATGAGACACTTGACAGAAGCAAACAGGATTTGTCAGCCCCAGCGAGCGGCGTCTGGGCTGCCAGCATTAGCAGTGACAGCTGACTGTCACTATTGATGCTACACCGCTAAATGGAAATACGATCCATTACCTGGATTGCTTTTGACAAAGTCATGGGTCGACTGACCATAAGGGTTACAGTAATCAGCTTTGTGGAGCCATCACATCAGATTTAGCTTTGACCTCTGTCCAGTCATTAATGTTGGGATTTTTTGTTTTTACATCACAGCTGATAATCTAAATGTGGCTATACAGTACAAACAGGTTTAGACGTTAATGTATAACCTACTAATAGGGCTGCAACAAACGACTAATTTGATAATCGATTAATCTATCGATTAATGAAACGATTAATCGACTATTCGGACTATTACTGTATGCCTTGCACAATTTCTCAAACGCTCTTATCTAGCCATCAACTTTTAGATTTAGCTTGAGGTTGTTTTAGGCATGTGGAAACTAACAATGAAGACAATAAAGATGAATACTTGATTCAAAAACACATATATTATTAAATTAACTAAACACATTTTGAACAAAATTAACATAGCTTTTAATTTAAATTAAAAAAATAATATTTCACATCAAAAGAAACAACAGTGTTTTAACAAATCGTATTAAATAATCTGATGACAGAACTGTAAACAGAATAGCTGAAACTTTAACAAAATAAATAACTCTGTTACCTCTAATCATTCACCCATGTTTGTATAATGTAGTTAACTCCGTGTGTTGCTGCTAGCATACAGAACATGGGGATGGGGCTACAGAGCTACTAGAGAGACAGTGGAACCCGGTGCATTCCTCCGTCTGAATGTGGAGCACTTTTGCTAAATGTTTAGACAAATTGCTCGTGTTACCGCCCTGACATGCTAAACTCTTATTGCACTTTTAGCAACGAGCATTCTCCACATCGAGACGGGTAAAGCTTAACCACACCTTGGAGCGCTTCTCTCCGCCATCTCTGCAGTGTGTTGCTGCATGTAGCAGCTGCGTGTGTGTAAACTGCCCCGCCCCCTCGCGCACACAGACGGGGGAGAGAGATCTCGTCTGATCGAAAATACATCATAGACGCATTTGTTTGTCTTTTCGCATGTTAGAAACGAGTTGGCGACACTAAGACTGCGATATAATGTTTTTGTAGCAATAATACATGACATATATTCTTTAAATGTCTCTAGTACCGATAAAAAGACCAATAACGTTGGAGCTTAACGGCGCGTAAAACACACGTGATGACGTCACCAACGAATCAACGACTGAATTAGTTGGCAACTAATTTGTTAATCGATTTTAATCGATTAAGTCGATTAGTTGTTGCACCCCTACCTATTAATGTGGACCAATTGTGTCTTTTAGCTCATTATATCATTAAAATTACATTTAACAATCACGTCATTACATGTAAATGTTGTCGGCAATCACTCATACATTATACAGTACAATGCTAGTTTAGAAGAAAGCATTCTAATGAATCAAACATTAGTCCAACTTTCTCCAGAACCTTTCCAGTGTACAACACATCCACCAGGTCAATGCAATCAAACACAACATCATGACACAGTCGCTGGCTCCCACGACTGTGTAATGGATGCTATCATAAACACAATTATTGCAATCATTGTGTTGACCTCTCACCCGGACAAATGCGGATACATCAAAACAACACTTATTTATTCCGAAAGCCTTACAGGGTTATGGGGTTAATGCTAATGATAAGGAAACAACACAGTTTAAAGTAGAACAAAATAGAAGTAATGCAGCCTCATCCCACTCACAACAATGTAAATGTGTAACAACCTCTTCACCTTGCACCTAATGGCAAATATTTCTTGGTATTCTACCTATTTGTCTCTTTAATGAAAATGTAATAAAACTCCACGATACAAACTGTTCACACTAACTCCTGCATGTCATCACTATTGTGTCCCCTCAAGTGATGTTGGTAAGAGAAGAAAGTAGCGCATTCGTGTCTATATTAACTTTTGGCACTCACAGCTGTCACAAATTGAAGTGGGGCTTTCGCCTGTTGAAAAGTAAGATGGCTTCATCAAAGACAAAGAAACTTAACACAACCACAGACCAGATGAAACACTTTATTGTGAATCTTTCGCACAGAACCAAACGTGTTCTTTTATTACAGCTGTTGTTGTAACATTTGATTATTTATTGTTCTTTGACTTGTGTGATACAGTGAAGTCTATCATTTTTGTACATAACTGACCTTATATGCTGATCTACAACACTCCTTTCTGTGGTGTTAGGGTGTTTCTCTCTTTACTCTCACCTTCTCCAATACCATTTCTGAATGTCACATGATCTCACATGGTTCATCAGAGGTGATCCAAATGCATTTCACACTCCAATTCATTTCAAGCCAACCATGTTCTTCTTGGCATCGTATGCAAACACATATATCACATGGACCGGTTGACATCTATGAAACCATTGGTGATGCATTACAATACATCTTGCCATTCACTCAAAATGCCATACTGTACAGCACATACTGTATGTTTGGATGTAGAGAGGAGGACTCTTCCTTGCCTTCATATGTATTAAATCAAAAATATAAGAAACCTGAGTAAATCTGTTTTAATTACTTTGGAAATGTAGAATTCAAATGAAAAACGATGTAATCATCACACACACAGCTCTGCTCACACGGTGAAATGTACTCTGCATTCAACCCATTCAAGTATTTGGAGCCGTGTGCCGCTTTTATACAACACCAAGGGAGGATTGTGTGAAAGGTTCCTTGCTCAATTGAAACTTGGGTCATGGAGTTTGGTAAAGGTTTATTTTTAATAACAACAATTTCACTGGTAAACATGCAGTCCTATTTGACCACATAGCTTTTACTATACGAATGAAGACGTTTTATAGTTACATATATATACCGTGGTGTGTGTCATCAACCTTAGCAACAAGCCTTTCTCCCTTCTGTGCAATTTAATTAGACTCGTACCATATTGTTCCATTATTGTATTGAATAGAATGAGGTTGCACAAGTGCATGAATCATTCAAATGTTCAGCATTTTATGTTTCGATTAATAGGTTTCATAAATGACTCACAAGGTCACTATAGGGGAAAAGGAGATGCAAAATTCTATTGGTATATATATATATGTTGGTTTTATACACTATTTACCCATATTGTGTTTTTGATATCATGCATTCTATACTGTGTGATTGGGTGTGAATGTGCGTAAACGTAAAGATTGCTATTAAAAGGCATACCCAGTCAGCCACAATAGAGACAAAGTCAAAGCTTCTGCCAATGATGAATGAAAGGAGTGAAATGAAATATTACACAAACACATTTCCTATATCCCGAACCTGTCATGGTACATCTGTCTGTATCTGTATATGTGTGTGTGTTTACGGTGTATGTTCTGTGCAGCGGCCCTCTATCTACACTGAACACCTTGAGGTCACAGCAGCCCCATGCTGGACAGGCTGGTTGCTTCCCATTTAGATTATGGATGGTTATTACTGCCTTGCAGCTGTCTGTCAGTTTGAACCAATATATAACACGATGGCGGCTCCTCGTGAAACCGAGAGGACCTTCTTCTGGGAAGGAGGAAGGGCCATTTAAATAAGTCATGTCATCCAGATCCCTCTATGTTTTACAAATGTATTGGTGCAATCTCAAGATGCATCAATGAGCCAAGTATTTGTTGTATGAAATGGGACAATATGTTAGGTAATGCCCTTCGCTGTCTGCGTCTTTATCTACTGAATATATCTATCAGTCTTGATGACATTGGTCTATTCATTTTCTCACACTTACGGCACCTGTAAGAGAACATGCACTCCTGTAGAAATTGCATGTGACATATTCAGTTGATTAAACTCATTTGTTATTGTAATGGTTTAGTTTTTATAATGTAGAGAAGGAAGGTATAATGTTAGGTATGCTTACATTTGATATGTGTGGATGGGGCTTGGTTTTCGCAACATTTTGATGATAGACATTAAACTGAACTGACTACGTAATGTTAGGGTTTATGTTACAGCAGTCTTTCTTATACAGTATAAGGAAAGTACACCCAAGTGGTAGATCATAATTTTTTCAGGATTCATTATACATCTGTTTATAGACGTACCGCTGAGGAACATGTGCTGGTTTTGCTTTGATGACCAGTTTTATGGGAAGGGAAATTAAAAGATGTTAGATTTGAAGGTTTCTTTGTCTTTTTATTGGGTGTACAACATATAACCACTCTCCTATTATCTTCGTAGTGAGTTATGTGATATTTAGTTCTTGTTCTTTCGTGGCTTTGCGACACAATATTATAAGTAATCACATCAGATGTGTCTGGTTTCAACATCAGGGTCAGACCCACCATGCCTTCCCGCTTATAAGGTATTGCTCTAACATTGTCACATTATCTCTGCTTGTACGCCTTTGCAAGACAAATTGTTCAGCAAAGTGAAAACAAGCAATTGCCTGCACATCTCTTGTTTGTCAGATTTAGCCACTATGTCTGCACTACTAAGACATTTACCCTCTAATGGCAACCAACTGAGTACTTACAAGAGTGATGTTTAATTCTTTTGGAAACGGTCTTCTCATCTTCTTAACTATTAATTAAATGGGTAGTACATTTTCTCATGTCAGACAACAATACATTCATTTGTGTGATGTGTTGACTCCCAAACATTGAAGACATACATGTTTCCAGCACAGTGTGGTGCACAACTAAAGCTCAGTGTTTCTTATGGTTCACCACATCAACACATACAACAAAGAAAAACAAACTTTTATGACTGTATCTTCTCAGCATGTGTATTTGTGTGTGGGTGTGAACAGTTGTCTGCACTCAGAGGCATGTTTCTCTCTTTGAGAATGTTATTATGTGTGTAAACTATATACCGTGTGTGTCTGTGGGCTCTGTGTGTCTTGACCCCTATGGTAAGAGAGCAGAGGAAATGGCAGAGAGAAAACCACACTAAGTGAAGCGTGGAATGTGCTTGGTTTTATGATTACATTGGCCAATGTGCATGGGGAAACACAAAGCGGACCATCCACTGCCAGATGAGAGGTTGGGAAAGTCCTTGGCTTTGGCTCCTTTTGACTTCAGTTTGGGTTTTTTCTCACAGTTGAAGAAGTGTTGGAGGCTGCGATCCTCTTTAATACTGTTTATCACAGTGGAGTCTAGGTGAATCTATTTCCCCTTCATATTGCAGCTGCTGAGGAATGTTTCACGACTGCTGTCTTATTTGAAATAATTTGGTTCAGGGGTATCCTAACTTTGTCAAAACAGTCAACTCAGCTTGTCTTGCTAGACATTTAGTAGATGCAGTTAATACAGAACCATAAGTTAGCACATTAAATAAGATTGGCAATATTACATTTTTAAAGCCCTATGAGAGCACTTTGTGAAGTGATTTTATTTTCCGATCAAAGACACCACGGGGAATTCAAAGGGACGGAGCACTGATGTTTTTGTAGTTGAGATGAAACTGCTTTTTACACGTTTCACTGTTTCATTATTGGAAATCAGACATGATTAGTTTTATAAAATATGTTTGGATGCATTTACAGTTGTTTGACATACTGGCATCAATAACTGTCTCCCTGTCTGCCTCATGATCTATATGGCCTTAATCCTCTCCATATTATGTTAATACCCAATTAGTATGCAATGCTTAGAATGAAAACATGTACATGCCATTGAATCATACTTTAATCAAGCTAGCATGCTCATCGGTGGGCAGCAGTATCATTAGACTCTGCAATAGACATGCTTCACATCCCAATACATCATCTACCAAACACATCCAAGGGAATGGGTTCATCTTGTGACACATCTCTTGATTAACAAAAATGGCAAATTGTTATTTGTCATCCCATGCATCTGAGGCTCTTGGTCATTTGCCCTTATTGCGGTGTCCAACTTCCAGGTCCATTTGAGGAGCAGTTTTATAAGATATGATGGAGATTGAGAGCTGCGGTAATGACGCCAGATGGGCAGAAACTCAGCCATAGAGCTAGACTAGGGTTTAGGAACCCGGGATGCAGAGCACAAGTATGTATGCCACAGGGGCTAATCCTACATTGGTCCAGAATGATGAACACACATTAGTCAAAGGCCACCAATCAGGGCATAGCGTTGTAGAATTGTATAAATGGGGGATGGGCTATGACAAAGTGCCAGGCTGCGCTTCATGTTAGCAGTCTGGAGTATTTGTCTTGGCAGAATGTTGTACCCTACAGGTAGCAGGTGTGTCTGGCTCTTGGATTACATGTATAATCTTACTGCACATATGGTTGTGCACAACGCAATACATTATATATGTATATGTTGAAACTACACTGTTGAATGCAGCTGACACACTGAATACCGTGACATTATTGTGAAACACTAGCATATTTTATCACTCTTTGTCTCTTTTCTCTGTCTCTCAACAGCAGCAGATGGTGAGGAACCAACTTCAGCAGGTGGGAATTTTGTATGCTTGGAAAAGTGGTTTCCCGTCGTTTGTGTTTGTTTGTGGGTCTGAGAGGGAGGGTGGAAAGCTCTTGTATTTTCTAAATCTTGGCCATGCCCCCATCTTACCTTCATTATCACTGACTCTGATACTTGTATGGCCTCGCTGATCATGCCTGGTCAGCAGCACTGATGATTATATCATTAGGTATTTCAGTTCGAAAGGCAGGCCTTTTGAAACCTCTGTAAACGGTGGCACTCATAAGAAATATCTTGCATTTCTCTGGTGCAGAGTTTTGAGATTGTTTTGAGAACATCAAATTCCAAATCAGTCCCATGATTGCTTTCACTTGATTGCCTTTTGTGAATACCTGAGTGTTTTGTGGAAGGTAATTCATATGACTGCTTTTGAAAATCTCTCTGATTGTATATGAAGCTTTATAATCCATTAACTTAAGAGTATCCATTAACTTAAGAGTATCGTTAATATACAACCATTTCAAAACGGTCTCTTATCTGAAGTAGACTGCAAAGCTTCCTTCAATGCATGCCATTAGCTTCAGTCCAAATGTCATTTATTCATTTCCTTATGAATACATCAAGTGGTTTTTTTTCACAGCTCTTAGTGTTTGTAATAGGTAGTAAAGTTAAGATCTGTGAACTATCATATAGACACTTCCTTTCCTTTCCTTAGAGACTATATTTGATATTGAGGAATACTGCATCTCATTACTGAAATAACTACTGCAACAAGAGTTTTATTACAAAAGCAAGACCACAGAGGACAACATTAAACACAGACCTGATTTATCTTCATCAGTGATATAATTAAAATGTCACTTACGTAGTACTGCAACTGAATACAGACACACTACTCTAAGTGAATCCTTAGCATCTAATTGTCGTTGTCTATAATTCTTTCATTGATATTAATCTATGCTGGTTTATTCGAGATCAAATGGGTTAAACCAAGAATGATTTGTTTAGATAAGACATAATACCCAGAAAATGAAAAGAGTTTGTTGTTGGAATGCTAAAAGCTTAGTGTAATCTCAGACTTTAATCAGTTAGTCAGAAAATAGTAGCGTAAACACGTGAATACTAGGGGTGTAACGGTTCACAGAAGTCACGGTTCGGTTCATACCTTGGTTTGTGGGTCACGGTTCGGTACGGGTTCGGTACAACAAGGAAAAGCAAAAAAAAGTTATTTATTTTTAACAGTAGTGCAAGTTTTGGTATGAAAATAAGGAACTCTAACATTTGGAATCATTAACTGTATTACACAGTTAAAAACAAACAGTACCACACACACTCAGATGGCCATATTATTTATAATAGCTGATGTCAAACAAAAAGGTTAAATAAGCTGTACAACTAAAAAGAATGTCTTGAACATATTAAAATAAATAATAACTAAGTGTTTCAATAAAAGGCAATACAGAACTGTATAACATCTCCTGATGTCAAAATATAAAATAAATACAATGATAAATATAAAACAAAATAAAATCTGTACCTTTAGGAGCAATGTCTAACATGTGTAATTAACTTGTGAGTGTGTGAGGCCATTATGCCTAAATAAAGGTACTCAAGCTTTACTCTATTTTCAAGTTTTTCTTCAAAAAGATGAGTTTGTCTAAGTTGTCAGCAGTGAGGGAAGATCTGTTGGCGGTAACTATGTCACCTGTCGTCGAGAAAACCCTCTCGCTGGGGACTGAGACTGACTCGGATGTGATTGAGCATGTTTGACGTGTTACCACTAGCATACCGCACCGCTGTCGAACAACGCCGACACATCGTCCTCGTCCGATCCACAACTCGCACCCCATCATTGTTGTAGTCCACAGGGAACCCGAAATGTTCCCACACTTCTGATTTAAAAGAAGCAGGTGGGTCTTCTAGCTGCTGTGTGTTGTGTGAACTCGCTACTAACTGTTCTTCTTCATGTATTGTGTTCGTTTTGTTGTGTTTTGTTCTTGTTCTTCATTTGTCATTTACGGGCGGCTGGCTTTTAGGCGCAATACCGCCCCCTGGAATATATATAGTGTAATGAGTGACAGACTTTTTTCCCACTCATAAAAAAAGGCGTATTCGCCGTGTGACTGCATGTGCCGAACCGTGACGTCCGAACCGTGACGTCCGAACCGTGACGGTACGGGACGAATATGGATACCGTTACACCCCTAGTGAATACACATGTGCATGCATACTTTGAATATATATCTACTACATGCTACTGTTAAACTAACACTCACAGAAACCCCTGTGCATTAAAACACATTTTGAGAAGGGATTTTCACACAAACTAAAATACTAGAAACAAAATAAACACCTAATTAAAAAAATCAACATTGAAAAGTCAACCTTTTCAACAAAGTTATAACACACAACTCCTACTGTATGTACCAGTTTGAAAGCCGCTGCGTCTGTGGGTATTGTCCACAGTGCATGACCGTAGCATGTATGATATGTGTGTAATTTGTATTTGTAAAGTGCTTTGAGCTCTGGAAAAGCACTATAATAAATATAATAAATTATTATTATGAATTGTTTGGTGGCATATATGTCACACAAAAGACCTAATCTAAAGCTTAATATCCCAACTCAACATGAATTGTAGTCAATAATAGTAAAGCTTAGACGTACCATACAGTACAGTACAGTATACTGACAAACTAAATCAAATTAGCTGATACATTTATCCTGAGCATAAACATAGTTTGAATAACTGCAATAATTCCTGTTGCCAACGTCTTTCCAAAGCCTGTTTTTGTTTTTCAACTGTACACATTTCAGATGACAGAGGGAGAATGCTCCAAACAGCATAATAAATTATATCAGATCGGAAAAATGACCCAAATTAGGTCCGACTTGTGACCACTGACCTGGAACTGGACTTGGAGAGAAAATAGGACAGGGCGATGTGGAAAGCCAAATTACTCATGACAGGTTTGAAGAATTTAGCATATCAGCTGCTGTTTCACAGCCCTCATAACTTGAGTATACATATTCATGCCCTTTGTCTGCAGACATATACAAGGGACCATGTTTGGCCTGTGTTCCTTTAGATTATGTGTCTACGGCTGATTTGAGTATTACAATTTAAAGTTTGCGGTTGAGATTCTGCTTAGTGTGCTAAACGTGACACAAGATTGCATTTAATTCTGACCTTGGAAAATCAAATGAGAAAATGGGCATTTTATCTAAGGTCGGATTCTTCATGTACATCTAGGAAAGTATTTTCAGAACGTACACAATGGGAAATTCTTGATAACAATACAAATACAAAGGACTGCTTCCACATTCCCTTTCCTTTTCTGCTGCAAAAATACCACGGAGAAATAGCAACGGCTGAACAGAATGGTACAATGAATAACATAATATATATAGAGACCATAATGTCTACTAGAATAGATTTACACTGTTCAATGTTCCAAACTCACATTGGTTTCTCATACAGCATCTCTGCATAGTATGTGTATTCACTCTCTGTCCTAAACGGCTTGTTGGAGCTCCTGCCCCCCCCTCCCTGTGAGCCCAGTGTGCTCTGATTGGTCAGCTCGCCCACTCTGTTCTGATGAGTCCACCACCGTTACAGCGGAACATCAGTGATTATGTGTTACAATGGCGTTAGCAAACAGAAAATGACAGCAGTAATGACAATCAGATGAGAATGCTGCGTGGGGTCATGGTGGCGTGTTGGCGGCACGTTGCGGGGCTTGCTGCTGTGAGGATGGGGACAGTGTGAGCTGGATTATTGGGGGTCGTTTCCTGGTTGCTGCGTGGGGTCATACTCCGGAAGAAAAAAATGGAAAAAGAGAAATCTCCAACGAGGCGTTCTGGGGCAGCATAGACAGGTATTTTCTGTGTTAGAGTTTTACTCGCTAGCTACAGGGTGTACTTCGAGGGTTTGTGACTCTGCAGACCGTTTACATGCATACAAACCTTCATAACACACAAGGGGATGGGTAATAACCGGAAAGCATGACATAGGACCTTTAATGTGTTGAAGGAAAAATATTTTCTTTATTAAATCTGATCTCTTTCACACAGAAAACATTATCTGCTCATTAAAATGACATATACATATGTTTCCCCTCCTATTTTAAAACTGGTTACAATTCTAATGGGCAACATATATGAAGAGACACCGGTAATCAAATATCCACATTGAGAATATTGTTCCTTTTGAACATCCGTCTTTTCAGATCATCGCGTGTTCTCTAAAGATGGTTTCAGCTCCAGCTCCGCATGAGCACACTGTGTCGCAAAGGTTATCTGTACGATATGCAGAGCATCAATACAGCAGTGGAAAACAAGTTCCTATTTAAAGGTATAGTGGAGTAAAGTAGTGCTGGACAGAGGGAACACAAATTGAACATTTGCACAGACCATTACAGGAGCAGAACAAATGCCATCACAACAAACACCATAAATGCCCTGTGGTTGCAGCGAGCCTCTGAGACCTCAAGAAGCATAATTGAAGTGAAGGTTAAGTGGATAAGTAACAGTGTCTTTGCAGAATGCAGAATAGACTACCATTGAAGAGGTTGGAGCCAGTCTCTGTCTGATTATCTTGAATCTTATTAGGTTACAGCTAAATTATCTTACCATATACAATTTGGCATTTCTAACAAACCTTAGAATCAGGAAAAGAAAAGACCTTTGGGAGGCAGGGACTCCGCTCTGACATTTTCATGGCATTTAGTATCTGACAAAACAACCTCCATTACTGCCTTTTTTCTCGATCTTCCAAGAATGATGCTGATCTTCTGTGTGACCTCTCAATTTGAATATTTATTTGACATATTCAAAACCATTTTGTTTCTGTATGATGCTTACTTTTTTGAACTTTTAAGTGCAGTGGTCTGTCAAATGCTGATTGACTGAAAAAGTCAAAATGGCAAGGGCACAGGAGAATAGAAGTACTCACTAAAAGCATGAGTGTACGCACGGTTCACGCTGAGAGCACTGATGTAATATTGGTGGTGCAATGCCAACTTTCATCATTCAAGGTGAAGGATGGGTGCAGTGACCATGAGCCCGCGCACCAGTGAAGCCATCATGGAGAAAAAGACTGGGTTTAAATTAGATTTGACACAATTAGGCCATGTCAGACTTCTCTGGGATGTGGCTGGGTGCACATTCAGAGCTTAGGAGCTTCAATGTAAATGTAACACTCTTGAGGCAGGTAAAATGCGTGTTTAAGACCTTTATGGAAGTTTAACAAGGTGGTTGATGGGCTGGCTTGTTAACTTATTGCTGTGTAAAATGGATGAATTGGAAATGAAACGTAGAGTTGATTAGTTCATTTTCAGGGTTATTCATTGGCAGTCGACTACAATTCTGAATCTCCTCGATGTAAAGGTTTTTCAATAAAAGTAGTGGATGTACCTGCAGTTTTAGTGCAGTTGTCGACACCCAAGACGGGTGCAGATGCTTGTTCGTGTTAAGCCAGAATAATGGATTAAAAGCACTACCTCCACTGCTGCTGTAAATGGTCAGCTGGCACAGCCTGACCCACTTCACTGGAATCAGCAATAATCTTTATCAAGGAGCAGTCAGTAAAGCCTCATCCGACCTCCTTATGACCCAACCAACGCGATAGAAAGACCTTGTTACTTTTCCCCTACATTTTTATTGTTAGTGACATAGCTGTAATAGTGTATGTTGTTAACTTTTTTTAGAGCTGTTTACTCTCAATCTCTTTAATAGAAAAACAGCGTGAACAAGAGGCTCAGCTAATTATGTCGCTCTTATGAAATGAAGTGAGTCCTAATACCTCAAGCTACTCCTCTACAATGACACATTGTAAAAAAATTGTGTTGTAAACCTTATCCTTTATTCGGGGCTATGTTTTAAAGTCTAATGAAATTAGTGTTTGCTACTAAATAAGAAACACGCTATTGTTTGTAGCAGCTGTCAGCTCAAATGAAACAGCACATATGTAGCTTTAACCCTGGATTTGTCAGTCCTTTATGATTGATCTGTGAGGAAACAAAGGGTGCTTCCTTGTGTTTAACCACTGGTCAGGCTTTCACAGCTGATAGATTGGACTCTCTTTGGAGCCAGAAATGAAAGTGTTTGTGCAGGACACAACACAGGCTCACATCAATCACTGAGCGAGGGTTGGCTTGTACAGCGGAGCAGCAGCTGACATTCACACATGAAAGCTGCCAACGTTTCTTGCAGACATGCATCACACAACTCACACGCTGAGTGAAGAGAGCATCAGCCGACAGCCTGATGATATCTCTTCAGACGACACACAATGACCACCTCTCTGCCTCCACTTGAAAAGATGCTTGCTGTTACTTTTGAACAGTGTTGTTGTGATCTCCAGTTGTGTGTCCTCTCCTCCCTGCTGCTTCCAGCATGACCATCATTACTCTATGCATTCATGCTTTACCGGAAATGCTCATTTCTCGCAGTCGATTGTTTCATTTGCTTTGAAGCCTAAAATAACACTTATTTTCTAAAATGGAAATACATGAGTATTGTTTCACCCTTGGGTTTTAAGCCTAGTGTCGATACATGTATTTGTATTTGTCATCATGAATGGAAGTAAGAAGAGTGTTTGGATCACTGATGCTTTTCTGAATCTCAAAAGTGATGGTAGCAAAAGCAATTAAACATGGTTTTGTATATTTTTTATATATTTTTCGCTTTGCTTGTCCTTGTTTTTTTCTACCCTCCCTCATATTGTAAAGCGTCTTTGAGTTTCAGAAAAGCGCTATATAAATATAATTTATTATTCTTATTATTATTGTGAATTCCTTTTAGCAAGGTCATTTTGCATCATTGTTTTGCTTCTTTCTTTTTTTTTTAAATGCACAGGCCGTATAACAACTATGCAGTGTGTCCTGTACCTTGTAGTATTCTTGATTTAAAATGGTGGTTTATCCCTTTTTAAATCACAGCAAATCAATTATTTTGAAATATTGCTCTATAATCTTTTGGTGCATTTCATATTTAAAGAATAACAAATTCCAGACTCGAACGTAGCTGTTTTCTAAAACACACCCTCTCTGTATCTCGCACACAGACTCTCTTTGATTCTCTCTCTCTCCGCCTCATTTTCTCCCTTTTTCTTCTGCTCAATGCGCTCTCCATTAGGGAGGCTGCATGGTGCGACTATAGATCGTCACGTCAAAACAGCCCTGAAACCTGTCACCCTCCCTCCCTCAGAGAGCAGGGCCTCTGTGAAAGCTATTATACATTCCTCTGTTCAACTGATTAGCCACCACTCTCATTATTACCACAGGTCCTGGCATTGAAATGGCCCGACTTTATGGGCTCAGAACAGTCTCATAATACACACATGCACACAGAAGGATTCACACTTGTATTTCATGATCCGCAAAAGGATTCACACTTGTATTTCCGGATCCACACTTGTGTTTTTCAATGCACACACAAATGTGTTCCGTTTCAAATACATGTAAATAAAATCCAATTACAGAAACAAGTTTTACATATGTATTTTTGATCCACACATATTTGTTTTCCGTTTAAAACCTCTGCACCTGCAAACACAAACCGCTTTCTGTGCACGGAGCGCTGTGCATTCGTGTGTGGATTTTTTGAGACTCCTGACGGTCAGCTGATTCGTACTTGTAATTTTTTCTATCTATAGCCAATCAGATGTCTCCTTCATTCTAAGCCAATCACATGAGCGCGCCCCCACGAGGGTAGATTTCTTGCGTTCATGACATAGCGCTTCATGTACGCATTTTGCGCAGTCCGGAGCTGACAGGTCCATGGAGCCTGTGTACGCAAAAACGGCAGGCAACACCGTTTTAAATGTGTGTTTCCTGGATGGCGAATACAGCTGCTTTCTTTATGTCTGTATGAAGTTTTTGTGAGTGTGGAGGGAGCAGCTACAGGTTAGCTTAGCCTAATCGATCAGTGCACTACGAAGCCAGGGCTAGACGGTCATTATCGGCCGACATTCACTCTTAATAGTTTGATCGGTGCTCTCTATAAAGGCCGATCAGGAGAGCTGGATCTGATCGATATGGACATAAACGCGAGTGAAGTATAACCGGACGAGAGAGAGATCAAATCAGCTGCTGAGTCTGACGGAGACACGCAGCTCTGCATGATCACCTGAAGCTCCGCCCTCTGTTTAGCGAGCTGACCGGACTGCGCAAAATGCGTATATGAAGTGTCATGAACGCAAGAAATCATACCCTCGTGGGGTCGCGCTCATGTGATTGGCTTAGAATGAAGGAGACATATGATTGGCTATAGATAGAAAAAATGACAAGTACGAATCAGCTGATCGTCAGGGGAGTCTCACAAAACCCACATACGAATGCACAGCGATCCGTGCACAGAAAGCGGGTTGTGTTTGCAGGTGCAGAGGTTTTACACGGAAAACAAATATGTGTGGATCAAAAATAATAATGTAAAACTTTTCTGTATTTGGATTTTATTTACATGTATATGAAACGGAACACATTTGTGTGTGCATTGAAAAACACAAGTGTGAATCCTTCTGTGTGCATGTGTGTATTATGAGACTGTTCTGAGCCCATATGACTTCGATAGGATTAACTCGTTTGTAATTCAAATCCAGAGGCCTACTAATTCCAGCGCTTTGTTCTTGCGTTATTTATTTATTGACTCAGTTCATTTTCAGCCTGTACATTTTGTGGGTTGGGGCTAGTCTTAAATGGTTGAGCCGATGATGTAGTATACAATCCAAGGCTGCACCTGTTTACTGACGCTGTCAAATGTTGTGTGCATGGCTTCTCATTTGTCAAATTGACTTAAGAGTGCATGATAGTCTTACCCTTGAGACTTCTTCTTCTTGTTTATCGTTTAAAATGAAATAAGAGCCCTGTCAGAGACCAGTTTACCTGTCAACCCTAAGGTATGACTTTAAAAGACAAGAATATCAATTGTATCAAGAGACCAAAATGTCAAATGAAGGCCCATATAATAACATTTGTTTTGCTTCTCATAGGTTATTCTGTCAAAAGACTAGCTTTAAATTGATCATGAGTTATCACATAAACCACCAGCCTTTCTTCTCACATCTGTCTTTGAATGTTCAACGTGTTCAGCCTTAGTCCAGTTTGAATGAATATCTCTACGGTAGACTTGTAAAGTTTTCCAATCTAATTTCAATCCACAAAGTTTTGACAGCAGTGGTACAACTCCATGTTTAAAAGATGAGACAGCTATTGGCAGGCCCTTGAGTTATGAAACCAATAAACCTGCGTCAAGGCCTCGTCATTTGCATTTGATCCCAGGCGGCAGGTTAGTCCAAGAAAGATCTTAGATGGCAGTCATAAGGCACCATGTTGTGGCCATTGCCCTAAAGTAATATATTGCCGTCTCATTTACATTTGGTTATAATAACTCATTCAAAGCTGTGGTCTTTACCATTTGTCCCAAAGAGATGACATTATGGGAACATAGTGTTTATTTTATGAAAATTATTTAGTTTGCTTAATCCCCAATGAATGGATTCACTTCACCGTGTTCGCTAAACCCAGATATTAAAGAGAAAACAATGGTCATGATGAATACACAGCAAGAATACATGTGCTCAGTTGCTATGAATATAAATTCCTTTGCAAATGAATGCTATGCGCATAAGAGTCTTTTCATCACTGAGCTATACTGACCCATGCACAGCGTTCAGCATACACAACCTTTGATTTGCAGTAGTAGAACTTTACAAAATAGGTAAGAGTTTAAAGTAATGTGGACATATTTAGTTCACATTATCAGTAGCAAAGCAAAGAAAGCAACACAACCATTTGTAAATAAAAATAAAATGTGCAAAAACTGATCATTCATGCAAGTGAAAGCGATCCTTGCAGTCTTCATTTTTGAAAAGACAATTATTATTTTTAGTAGTCTGACATTGAATACTTTTGCAACTTTATGATTTTTCTTAACAAATGCCAGGATTGAATGAGACTATCTTCAGGTGACGAGCATGTATCATTGAATGACTTGTTCTGAATGTGTATACTTCTTAATCTTAAACTTAAATTATAGATGTACACAACATATTTCATAGACACACAGGGGAACCTTTAGCGTAAGCATACATTTCAATTTAACCATTCAAATAGATTGTATGTCTTTTTCTTCTTGGATTTGAATGTCTTTAGACATATGTAAAGTAAGCTAGACGGATCAACGTTGAGTGTCATAGCTCTTTTCAGAGTTATAGCACTGGGAACTATTTTGCACTTTCTGTTATTTAAAAGGCAGCACCAAAGACATCACCACACAGTCATTTTCCAGCCTAGCTGCGCCTCATACCCGGCATAGCATAAAGTCACATTGGCCAATTGAATTAGGATGCACAAACCCAAACTAAGCTAGTTCGCCTGTGTAGTTTAGTTATATTTGTTTCAAAGGAAAGGTATATTTATAATGTACATATACCCCACTAATTGCCTATTCTATATTTTGACGTCATTGGTTTGTCTTGCAAGTTATCAGTTTACAGTCGAACAAAATCTGGAACCCTCCTGTTGTCTTCTAACTACTTTCATCAACCATAACTTTTTTGTTTTACATTCGATTGCATTAAGGCTTTATTATGATATCCTTCACAGTAGACATTTGAACATATACAATTGCTGATCAGCACTTTCATTGCATTTTTGGTAACACCCATGGTGTTCCCGGTCAAAAATGACCGCCATAAAGAAAAGGAATTAGTAACCATCCGAATCAGATAAAACACACACACACACACACACACACCACACACACACACACACACACACACACACACACACACACACACACACACACACACACACACACACACACACACACACACACACACACACACACACACACACACACACACACACACACACACACACACACACACACACACACAAGATGTGTTCCCCCCTTATGTGCCCATCCCCCCACATGGATCACACCTGGCACACGCAATACATGTTCAGTGTCTATTCTTTATATATTTATTGCAGTTTTTCATTATACCAGTAGTCTGATACAATATTTACAGTTTGAAAGGGTGTTACATGGAATTTGGTGATGATTAATGGTTTTTTGTGTTCATGTAATAGCAGTTTAAACAGGACCTGTCAAATTTGACCGCAAATTTGATCGTTCATTCCTATGCGAGTTGCTCATTGGCGCAGGAAGACAAAATGGCCCAACTTTTGAGAGAGCGAAACGTCACGAAAGTATTCATATTTCATATAATCCGTTCTTATTGTTCATCCATGGGTAAAGGTAAAACTCATGTAGTACTGAACAAGTTACATGAACGTGCCGTGCAGCGCGGTCCCGTGGGTTGGATCCGCGTTCATAATGCCAAGGAAAATAACTCTCAGAATAACGTTATTAGCACCTTTTACAACTTGAGGACCAAATGTATAAGGGCTATACAAATCTTCATACTGGGTAGTTCATTTAGTTTAAAAAAAAGCGCCCACCCCTCCCGTCAACGTTCAATACCACACCCCCACCGACAAACCGCGTGAAACAGAGGGGCTGAACACATGACCTTGCGTGGGCAGCCCTGAGTACCAAACATTATCTCCTGGTACTCATTTCAGTAACTCACTAAGAAAGTTATGTGCACCCCTGATAATAGTGCTTTACCTTGCAGATTTTTCTGAGCTCTCCACTTAGCGCTGCGAGGGTGAAGTGCTAGTGAGGCGACAGTCGGCAGCAGTCGCTGAATGTCAGCCTCCCCCGCTCTCCTGTCATCCTCAGTTTTGACTGTCGAACATTTTTACTTATACGCTGTCTCTCAAGGTCCAACTCAGTGTCGTTTATGCATTTAAACTTCAAGCACACAGGCAATATACACTTTTGATTAGTTTGTTTTTAAACTTTGGCTGCAGGTTGTGGAGGAACTTGCTGTCACTGTTGGCATGGTAATGCTCATTTTTATTCATGCACACACTAAAAAACTGTTTGCTACACCAGCGTCAATATGTTACCTAGAACAGTGTGTACTTGTATGTAGTGCAAAGTTAAAGATGGAGCTCATTATCAGTGTCTCCTGGCTTTAAAACAATTGTTTTATATTGGAAACAAATAGACTTCTAACATTGTTTTCTATCTTTTTTCCCATGCAGGCCCTTGCCATCCAAACCCATGCCACAACAGAGGAACATGTGAGATCAGTGAGACCTACAGGGGAGACACTTTCATTGGTTATTTCTGCAAGTGTCCACCAGGCTTCAGTGGAGTGCATTGCCAACACAGTAAGTCGGATCCCTGCCTCCTCTTGCCTTAAAAAAACACAAATGCAAACACTTACAGTAACTTACTTACTTATAGATTAATTGCAATGTAGTGCTATATATATATATATATATATATTAAAAAAAAAAAAAAAAAGTTAATAACATTTTAATTTTTTTAACATTTTTACACACCTTGAATTTCAGGGGGGGCGCGGGGCTCTGTTGGCGGGGAGCAGTGCCCCTCCAAGACAATGGTAGGGGAAACACTGGAGTTTGTAAGGATTTGGAAATCCTATATCCTTTTAGCATTTCCATGAAGAAGGATGTGTCTGTTCGATCTGATAAAAAAACACAAATGTTGACCTTGAGCAGTGAATAAATGTCAAACAGCTGGCAGGAAGTAAATCACTGTGAAAAGGACGAGTTCAGCAAAAATCATAGTGGTTTTGGAAGAGAAAATAAATGCTGAACTGGCTTTCTTTTGTTGAGCATGCTCTTAACAAAGGTTAGTTTCAAAAGGTTTTTGCTGCCTATGAGATAATATTTTACGTTAGAACAGACCCATTGTTCTCCAGCCCGGTACAATTTATGCTCTATCCTTAAACTGACTTTCTGAACTCTTAAGCCTCTAGCACTATGAAAGTAGGCACAATAATGGCTATTGTAAATGTAAGGTATGTCAATGTGTGTGTCACCAGCACCAGAAACTTTTAAAACATGTACATTGTGTGAATGCCCTGCAGATTTTTTCCATGATGTAATCAGAGGTCTAATTGCTTGTTTTGATGTTGTTGAAGACATCTTACAATAAAGTAAGCAAAGTAGAGGGAAATGGGAAACATCCCTAACAACAAAAGCCTCTATTGATTATTGTTGCAAAGCTTTCTCTAGCCTTTACAACCAGGCTGTTTGATTTAATAACTCGTCACATCAACAAAAAGGCAAGCCAAGGTGAGATTTTAAGATGTTTAAAAAAGTCAAGTTTCTCTTCTTTATTCCTGATGTAATCTGTTTCACTTTTTTTGTACTGTCCTCCGCTGTTTTAAAATAAATTACACGGCAGTGTCGAAGCTTGCTTATGTCAACACACAGCACTGCTTACAAAACATGTTAACGACCGAGTGAAACTTAGTTAATGTGTCAATTCAATTTGAAAAACGAATGACAGAGCATTTTGTGATTTGATCACACCATATGCAACGCCAAATCGGGTCAGGTGTAATTTGGGGGGGGGGGGCAACAAACTCTTTCCCCACTTCCTACCCTCTTACTTCCAGCGCATTTGCTCGTCCCCCATCTTCCAACTCAAACTTCATCGACGTCACCTCATACAGTAAGTGCTTGGGTGTGAGAGGAAGCAAGGTCACAAAATGGTGTTATTAGAAAATGCACACCACTGCTTATTTACCACTCTGGAATTGTTGGTTTTGTTTGAGCCTCTTCCAGGCACTTGTTTAAGAGAGTGGACAAGAGGTTAATGTCAAAAAAATAAATGTATTTGTTTTTTGTTAATAAAAAAATTAAGCAACATTTAAACGCTGGGTTAATATTTAAACTTGGTGTTTGAAACAGCCTGACTCTGAATATATGCATAATCAATATATCCCTATACCCAATATCGCTTCTAATGTAGTTTTTCTCTGTGTGATTTAATATGAGAAGCGTAACAGTCAGTTTAACTGAAAGGCTGCATAAAAACGACAAATATGTCTGAAACAGGGCAATCAAGCTCTTGACGATTTGACATTGGGACAGCTTTAAGCCTTCCAGCATTTACCTGGTATGTGGCTCGAAGTCTGTGCATCCAGAAGTGTGGACATTGGAATCTGGCCCAGGTCCACACATTTGCATGATGACACACACACACACACACATACACACACACACACACACACACACCTAAACTGGCTGCCGGTCAAGTCCCGGATTCAGTACTAAACACTCCTCCTCACGTACGAGTCCCTCCATACCCTCGCCCCTCCATACCCTCACCCCCAGTACTTATCGGACCTCCTCCATCCCTATACCCCTTCTCGGAGTCTGCGGTCCTCAGACACGGGCCTGCTCTCCATCCCCCGCTCTCGCCTCCGAACTGTTGGTGACAGGGCATTCAGTGTTGCGGCCCCCACCTTCTGGAATGCACTTCCTGCCGAGACCCGTAATGCTGCCTTCCTTGACATCTTCAAATCATCATTAAAAACACACCTGTTCACCCTGGCCTTCTGGCCCTAGCCCTTTCTTGGTCCCCCGGCTTCCTTTATTTTTTGTTTGCCCTTTGATTGTCTGTTTGTTTTGTTTGTCCACCATGTACAGCGACCTTGGGTCCCTTGAAAGGCACTATATAAATATCATTTATTATTATTATTATTATTAATAATTAATCTGTGTCGTACCGGAGTGGTACGACACAGAGCGCTCCACCTTACGATGAGCTCCAGTACATCTGCACGCTGCGCGTCAGGCAAGTGTGCCAAATGAGACTCAAGATTCACCAGAGTCTCCGCAGCGATCGGGGCCTCCGAGGTGACAGACGTGTCGTTTTCAGCACCGGACAGTGCTCCCACACAGAGCACGACAGGTTTATTGAGATCAGCACTAGACAATTCTTTTGTCGGCACAATATACTCGATGTTATCAGCAGCTATGCCACTGTCCGCCTCAGTGGCATCTCCCCTCTCGTTGTATGCTTTCAGCATATTCACATGACAAAGCCGGCTCCTACGACCCTGGTCAGGAGTAGCGATGACATAGGTCACCACATTTCTTCGTAATAGCGTAAAGGCCGCTGAACCGGGCTTGCAAACTGGAACCAGGGAGCGGCAACAGAGCTAGCACTCTATCCCCTGGAGCAAATAGAGAACCGCAGTGACGCGTCCTAAAACCCGGATGTAAACTCCTTCCGGTTCCTTCGTCAAAAACGCAATGCAATTTCTCCATAGGATTTTGGAAAATAGCTCGAAATAAGGTCTGTGGTTGACACACATTTAAGAGACGGATCATGTTTTGTTCAGCCGGATAATATCCACATGTCTACCCTACTTTTAAAATTTTCGAAGCATAAATCTAGTCGCAAGAAGCAAAATGCTAACGTTATGCTATAAAGGAACTACAGCAGGGACGCTGCTTCAACGTCACGCCAACTTAAGATCCATATTCAAAACTACAGATTGTAAATGGTACAAGATGAAGTGTTTGTTTGAACAGTTTGCAGGAGGCAGGGACTTGCTTTCAAGCAGAACAGGGCAAACAAACTTAGAGGGAGTGTTTTACGTGTTCGGTGTAATGACGTAAAACAGCCTGAACAACTTCTATAGTCCTATTCAGCCACTTGTTAACAAGCATCGTTTTTCAGACACGTCAACTTTTCAAAAATCACCAGCGGGGTCACTGCTGATGTATTTAATGTCGTAGAACAAAACGTGATCCGTCTCTTTACATTTGTGTCAAACACAGACCTTATTTGGAGCTATTTTCCAAAATCCTATGGAGAAATTGCATTGCTTTTTATCGAAGGAACCGGACGTGGTAAAAATGCTAACTTACTTCCGGGTTTTAGGACGCGTCACTGCGGTTCCCTATACTCTGTCTTTAGCCCGTCTGTCATACCAGCTTTTAGTCTTTCTCTGAGCAGCCCCCAGATTGGACTTTGCGCCGGTGACGGCACAGGCAGAAACCACTCTATCTGGACATTCCCCCACAGGAACCGCAGTCCCCTCCGGTTTAACGAGTACTTTGCCACTGGCTAAATCATTCCCCAAGATTAAATCTACTCCGTCAATGGGAAAACATGACCGAACCCCGACAACCACCAGACCTGTGACTAGATCTGATTTAAGATGAATGTGATGAAAAGGGGAGTCCACATACTGCATCCCAAACCCCCTCACAAGAACGCCGGAACCCACAGCAGACTCCCCCGAGAGGGGCAACACACCACTCACGATAAAGGATTGTGATGCCGCTGTATCCCTCAAGATGGTCACTGGAACCCTGTTGTTCTTCCCAAGTAAAGATACCATACCATGCATGAGGAACGGAGCAAAAACCTCAAGATCTGATTTAGGAGGTTCCGGTTTAGAAGTATTAACAAGAACGACTGGCTTTATAGACTTCTTCACATCCCGCAAAGCATAGCAATTAGCCACAATATGACCCGTTTTCTCACAGAAGAAACACACTGGGCTATCCTTAGGACCCCAATTCACCTCTTCCGGTTTTTTCTCAACATTTCCTGGCCTGCCATGGCACGTTATTGGAGACTGGGGTTTCTCTGATGTTGTTGTCCACAAACCGGGCCTGTGCCTTACCCCTCTCACTGAAGACAGACTTGTGAGTAAGCACATACTCATCAGCCAAAACCGCAGCATCAGACAGTCTTACAGGTTTCTGTTCATTAAGATATGTGGCCACTTTGTCAGGTAAACAGTTTTTAAATTATTCCATGAGCATCAACGTTCTCAGGTCCTCTAGAGATCTTACCCCCGCCGACGAGCACCACCGATCAAACAGTCCCTCTTTCTCACGGGCGAATTCCACATAAGCTTGAGAATCATTTTTTTTAAAACTGTGAAACCTCTGACGATACGCCTCGGGCACCAGCTCATAGGCGCGCATAATTGCTGCTTTTACCTGCCAATAATCCAGGCTGACCTCGTCAGACAATGCACCATATACCTCCTGAGCTTTTCCCGTGAGAACGCACTGCAGCATCACAGTCCACACATTCCTAGGCCATTTCAAGGTTGTTGCAACCCGTTCAAAAAGAATAAAATAATTATGTCCCTCTCATGGAATACTGGGATAAATCGTGTATTTACCCACATCAAATTCCTGTGATTGTGCAGGCCCCAACTGCTGAGTTTGGTGCGTTAATGTCGCTAACTCCAGCTCCTTCAAACGACACATCCGATTAGACTCCTCCTCTAGTTTCCTGATTTCGAGATTACAGTCGATCTCCTTCTCTCTAATCATCAGCTTTCGTAACTCCAGCTGAAGCTCGCTCATTGTCGGAGCGGCCTCTGTTTCCTCGTCTTTGGATAAATAACCAACACCCGTTTCCTCCGATAACACTTCTTGTTCGAATAGTGCAGCCAACAGCTGTTCCTTAATTACCTGCTTCCTGCTCTGTTTACTAATCTGAATTTCAAACCTACCTGCGACTAACTCAAGTTGTTGCTTACTACATGCGTCCAACTTCCCCCGCGTTGGACCAGCAACAAACCCCTCTAAATCAAAATCCATAACGTAATTCTTCAAGTTAAACCTCCCCCAAAAAAAAAACAACAACACTCATACCAGTTAGGCTACCGCACAAGCAGCTCTACACTGTATACAAACAACATAAAAAAACACACAGCTGTCAAGGGCTATTCTACACAAGAAGCACTATCCACCGCACTGGCACCTTCCCGAGACAGCGTTAGGACGAGCCCATGTTACGACCCTCCCTCTACTTAGTGGTAGAGACTCGTTGGGGAGACCCGCAACATAAAATAAAACATAGCAGATATTATTATTATTATTCAGATACATCCGTACTCACATGGCCAACCGGCAAATTAACAATGGCGCTGGAGGACAGGAAACAAACAAAGACGAAGGGGGCCTGGGCCAACCACACCACGGGCCGTACCACCCAGAGCTTCCCTCCGCTACCCAGAGACCTAACAAATCCCTGTGGGAGAAAACAAAGCCGCGAAAACCTAGACTACCTGTTCCTCCAGACTACATAAAGACACAAAACACTAAGAATCTACAGATCCTAAACCAGTAGAAGGAGGTAGTCCACGGACAACATCTTCCTGCGTTTAGATCGGGGAAGAGGCCCCTTCTCCTCCAGCTTCTCCTTTCTAAGTCGACCCCAGCTGAACGTAATTAGGACACCTGGGGGAGGCGGAGCCAGGGGCGGAGCCAGGGGCGGAGCCAGGGGCGGACCAGGTGTGTCTGTGCAGCAGGGAGAGAGAGAGAGAGACAAACAGGAGGGGAGCCCGTAACACTTGCATTAAAACACGTGTGCATTCTGAATAAATCCCAGGATTTGAAAGCAGCATGTAGCTCTTCATCTGTTAATTCTAAATCTTGCCAAATCCTGCAGTATGATATATAGGCCAAGTCCTGGGGCTGCCCTACCTGTGTGTGTGCGCTTGGCTGAGCATTGCATTAGCCAGCGCAGCACAGTTGTCCTTCATTTCATCACAGGTGTGCTTCTAAGTAATGGATTGAATGTATCATGGTGGGAACTGTGTGGTGAGATGGATCATTATCGGTTTGAAAGAGAAAGAACGATAAACACGACGTAGAGGGGAAGAGAGATGTTAACCACCACTTACAGACACCATTTATACCTGTCTCTTTACTCTGCCACACAGACAAGGATCAACAATACAACCATTTAGTAGTTAACTGAAAAAGGGAAGGATTATTATTTATTTTTTTAAGACAGTCAGTGTCATTCTTTATTTAACTCCATATGGTTTTTCCTTACACTGTACGTCTTTTAAGAAACGGTACGCTTGCAAAAAGCCAATGAGCGAGTTGCCTATACAGTATGTCATTGAGCTTATCTCCAGCCAGAATGATGAGCAATTGGCCAGCGTTCATGTCATAATTCAGTTATTGTCTTCTATTAAGCCCTTAGGGTGGTGAGAAACTGATTTGATATGGGCTGAATACACGTTAATGTCTGCCAATTCTTCTCACCGTTATTACAGTTGAATGAAAGAGAGTTGGAGTGAAAGGGAGGAAGAATTGTGTTAATAATCAAATCTCGCGTCTGGATAATTCCTGCAATTAAATGATAAAGGGAAATAAATAATCGTTCCTTTTAGAATGACAGCTAAGCTGGCTTTGTTATGGCATGGTGTTGGTGCTAAAAAGGATGAAATATGACTGAGAATTCTGTAATATACAAAAAAAACTACAAAAAACAAAGGGCCTTTTTAAGCTTTGAATCTTATCGTAGGATTACATTAATATTGTTAATCCAGTTTTTAAAATCAGTAGCCCATATCAATGTATTTGTTTCTTCTGTGTGGAGTGTGCCGTACGGAGATAACATTATAGAGTTGTTGCTTACTGTAGCACTGACTTTTGTTTACTGTTGCTCTCTCCTTGCTCCTTCAGTGCCAAATCCAATTTCACACCTTAGAAAGTTATCCTAAATACATGGACTACATATCCTGCCTGTTAGACCGTTTTTATTAAGCACAACCAGAAATGATGTCGCACATGGAGAGCAAGGAGCAGCTATTGCTGACTTCTTTGATGAGGAGATACTGTACGTACTACGCACTAAATGTAAACTGCTTTGTTTCTTCTGTTTTGTTCTTTTAACTCATCTTGAAGAGTTGTAGATTTCCATTTTCATGGCAGACATCAGATAATCACAGCTGAAGCGCTTGGCACATCATCCATTAAAGTGATCGTTTATGAGTTTGAGTTAACTCAGCCACTTTATATGCAGCTATATCCCTTAGGGTATTGTTTCTGTCTTATAAAATAATGTGTAAATGTGAAATTACAAAGGTGTCTTTTGCTCATTGCAATATTAATGTGCTTCTGCTGAATTGAGTTTTATCCCATCAAAATGATTTAAGCTTTTATTTTTTAAGTGAAACTCAGTTTTTCAGAGTCTTTTTATCAGTTTTACTAAGTCTCAGTCCCAACACCACTTGAATAGGGTTAATATCGAGCTAATGTCCCCACTTTTATTATTAGAGCCCTTATTATCACAAGGTCATTCATCTTTAGAATAGTGTGGCAGCACGTCCCTTTGGTCACCACGGGAACAAGTGGCACGTTATTGGGCGAGTAGCCAAACATTGTAATGACCTCTCACAATGTGAAGATTGGGACTGATTGCCTCAGTCTTCATGAGGTTGCAGATTAGTTTAGAGCACACATTCACAGCCTATGAAGGACAAAATACACTCACATTCTTGGCCTATGAAGGACAAATATCTGTGTAGACTGTTGGGAATTTTATTGGCAGTGTTTTTTTTTATGGAAATATGCCGCAACGTAAACAGCCTTGTGTAAAAGCCCACTTTGCGGGTTAAACGTCCTTGTAATTGAATATGTTGCAGTAAAACTAAATCATTTATTTGAAAGTTAGCAGATGAGAAACCAAGAGATCACTCTCTTTGATCTTTGAGTTTGGAAGCTTGTTTTTCTGCAGCTTCTGTGCTACTCTCTTTCAAACGCGTTGGTTTTGGTACAGCGACAGTCCCTGTATCAGATTAAAGCTGATTTATTTTGGTTTAATTGTCTCCTAGGTGACGGGTGTTCACAGTATTTCTCATTCTTCCTTGGACTGCAAGTCTTTAGAGCAGATTCTATCTTGCTCTTTGATCAATAGGTGTCTTTTTTTTCCTGATACCCACCAGCAAGGCCGGATTGATTGATGCTAAATGTAGGATGTGTGAGATCTTTTTTTAAAGCGTGGCCTTGTATTTGATTATTGACAGTTGCTATTATGCTGCATTAGCCCTGCTGCCTCCACCGTTTCTTGCCACGGGATAATCAGCCAGTGTTTAAGGCTTCCCAGCACCAGAGAGAAAGACTCCATACGGACTAGCTCTATGCGTACTCTTTGTTACAACAGTAAGGACCGCATAGTGACAAGTTCAGTGTGTTTTGCAGTTCAACGGAAGTATCCAGTGGAGCCTATATCTATTTTTTTCTTTTTTTTCATCTCTAATGTACTGGCCCTCTGACTCCCATTTTTTGTATTTGTATGGAGAGCAAGACTTATTTTCATCTGTTTGTTCTGCTAAATCTACAGTGTAAGGGCTAGATCAGAGCATACAACAGAACTACAGCCCGAGGCAACACGAATGAGTATCAAAAGGAGAGTTGTTATGTACATCTTAACCGTTAAGCATTTGACTACAATAAGAGACTTTATTTGTCGGGTACATGCGTAGGCGGAGGTCCGACCGTGTTTCCCAGCGCCTATTCCGCCCCCGTGAACACTCACCACTTTAGCAGCACACCTCTGAGTGGTTACCTGTACTTCTTTAAGCAAAAAATGACTTGCCCTTCTCACCTGCCACTGCCTCACAGGAGGTGACTTGGCAGCGGTAGATTTCCAGTTTGTTGTCATGGCACAGGGAGAGAGAGAGCCCTTGTTAGCTGGAATATCTTCCTCTGCTCCAATGGAGGCCACAGAGCGAGGACAGCGGGGGGGGGGGGGGGAGGGAGAGTGGTGGGCCGGTGGTTTTCTGCTCCCTCTCACCGTGATTGAGGCAGTTGTTATCTCCTTCTTACTGTGAGGCTGCACGGAAAGTCACCACATGAAAGATCACGATAAAGCATGAAAATGTCCTTCTCCTTTTGTAGCTGTTAATGGAATATCACCAGGCTTTGTATCCCAAATTATTTAAGTTATATATAGAAATCTTCTTGCCAGACATACAAAATAGAGTTTTTTGGAAGGAACAAAGTGCTGGAATGTTTGAAATGCTGATGTATTGAACACAACATTAAGATAATATAATGATTTAAATGCTTGAATTTGATATGTACATGTATTAAGATCGGTTCTTCAGTTGCTCTGACAAAATGTGTATCTTCATTGTGTTTGTAGAAAGCCCAATGGTTCTGAACCAACACATTGACCCATATTTCAAGCAAATGGTCTTGCATATCGCAACTCCATAAGATCATCTCAGAGGTTAAGCTTTAGAAAGTGCTGTATCTATTTTGTTTAAAGCTCTGGGGGAAAGCCTTACATTAATCCACTTAGTGTATTGGATCCTACAGTATGAGAAGTATAGCTGAAATGTGTTTGAGGCCATATTTTCTACTTAGATTATTTTTTTAAACGAGGTCTTCGGGGCAGGTTTAGCTAACGGGATTAACATTGATTTAAGTGCAACTATAAGATGGTGAAAGAAAGTTTGTTAAAGGAAAACTTTTCCATGGTGAATGGGTGGAAGGAGTATTGTGTCCAAAGAAAGCTAACCAATTCTCTAAATAAACAACATTGGTTTAGTCACAGTGCCTGAGGTCTGTTCTGCTAGGTATAAATCTGCATCCTTTTAAAAGCCTCTGGCTTACAAGTGTTAGGAAGTTTTACTGTAGCTAATCTGCACACAACTTGTATTTTTCTATGCATAAATTAGCATGAATAACTTAACACAGGTTTGATTTCTCAGAATAATTTACACCTACAGTATTCTAAAATGTAGGACTTTCTGTTATGTTCCTCTTCTATTCTTCTTCTTAGGGTGACTATTGACTAACATACATTATTTCAAACTAACGCCCTGTTTTAGCAGCATACAGCATGAATCCATCAGTTTTTCACAGTTAGCAACACAGATCCAAAAATATACCTTAAGCGCCCTCAGAACTATTGTGAACTCAAGGCTCTCCCCGCTGCACTATTACTGTGATGTAGAGCTGTGTGGAGGACAAGGCCATCTCCAGACTCTCTGCCTTACATTCACAATCCCACAGCCCACCCACTGCTCTCGCTCTGTGGCTGGAAAGCTGCCTTTATAGGAAGAGACGAGTGTAGAGTATCCCGAGGGAAGGGGCCATAGTCGACCAAACATCCAAATAATTGACCACAATGCCACAGCCAAAGCGTTAGACGCCAACGATTAACAACCCATGGAGACCCTGTTTATATGCTCTGTGTGCAGATCAACATGGGAATGCTTATGGACCAGCGGTACTGTTGTTTTAGCTCGAAGCACATTTTGTCCTCTTTCTTCAAAGCGCCCCACATTGATGTCACTGGAAACACGTATTTATATAGCGGGTTAATCATAACCTGGTCAGTCAATCTTGCCTTAAAGGGTATTTATTTTATTTGTCGAATCATTAACTTACTTACAAGATGGTTGATTATTTTCATTGTTGGGCTATAAAAGCATACCAGGGATGTTTGAATTCCCTTATTGCTGTTTGTTTATTGATTCTACATTGGAAACTGCAAAGAAAGTATGGCTGATTATTTGCTAATTAACTTTTCGAACTAGTATAAGTATATTTCCTTCAGTGTCGACTTAATGCTGTGGTTGTGCGACGCTGACGTGCCGCTTTCAATCTAGACGCAGGATATACTTTTATTATGTTGGTTTCTGTTCATATAGAATTACTGGTGTCGGCTAATACTTGCTATTTCTATATAAATGTCCTACATACTGTTTATATCGTAAATGTATGAATAGTTCATTTGGTATACTGTAGGTTGAATCCCTACTGAAATGCAAATTGATTTTTTTTGGAATATAATCTGGTTTCACAATTTTGCTGGACCACCATCTAATTTAAAAGTCTCGTCTCTCAGGCTGTCGAAGGACAACACTGTTCATATTTCAAAAAGCCTCCATATTGAATGTACAAGTGGGAGAGAAAATAGTCCTGCAGTGATTCTGAAAGAAATACATCTCAATTAACAAGATAAATAAAAAGTGGAAAGACACACAGCCACATGTCTCACTTATATTAAAGCAAATTGTGTGACCTTTTATACTTGGTCTTATTAAAAGGCAATTATGCTGTTTGGAGGACACTCCTATCGTCCAATCAACTCAATGAATGCCTTAAGCATTTGTTGTTTGAATCCTAATAAATAGCTAATTGTCAATTATTTGACCTGTTGAAACAATAGACCTGCTAAGAACAAGGCACATCGAGACAGTAACCAGGTCAAGTATACTGTAATAACAGTATTTTATTGTTATCATGTCCGCTAGATATGTTTTTGTAGCTTTAACTGTGTGGTTGCTTCTTGTTCTATGTGTGCTACTGCAAAGTGAAAGAGTGGTGTTGTACTACTAAAGACTATTTTCTCTGCTATCCTGCTGCTCCTTTTCCTATCCCAGGAGCTGACCCTATCTAGTCTCTGTTAGAGGGCATTTTGGATAACAAGCTGAGGCAACAAGCTGGATCATGCTGTTCAGGGCCACCTATTCTGCGCTACTGACATTAATGTTTTTTTTTGCCATCGAGATAGAGCCTTGAGTCTGACGGATCCAAACAGACCTTTTGGCAAAACAAACTATACACCAGGATGTGTCTATGCTTGGCCCTGATCTTGTCAGCATTAGCCTGTAATATGTTCTATCATTGATGATTTCTTCCATATGTCTTTAGTAAGCACTCAATTCAGCAAATTCTGCCAAAAACCTGCTGTACGAACATACTTTCATGACCTTTCTTGTATGGCAAGGTGGTGCTTTGCTAGCAAAATTAAAGTTGGGGCATTTTTCTTTCAACAATGCATCACTGCACTTAAATCCACATGTAATGGTTCAGAATGCCTTCTGGTAGTGGTAGCTGTCTAAAATGGTCAGAATGGTGGCTTTAAGTGCAGTCTTGTTAGTCTTTTAGGGAAAGGCCAGCACTTTTGGAAACGTATTAATTTTCTATAGTGCTTCAGGAGAGGTTTTTCTTAGAGCCTGGGTTCCTCAGTTGTGTTGTTCACATTTAAATAAATAAAAAGTAATATTGAGGTTTTGACTTCCCAGGACTCACATATTGTAATCTGAGTGGGTCTCAATTAGTTTTTATTTTTAAACTAATCGCGATGTTTCACTTCGATATTATTGTATGTTGAAAATATATCTGAAAACAACAAACAAAGGAACCAAATCTCCTGAAAGCCTTTCTTAAAAAATGTTATGCTTATCAATTTCGATGTGATTAAGTCTTGACTCAATCTTTTTAATAAGTCTACATATTAAGTTGTCGGTAAACAAGTAGTGCAATGTGAGGCTGACCAGTCAAACTGTTGGAAATAATTAAGCAGTTAAGTTATCTTGTTTTATTAGTTTTAAAGTGTCAAACTCTCCTCGCCCACTTATTAAATGATTCATGCACCTCATCAGGGTAAGAAAGTGTGTGCACCTATGAGATGAGTCTGTGGAGTTTACTGCGTTTTAACTACTGAATTTAATCATGTCAGAGAACCAGGAGGCGTACGTAGCAACATTACTGTCTTCGGATGTTATGAAGAAAAATAGTAAGAAAATAATTAGATGATTATTGTCAAAAAAGGACTGTGGGTGTATTTGTTCAATTGTGTGCGTTTCCTCAAGCCCTTCCTTATTCCCTGTCCCTGAAGACCCATTCGACTGGTTTATCCTTCCTGTGGAGGAGTTTTAGAGAACAAGCTGTTACCGGGGCCTAATTGTGTAAGGCCCCTTTGGACACTTGAGCTTACTTTCACCTCCTAGCCTCTGCTGTAAGGATACACTTTTTGGCAGATGGCCAAAGCATAAATAGAGATGCATTTCCAAATCCCAGGTGGCAGAAAAGAGTTAGACACTGTCCTGCTCTGGATTCTGGTTGCCTCTTCAAGCCAAAGTAGAACACTGCTAAATGTTCTGCTTGAATACACAGAGCTGCATTATTTCAGGTTGGTGAATTTTTCTGGTCGAATTAGAGTTGTTTTACAATGGAATGAGTTCAACATGACTGAAACGAATGGTGATGGTCTTGTTATATCTTTATATCATTAGTCCAGCTCCTATTTAATTGTAGATGTTATTCGCTGTGGTAGAAATGATTAAAATGTGTGAATGGACAGTACCTTTTTACCAAAACATTCATGAAATCATCTCTAGACGAGGGAGGATAGATCAGAGAGAGGGTCAGCAAGAACATTAATTCATAAAAATCACTGTGAAATTATTCTCTGTTGAAACCATTAAAGCGAAACAATATTAAACTCTGCATAAGTGATTCAGAATCTGACCTTTTATAAAAAAACATTCTTTCTTTTAGTGAATATTATTTCAAATATTTAATCATGATGCAGCTTTCATTCCAGTTATTGTGTTTTAAAGTAAACTTGTTGAATCCTTTTAAATCTGTTCTTCATGTAATGCTTTAGGGCAGGGGGGGGAACTGTTTTCCTCTCAAGGGCCATTTCAATTTGTTCAATATCCTCCCAGGGCCGTACAAATGATTGACCTCTGCTTAAAAATACTAAAATCACAGCCCATTCATTTGGCCTTTCTTTCATGCTGTGCAAAGAAAAAGCAACCTCTTAATCCAGATAGCTTACCATCACTCGCGTATGCATGCACGTGCACAGCTGTGGAATGACCACCAAATCAGAAAGATATGGACACAAGATGTGTGCAAATGTAATTTAGTTTCCTATCCATGTGGACATAATTTAAGTGGGACGGGGACCTAACCTCCTCTTGGGGGGTCCGGGGGTACTTTTTTCTCTTATTTTTTTATAACTATAATGATCATATAAAGATGTGCCTTTGCCTCACTGGTTGTAGAAAAAGCTTCTTATATTCGTTAGCATAGCTAGCTAACCAGATGCTAATAACAACAAAGTTATTGACTGTATGATCAGTATGACAGATGAGCAGATCGCCACTGGGCTTTCAACTAAAGACACAGCCACGCAGAAACTGCGGCACGGCTCCTTATGGGTACTGCAATTTCTGTGCCGGAACGGCGTTCTGGTGCTCTCCGTCAGAACTACACCCCTGTCAGACCAGAGATATACCACGTGATGACACGTTAGGCTCGTGTAGAGCCATATAATAGATATATGGCGCTGGGCTCGTGTTGTGTTCAAGGACCCTGACCTTGGCCAGGAAAAACAGGCACTTGCTTGTTTAATTATTTTGTGGCGCAGATTTCTTGAATTTTTTTATTTTTTGCGTGTGTTTATAAATTACCTCGAGGGACGTACCAAATGGTCTCGTGGTCCGTATACGGCCCGGAGGCCGGAGGTTCCCCACCCCTGCTTTAGGGTGTTATCATCTTTAATATAATAATGGTTTTACTATCTTTGTTTGGAATGTGAATAGTAGTCGGTCAAATCTTGTCTTGATGATTATAGATGGATTTCTAATTTGTGTGGCGCTACCATTTATAGTCCCTAGAAATGTGAACATTTAAACATTTGGCTATCCCCTCACATTTGATGATGCTTCACCACAAGGTAAATGTATTTGTGTCTAATGTCTTAATTCTTAATACCTGTAAAACTAATAACTAACTTACACAGCTGTATTTGTTGTGTGTTAAGAAACAATATACTCAATTATTGGGGTCTCCTCAGAGAAGACATCTTATTGTTCTCAGTATTGCCCACATCAAGCAAGTGCTTGCTCTACAGCCATCATCTACTCCAACTATCTTTCTGCATCCTATGCCATTTTAATGTCTCTTAAACTCAAGTGTACCCTGATAATGTTCAGGTAGATCAGTATTCCTCTTACACTTGCTCAGGCTCAATCTGTAAGCTTAAAATGACACTCAAGGCTTTCCTCCAAGTGTTATTCTGCACATCTCAGCTTCAGCAGAGCCCCCTGGTCTTCAGGACTTCGAAATGATGAGTGTTTTCTTCTCTCAAGCCCTCCTAAGACACCTTTTTCAAGGACTCCAGGATTGCTTCTGTGAATAATGACTCACTGGACTAATCCCACTTCAAAAAGTGTCTCGCAACAGTATTCTTAATCCTGAATTCAACCTCCATGGATCATCATATCACTTGAAACATACGGGTTGTTGTACCACTGTTGGACTAATCGACACATGCCAATAATTATGTTCAGACATTTCTGCATATGAGATCAATAAAATCTATATGCTATGCCTAGATACATATGACCGAGGCTTAGTCATATAGCTTTGAAAAAAAGATACTTTGGTTGGTGTAAAAACATATATTTTAACCGGTTCTGGGACTCGATGGGACCCAAGAAAGGAATCCTGTCGCATGTGGTGATAGTCACTTGGGCAAGTCAAGGATAGATTGACAGAAAAGATTGACAGCGAAGACAGGCATTTCCATGTTCCATCTTCTTTCTCTGACTCAACCTGGAGAGACAGGTCTTGTCTCGGCCTTGTGTAGTGTGGACTCGACACATTTCAATGCACCAGGACCTGTCAAACACAGCATCCAAGGCTGATCGCCCATATACGAAAATAAGCAGAACTGAGGAAAAGTCAGTGCTGTTATAGAACTATCCTGGAATGCACTAGGCAGGGACTAATCTATTTAGGTTGGATACTGTTTGTGACATATGTGTATGCATTTGTAGTGCATCTATGATAAAGCTTGTATGAGCCTTCAATCATGAGAACAATTAATATAAAGCACACACAACTGAAGAGAGTAGACATGGTGCAATGCAGCTGGGAAAACAATGCAGTTATCTTACTTTTAATGGCAATGTAGATTTGGCAATTTCCCCATGTGATGTGAGTAGATGGCTCTGTACATCATAACATCCAAAAATGAGCTGTGAGAAGTAATACTAAAAATAGATGAAACGGTGTGAGGATTGCATCATAAGATGGATAAGGAATGTAAGATGGGTCACCATAATAATAATATATTTTATTTTTAAGCGCACTTTTCATTTGCATAAACAAAACTCAAAGTGCTACAAAATTAAAAAGGGTGAAACAAAACAATAAAAATAATTGGTAATAATTATAAGGAGTTTATTAAATAACAGGTTAACTAAATGGAAGGCGGGCAGCCTGAAACAAACAAAAGGACCCTCACTATTAAAGTGGTACAAACTAACAAAAAGGAGGCTGTAGGAAAACACAGCTAAGCTAAATGACCACAGTAAACTAATCCAAACACATCTAATCACAACAACACTCAACTAAATACGGACCACACGAGTTACACACACAGTTTAACTCGTTTATTTTATTAGCTTTTCTTTTTAATGACTGATTTTAAATGCCATTTTCTTAATGTCTTTCATTTTTTGTAAAGCACTTTGAATTGCCTTGTGTTGAAAAGTGCTATATAAATAAACTTGCCTTTAACAGCTCAATCTACAAACGAAGAGCAAGTAGTGAGAGGCGTCCACACATCAGAGCCTTCCGACTGATCGTTGTCCACAGGCTTTGTGTGCGCTGAATGTGCGCTGGGATTGGAGCGCATCGGGCCCGGCATTCTCCAATCACAATCTTCGGGGGTGGACCAGGAGATGGGTAGCCAATGACATCAGGGCAACCGCACAGCTCATTTACATATAACACAGGCAAAACAGAGTTAACAGGACCGGGGAGGCGGCGGCCTTAACAACAATATTGCCATGTGCATAAAATGGCATTTCATCATATGCAATGTTCTGCTCCCTTAAATATGTCTGTGTGATCACTGGACTATCACGCCATGTGTTGTGGAATATGTTCAGTATGTATGAGCCTTAAAGTAGTGCTTTATTTAATGTCCTTGAAGTCCTCAGACAGGACATTCTAATACATATTTTCTCTCATAAATTCCTTGATGAAACCCTCTGTCATATAGCTTATAAACTAATGAATACATTCTTCATGGTCAGACAGCCACCCAAGTCATGTAAATCATTGGCTCTTTGTTTTTCTTCCCCTGATAAATTCATTTTATCTGTGGATTGCAAATGTTTCGCTATCAAATCCAACATCTGCAGTATTCCAAAAGGAATCACTGGGCATCAGCAGCCGCAGCAGCCTGCCCCAGGGGAAACCCTATCCGCTATAAAAAAAATAGGATGATTACTCCCAACGAAGAACGAATGCTCAAGGCCAGGGGTTCATTATGTGGCAGGCATAAACAACCGGTTGTTCACTTCATTCCTGTCGATCAATGACCGCAGAGTTCAAACCATTATGCCTTCCCTAGATAGAGAGTTCAAGAGGACAGACTTTCTTACCAAACACGCTGGTTCACTGGCTCTGTGACACAAAAACAGATAAGATAAGATGAAACTTCCTGAGGGGAAAGTGTGCATGACGGCTAAACTGAGACCAGATGGAGAGATGTACCTCAATGAGATGTCTCCACATGAATGCAAAGTCTTGACTAACCTCCAATTATGTGGCTTACAGTGTCTTGGCAGAGGAGAAATAAGGCATTACTCAGATTTACCTAACATCTGACTGTAATGTAATGAAGGGAGTGGGTGAGATGTAGGGGCAATGCTGCTGGGACATTACCTTTCATCCTGCTAATTAAGTTTGGGGGCTTTACTAGTGTGAGAGGATTACTAAGCTATTAGGAGGCATTTATTCCATTTGTTTGATTTATGTTGTTGTTTGGGACCAGTTTAGGCTTCCTAATGCAACTGTAAATCTAGCTAAAATTATAATGTTCATTATGATTTTAAATTAGCTCTGTAAATGACATTTTAATTTAAATACAACAATGCTGCTGAATAGAGGACATGCATATAGCTATTGTTTGTTTGTAATTGTTGCTACAGTATTTATTTTTTTGGATTTGGGCTTTAACGTTATGGCATATTTCCTTCCTTTGTACAATATTTGACGCAATACTGTTAATGCACTGGAAAGTAGATTCTCTGTGTGGCTGTAGCAGGTGGCTGGCGCTGCAGAGGTCAGTGCAGCCCAGCGGAGAGGGCGCAGGTGACCCCCACCCCCCCTGTTCCTGCTCGCTGGACACACTAAAGCCAATTTAGCGCTCACAGCCTGTGCTAGTTCCTGACACATAGCACTATTCATTGCTCTTATTAATGTCCGACTGAGACACTTTTTAGAGAGCAGTAGAGGAGCAAAGCCAAGGAGCGAGACGATCCAGTGGACCGATGAAAGTATGGCGAGGGACCAGGGAAGGACTTTAATTCTGTGCTTCATGACCTTATATTTCAGAGGCTGTGTCTCTGTGCAAGAGGCAAGGACATCCTTAGTGATGTTAATGATGACAGATATAGATGTATATTCAAACTGAAATACTTTCTATGTATTAATGAATAAATATTGATATGATTGACAGGATAAGTAAAATATAATTATGTTCATCATATATAAGCTCTTCAAGTACCTCTATAATGTTTCTGTTGCTAATGACTCTGCATTGTAAGCCAAATTAGTCCAGCACTGTATGTAAAATGATTGGACAAAACATGATTACCTTGTGTATTGCAATCCAATGTTTTGCCACTAAATCTTGTCTCAGTTGAATAAGCATCATCCTGGCAACATTTCAACAAAATTGAACATTATAACAATCATTAGTGTGAGGGAATATTTCTGTCTTTACTCCTAGATATTTAACCTTTTCTGTGTGTTGACGTTTACGACCAACCCTGGCTCTGTTATCTCTCTTAAGGAATGGGAGGCTCCAGCTATCTTGATAAACCAGTTCAACTCTCACAAAATGGTTTACGGCTGTGGGAACACTGGCTTCGAGGCCATTAAGGGTCAGACGCAAGTGATTCAGGGTGCCCAGCTGTTTAGTCTATCTCCCCAAATATGTTGTTTACTCTCTCTGAACTAGTTAAAAGGTCTATCGAGAGAGAGGCGCGGCAGATTTGACATGGCAACCCACCAGTGCAATCAGAACCTCTGGCTGCTCTGTGACTTGTGATGTGAATTTCTCCGGCCGTATACTTGTAATAAATATCAGTGTTTGACATCAAAGCTCCAACTCTCCTCGTGTCTCTCTGAGTCCTGACTCTCCATTGCTGCAGAAGTTTCCCTTACAGTAGTAGTATTATTTCAGGACATTATAAGTCCACACCTTGTAGTTTTATACCTCCATCTGCTCTAGAAATCTTTACGCAAACTGGCTTGTTAAATCCAAATGATGATTTAAAATAACGCTTCTTAATTTACCTATTTAATTGCAGAATAGCAGACTAACTATTATAAGTGAGGGGCACTCCTTTGATGCATGCCTGTGTGTTAAAGAAGTTGTGTAAACAGTGTATTTACCTGACCACTGGACTAGCACATCTTTCTCACTGTACATGTATTCCACCCTCTCCCTCTTTTTATCTGTTCCTGTTTTCTGTCTCTCAGTTCCTCTTCTCGCTTCTCATCACCTCTCTTCTCTGGTATTTACCGGTTGAATTAACTGCATTCCCTGAAGTAATCCCTTTTCTCCCACCTGATTTACTGGCAACACACCACTTTTAAGTCTCACTTTCCCTGCACCGATCTCCCAGGGGCTGATGGTCTCACATAAAAGCAAAGCAAAGCGTGAGATCGGCTAGCTGTGTTTTCCACTCTCAAATAGCCTGGAGTAGCATGTTGCGCTCCAGGCTATTTGAGTGGCCGGCCCATTTGGCTCACCTATGTATTTGAACCTACATGGTGGCTTCAAAACAGGATATAACCTTAAAGGGTAACATCACATATCTAAGTGGAGTGATTGCATTGGTAAAACAACAGTGCATTGAGCCGTGTGCAGAATGAGCCGAGAAATGTTTTTGTGCTACTGTTCATTTCTGCCCTGTAATTGGTGACCTGTACCCAACCTCTCTCACACCAGGACTCTTCAAGTTTAATGGATTTTTGGATATACTCCTGTTATTTTCTTGGCGTATAACTCCTTTCACATTTAAGTTCATATAGTGTGCGCTTAACTTTCCACAAATTATAGCTTTCTTAGCTAAAATCTACAGCAACATCGTATCATTTATGTTTATTTAAAGGTTACGGTGATTCGTAGTGGGGTTGAATGAGGTTATTATCCTGTTAGGGTATAACCTACAGTATATGGAGTATTTTTCCATATTATTTTCTTCTCTATGAGCTTCAGCTTTAAGCCCCATTCCATGTTATTGATTTGTATCACTCCAGTCTTTCATATAGGTTGAGTCTTCTTGATTTAAATGCAATGGAAACAATTGAATTGATCGCAGCATGCTGTAAGCAATGTATATCCAACTATGAGGCAATTTTAGGGTTAGGGTTACATTAAACCCTAACATTTGCATTAGTATCTTTATGAAATGGCTTAGAACATTTATTGGGAAACAGATCATTAAAAACAGCTACACGTAGACATACACAAACAGATGAATAGACGATCACTAACCATATTTTAAATAAAACAAATGCAACAATGAACCTCTCATCTTCACAGCTTGATAGGCACATTTAGTGGTTGAATATGTGTCACTTCTCTCTGGTATAATTTCCTCTTACCATTATGTATAATTAAAGATGAGTGGCCCCTGCAGTTTGAATTACCTTGTTTGTGTCCAGCTTAGTTTTGTGTCTAAGCAGTCAGTCTTTTGAAAGAAGTGCCATTACTGCCAAATCAACTCTATTGTTTGTTTCTGTATAGCCTTTACGTAAGTGCTGAAATACACACGTTAAGTTCCGTCAAGAATTTGGGTTTTTTGCTACATTTCAGGAGCAGTTCCTTTGACTATCACCAATGTTCCATTCACATGCCTTAACAAATACCAGTGTGTTGAACTGCAGACCTATGAATGGTTAAAAACGATTGAGCCCGTCTGTAACTGCTGCCAATATGTTGGGTGTACCGGCAGTCTACTCCCAATGAAAAATAAAATGAAAACACACTGTAAAATGGGATTCAAGATTATACCTAGAATATATATAGAGACACTTATACACATCCAGACAGACAAATAGCAGAATCTGTGCATTCCAGACAAATAAACCAATAGATGTGTTTTTGAAATTCATCTTGCACAACTTCCGTTATCAGCTCTTGGGAAAGGTTTTACAGCTCAATTTCATCTTTTCACCCAAATACAGGGTGAAAGTCGAATTACAAACCAGGTCTCATTCCTTTCTCTGCCTCCCTCCTTTTCTTTTATTTCACTCAATGTATTTAAATGTTCTGCTGCATATTAAAGATACTACTACTTCCAGTCACATGACCTCCGAGACCATTATGTGTGAACACCATGAATGTTTTCATTCACTTAACAAATTATATATTTTGAATTATTACAATTGTGTCCAAGTAACCATTCAATATATTATAGATAACATTTCAGAAAAATGAATCACTGTGAAAGAGCTATTTTAATCATACTTTGTTTTATTTAACTTTCCAAATCTCAAGCCTAGTTACATATTCATAAAGCCAAAATGGACCAATGAGTCATAGTCGGGTTATATTTAGAGGATTAAAAGTCTTTATAGAAGCCATAGGCAAGTTTGGAAATAATTAGAAATTGGATCAAAACTGTTAAAAATTGTAACTCTCTACCTCCCTCTCCCGTTAACTATCCCTGTAATCCCATTTCCCTTAATTTAATAGAACAGAGTGCAAACGGTTGAGATGGGTGGAGTTATAGGTTTCTCGCCTCCTTTAATTGGTTAGATGAAACAATCAGGGAAGAGCAATTACAGAGCACAGATCACTGCACAATGGATGAGGATTCTGCGACAATTTACCATGTTGACTGTCTGATCTCTTGTTCTTTGTGTCTCTGATACTTTAATTAAGAAACTGAGGATATTTACCAAGCCTATTGTACCATGTGTGTAGGGAGTGCAAGTAGCCAGTAGCTTTGTAGAATTTAGCAAATATTATACACTGTGAAAAACGATACTTACTGTATTTACACTACAGAGAAAGTACACTAGGTTAGTTGTTCTTAACATTTTCAAAACTTCTCTGTTCTTGCATTAATGGTCTCCTGGGGATTTCTTTGATTTATTAGTCTTTGTAAGAGCTTCTACGGGCAGACAGAATCAAGTAACACATGGGGAAAATTCAATATATACTCCCAACCATTGCATTCTAATGAGGATGAGGTATTTTTAATTGCCTATGTGTCTCCTTCAAATAAATGAATGCCCCTTTTTTCTTTCTTACAGATATTAACGAATGCGAAAGGGAACCATGCAAGAATGGGGGAATTTGCACAGATCTGGTTGCCAACTATTCCTGTGACTGCCCAGGGGAGTACATGGGCAGGAACTGTCAATACAGTAAGTGTTTGTGTTTCTTTTTTTAATGTTTGTCTTTGAACTCTTCTTTTTAAAACAGCACACACAAACCAGACAGCTTGCCGTTAATTCCCATGAAGAACATCTGAACAAGCTTTTGCTGACTTTTGATTACAACTTTTTAGAGCTTATACAAGTTTATTAAGTGTAAAGGACATTATTTAGCTTTATTGGTTTACTTATAGCCAACAATTGATCTCATTCACAACTGTAACATACGTTATACATAAGTCTGTCATACAGCTTTTGTAAGTTCAGGGTTTTGGGGTTTTTTGTTGTAAAGAAAAAAGGGAACGTAGGGAATCATCTGGAATGTTTCAATAATTCTCGCCTCATTATATCTGAAAATACACATGGGGTATGATTCGATCCTCTTTTACTGGAGAGACGGATTCAAAGGCTTGAACACATAAACTGAAATTCTCCCTGTATATGTTCAACTATGACTAGCGCAGGATGGTAATTATTATTGTGTTTTTAATTTATAAGTCTTCACATTCCACAAAATGTTAATGTTTTCTGAAATAAGGGGATACTTTTTTCCGCTGGTTAATTAGAAAACATCAACAACTAGAACAAAAATGCATTTCTGCATGTTCAGAGAAAAACAATAAACCTTAAAGCGTAATAATAACAAAACAAATAAAGAAAAAAGTTGAACATTTGAATACTGAGAAGTCACGGCCACTTTGTTCTTGCAAGCCCTCATTTCATTATTTTTGCCCAGTGGCTGTGTAGAACGAAAGAGAGCTCCTTATCACTTATTTTGCAAGACGCCTGAGAGCTTAGAGTGGCCTCATGTGTTTATTATGCCATTGCACGGATTTTCTCGCTCACTCTGGGAACATATTAGGATTAATGTATCAGTGGACTCAGAGCCGTTAGCCATCCCTGCACTGCTACTCACAAATTAATTCATCAGATCTTCTATCTGAGGTGTAGCACAGCCGTTCGGTAACTGACTGAAGTTGCTAACGCTTGTATTGCAGCCTGATTGATAGAGTTTGGGTAGTGATTGAGTGACACACTTCAGGAGAAAGATCAAGTATTAGGGTTTGAACATATGCTAGGCTCCATCGCTTGTTAAATGTTGCTCATTTTCATTGTTCCCATATGGATTAATTATTTGTAAAGCATATTAAACATTAACTCAGCAAGCCATAGTTTAAATGCAAAAGTATTAGAATATTTAGTTGTAGGTCTGACTTCAACATATTAGATTTGAAATAAAACAATTTCCATGAGGTGAAAGTGAATACTCTCTGCTTTAATTAGGTGGTGTTTACAACAATAACAAGTAACCCATGAAGGAAAGTAGAACAATAGCCTGTTTTGGTCCAAATTCCCAAAGGATGAAAATAGATGTGAATTCACTAAACACTCTTAAAGCTAAAAGCCAGCACTATAGTCACATTTTGTTTATTTCTTAATTGGATATCCAGTGCACTTAAATATAACTTAACAAACCACAGTCCTAATACTTTTTAGCTTGAAATTAAATGGTATAACCATGAACATGAAGGGGTTTGTGATATGTCTCTAAATGTATGTATACATATGAAAATCAACACATATGCTTTATCAAACATTATTTGATAATGACATTGATGTAGCAGTCTAATCAGAAGAAGTACAGTCAGTGGGGTCCCCAATGAATATAACATGCATACAAATGGTAAAATGGCTGAAATATATGCATGGCCTTATCATCTCCTCTGACTTATTTCTTCATCCCATTTTATGTGTGGGCAAGAACTGTTGCTGTTGCAGATTGAGCATGCTTTACGCTGTTTGGCCATACCAGAAGAGAGCGTCGTAATATTATGTAAAGGCAGCTGTGACATTTTGGCCATTGCATGTCTGTTTGGTAATATCCAATGTCAGTGCATTCAATATTGATTCCCGTGGTCCAATGGAAAGTTAGTAGTGAATAATAAAATCATGTCTGTACCTGGCCAACATAAATGCCAGTGGAATATATTAGAAGACATAAAATACAGTGAGATAACGATTGGCCCATGCTGCCTCAGCCTTTCTGTTAAAGCCAATTGAGGATTGTTACTGTTGATTCGAGCAGAGACGTTCAATTTTCAAGACATTATTTTGGGTTGAATGGTCAGTAAAATATCCAATTCTAAGAAATGTGAGGACCCCTGGTTCCCAAAAGAATCTTAGGGCCAAGATGATTATTAAACCATCTGCTCAGAGTGGAATCTAAATCGATTTAAGTTCATCCAAGTTTATCCCTAACTTACTAACACCCTGGAACACAAATAAAACCCAATAGCCCTTTAAGTAATACACCCCAGAGCTTGAAGCTTTGGCGGTTTACTGCAAATGATCTGTTTTCATCGCCACCTTTTGTTGAAATCTGAGATGTATCAGCATTACTTTAAGCTCTATTTACAGTGACAAATCTTTCTGCACAATGTGTCACTGATTCTGACCCGGAAAACTCATATGCTAGAGAATGTATTGCATTACTAAAACTATCAAATGTAGCAGACATAGTACAGTGGAACATCCATTATTGATTTCAGTTTTCTGTGTTTATTATTCTTTCTCATCCATTATTTCCGCCGCATGCTCATTAGTATTGGTGTGCTGGCATTACATTCAGTGGGGCTCTAATTTGTTTAGACTGCAGGTAAGGCTTGTGGGAGATGGATTCAGCTGTCACATCAGCGTAGTGCTGGTGTTAGTGATGTGTGCTGTCGTAGGGCTGATGTATGCTCAGGGGCCAGCAGGCCAAGGCCCCGGGGCCCGCTGCCTCTGACGGACGGCTGGCAGGCGGCTCGTTAAGAGTGGCCCTTCATGGCCACAAGGTGAGATGGGCTGGGACTCTGTAACAGTGTCTTAACACATCTTGCATATAGAATACCCTTCAACAGGTACTAGGTCTCGACAAATATGGTACAGTGATGACGCAACATTGTACCTCGGTACCAACGTCATGTCGTAATAAGGAACATTTGATTATGTTGCATCAGGGTTGCATCAAGGGTGATATGGCATCAGGTCAATGTGCCAGATTAGCGTGTGTAAATCCACAGGGTCCCTTACAAATTGAAAGTCAGGTTCAACTAAAAATGTTGTATTGCTGTTTATATGTATTTGCACCCTCTACATTATTCACATTCGGTGTGACGATTCAACTTACAACTCAATTAACACTCCTTAGCCTGGAACCCATTAAAGGCGTGCTAACGACATAGCTTTTGGTCTGTCGGTTGGTACATCACTTTAGTCCAGACTGAAATATCTTCAAAGACTATTTAAATGATTTATATATATTTTTCAAGATAAATCGGTTTGTCCATCGTTTTCTCTTTATCCTATACATTTTACTTTGAATTTTTAAGATGGCTTCTTGAAAGATGGATCTTCTTTTTATTCCCTGTTAAAAAGAGAAAAAACACCAGTAAATACATATTATTACTGTGTCTGAATGACTAGGATTAGACATAAAATCTTAAAATGCAACTGATATTATACTGTATATCGAACACAATGGTCATTTTGGAAAGACTAATAAAAGATTCCCCAATCTTTCTGAGTCATGGGTTTAAATTGGTTTACCACGTCTCAAATGGAAGCTGCTTGTTCTTTGTCTGACTTGTTGTAGGAATGAGTGTAGTCTATCTAAAATATAATGGAAAATGGAAAGCTTCAGCAGTATGTTACCGCATCCACCTACACCATCCCCTCATCGGTTTGGAAGCGATGAGTCACACACGAGGAAGAACTAGCAAAGCAAGAGGGATTTACAATAGTGGAATATATAAACACATCTATGTCAGTCCAAACACACACAGATATAGTCGTTGCTCTCGCCCAGCCTCCATTCGATCCCCCTGGACCATCCTCAGACATTACTCACTGTCTCCCTGCCTCTCTGTTGCCTAGAGCCCCACTGTGTTAGCAGCTGGATACATTGTGCTAAGGTTGTTTTCATTGTTCCATTCTTCTCTGACTCTTGGCTTTCTTCTGTGCTGAAAGTCTTCTTTCAAGCCTGCCACTTAAATGGTTTGCTGGTGTGTGTGTATGTCTCATCTGTCTAATGTGTCAGCCCTGAGTTTGAAATGCTTAGGTGATTTGTTTAAATTGTGAAGGCATCACAGCCTCCGTGTGACTGCTGCTCCAGGCCTTCCCTGAAGGCTGCTTTACACGGACACTTACAGTTCAGCTGGCATGAGCGAGCAGTGCCTCTGGCTGAACTTTGTGCTTGATATGTCCTCATTATTTTGGAACGCTTCCAAGTTGCCTCAGCATTCCCAACACTTGTGGTTTTCTAGCCTCTTGAACACAGCTATTATCATCTGAAGCCAGAGCCTATGCTAACAAAAATGAATTGAAGTGGATTACATTTGTACCACTTTTCAGTGCAATACAAATATTTATGTCCTCTGTTTTGTTACTGTATTATTTTATCCCTGTTGTCATTAGAAATAAAACCAAGACCAGAGTAAAATACACGCCACATTTTGTCATCATAAACTGAATGTGATTGTCCTGTTCAATTCAATGTGCAATTTGGGCATCAATAATAATATTGATCTCTCTGTAATACCTAACCCTGGTTCCATTTAGAAAATGTTAAGAGCCATAACAGTGTGAAATAAAAACACACACCAGTACCTCCAACCGTCCCATCCATTTGCTGACACATAAGAGAAGCACTGGGAAATATATTCCATTTTGCTACACACTTCAGCTTTATACTTAACCTCATGACTTTCAACTCTAATGGAGAAAAAAATATCCCTTACTGCAATTTCAGATAATTGCTCTGTGAAGGACACACTGCCATACGATGAACACTAACTCCTATTAATGTTCTTTAAACCTGTTCAAGTTTTTAGCTGGTGTTAGCTAATCTTCACTGGCACATGTCTTATTTTGGATAACACAGTATTAATATGATTATAAATATTAGGAATTATATTTACAATCATGCAATGCGGGGCTATAAATCCTTGCATTTATGTCTACTATTTGCTTGAGTTAGGGACACATTAAAACTTTAGCATCTGTCACAACCTACACACAAACTGTTGACGTAAATTCAGCTGTGATGCTGCCTATTTTTGGGAGGCACTATGGGCAATAAGAAATGTAATGATGCAGGGGTTTGCATCCAAAATTCCAGCCAACTTTGTGTCACGTCTCAGCTGTTTGGTTTATCTTTAAACTGCACAACATCGAAAAGCAATTTCTGAGACACTTTAAAGTGTTCATGTTGCATATCGTTAGCCTAATAGCATAATTGCCTAAGTCATTTTTTGGCCAAATTGTGATATCTGCCTAACTTTACTCTCCTACCACTGCTGCATCACCCTGCCTTATTGCCTATGTCCACAGCCTATCAGAATGCATTTTAGAGTCCAAAATCACTATCTGCCTAAGTCATCGCTTTGACTTAGGCATTTTTGCAGGGCACTTTTCCTTGTTTTCCAAAAACATTCAAATATGACTTGGGCAATTATGCTATTAGGCTAACGATATTACCACTTAAGTGTTGAATTATAACCGATGAAGAGAAACATCTCATTCACAATCTGAGTTACACAACACTGACACTGTGCGGTCTGAAAGATTCTCCAGTCACATCTGATTTATGTGTGATGGTTATACAGCACAGCCGTTTGAAACATCAATTCAACCCCAGTTGAACCGTTGAAGATGTTTTCCTTGCACACCTGAGTCTTCAATTAACTGATGAATACAAGCAAACTAAAGAATGTGCATGTTTTTCACCCTCCTCATGCAATCCAAACTAAGGACAGTTTTCATAGAAATGTGTACATTAACAATAAGAAAATATTATTAAGGGTACAGTGCAAACCTTGTTTTTGAATTGTTTGCAATTGTTGAAATATAAAAAAAGCAAAATTAACAGTCTATTCGATTTACATTCCCAGAACCCCTTTCAGCATTTATATGTCTCAAATTCTCTTAATGTGATAAGGATTGAGAGGTTAAAAAAAAAATCTTGAACACGTAAGGCTAGTGTTTCTGTCTAATGATAGTGCTGTCATACCTTGATACTGCAGCCTGTAAAGTGTTTAAAGCTCTAACAAATATTGATGACTTTGGGGTTGATGCTATCCAGTCCCAGCTGCTTGGGTGAAAGCCTAAGGGCTCTGTTACTAATGGAAGAGATAACGGAGCCACCTGTCCCTCAGGTGTGGACAGCATATGGACAGAGACTAGTCATCTTGTTGACTGAGGTGACGAGAGTGTCTCTTAATAATAAGAAAGACGGGAGTCATGCTGGACAAATCAATGACGACCTCAAAGACAAGGACTTAGTGAGAAGTCTTCACAAAGATAGGAGAGTGGAGGAAAAGTTCCTGATTTAATGACCATACCTGATACTTTACAAGTGGAGTTAGACAGCTTTCAACTCTGACATTGAGGAGATTAATTAAAAACTGTATTGGAGTTCAAAGTCACTGACATAAAAAAATGCGGACATTGTGGTATTTTAAGAAATCTATAAGCATCGCACAGACTGGGTTGCACATCATTGTGAGTGCTGAAATGACATGAAGGCTCATCTCTTTCTCTCTCTTCACTCAGGATGCTCTGGACCTCTCGGTATGGAGGGCGGTATAATCTCCAACCAACAGATAACAGCCTCTTCCACCCACCGCGCTCTCTTCGGCTTGCAGAAGTGGTACCCGTACTTTTCTCGCCTCAACAAGAAAGGACTGGTGAATGCCTGGACGGCTGCCGAAAATGACAGATGGCCATGGATCCAGGTAAAGTGCAGTCACAGAACACATGCAGAACACACAGTCTGAATTATATATACACGTTTGTCTTGTTTGTGGTGGCTTTAAATTGTTGGATTGAAGTTTACTTCCAAATAACATTATTATTTGTAGTTGATGGTTTAATGAAATATAATAACGTTTATTTCAGAACCATTAAGTGATGTCACACACATCTATCAATCTATTCCATCTAATCCACTGTGCCATATCTGTTTTAAAGGTCCCCTATTAAACTGTTTTTCATCAATATATTATAGGTGTCAGATATATACAAAACATGTCTCTGAAGTGTTTGGCTTGAAATACCAAACAGATAATTGAAGCATGCCATAATCCCCTCTGTTTCAGCCCTGTTTCAAAAGTGCTGATTCTCTGTCTGTTACATTAGATGAAAATAAGGAGCCCCTCCCCACGCCCCTCTGAGAGATATTTGGTTACAAAGAACACAATGGTGCTCTAGGAGGAGATTCAGGTGATAAGGGGGTGGTGGGGAGTGGGGAGGGTTACCTTGGTTGGTGATTGGCTAATGGTTACACAAGCCAAAAAAGTCGTTATGACATCATAAAGTGGCCAAAATCTGATCAGCTCATTTTCAGACAGGTTTTTATATAAATGGATCAGGACAAAAAGTGAGCAAATATTTTTTCCTGATACTTTCAGAATCTCTTTACACAGAGGGGACACATGGATGTAGAAAAGACATGAACAAGTGGATTTTGCATAATAGGTGACCTTTAACGTTTAGTTGTGTCATTCTCAAAGCTGAGGCTACAATGGCACTTTCATATTTTGATGACTTAATGCACTGATGCTTTCTCTTTGCTTCGTCTTATGCAAATCACTCTGCCGTCAAGTTGAAGATTTGATGTATCATTTAGCTTAACACTCAACAGTATTTTTTACAGTTATATTATCCCCCCAAAATTGAACTAAGCTTGAAAATGCAGTCTCTCATTTTTACATTTTTGAATACCTCTGATCAAAAACCTAAGTATTGTGAAATGAAAATAAAAGTAGTGAACGTTGATACAGCGAAGTCTGCTCCTACTCAAGCTATGAGAAGATAACCTTCATGCTGTGCCATCACACAAATACTGTAGATTGTATGGTCGTTCTGAAAACCCAGAACCTATTGCTTTACTTTTTATGGGCCTCTTTTAATCCTAAAAAATTCCTTCCTCATATCATTGTATCCCTAGGAATAAGGATATGTTGTAGGTCTCATAGCATTAAGCAATGATTAAATGATGGTATGGAAGCCGTTGCAGCTCCTACGCCTATAATGATCTGGCTCCAGTTAATAACATATGTATAACTGATTGTCTGGATTTATTTTGAGCATATAGTCATACGTCATGGTCCCGCACTGAAACGGCTGTTGCATATTCAGTAGATGTCAGATGGTGTTGTTAAGATAAATAAATCTACCTCCAACTCTGAAGTCTCGGTCTAGTGCCGAAGACGCACTAATGCAACAGATGAAAAATATTCCACTTAAAAATATTGACAAATTGTTAAATAATCAATCACTTAGCTTGTTGATTAATTAACTTTTATAAACACATGTTTTGTTACTGACTTGTTACGTTACTCTTACTGTTGTGACAGAAATGCTGACGTCAACCTTTGCAGTGGGCTGTTATCAGATACATGATCCACGGACAGTGAACCGTGACCCAATGTAATAGAAAACCAAACTACAGCGTGACAGTGTGATGAAGAAAGTGAAGTTGTACCTTACAACAAGAGAAGAGTAACATTGGGAGAAATGGCTTTGTAAAAAAAATAAGAGAGTTTGTGAAGATACAGCCAACACGAGTAAGAGAAAAGGAGCTGTGCACTTGGAGAGGCTGAGGAGAGCGGGACATAAAACATTCACGCAGTTTGTTTGACTTTAATGAAGCCACGCGGGATGTTACGCAGGATGCTATAGGCATTGTGTGTTTCTACAGAGGGCCCGGATAATTGGGACGTGAGTACAGAGGTGTACAGTCCTGGCAGTGTTTTGGGATTATGCTAAGGAGTAAGCAGGGTGCTTTTGTAGTGCAGAGCGATGACTGCGTTTGAATGTCATGTGAAATGTGTTATACTGACAGATGACAACCCTATCAAAACGCGGATCAGATTATTCTGGCTATTTGTGAGGTTTTCTTTGGTGCCGTATCCTTCTTTGGATGTCAGTCAGTGTTTGCTCTCTCAACCCAAACACAGAGAATCATTCTTTGAATAATACATCATAGAAGAACCGACGGAGCATGCATTCGGCGTACATGTTTTTGTTTGTGTTAATGTTTGGTTTTGTGTGCTTGTGAAATGAGCTTGCTACTGTTCACACATCTATGTATTGTCAGAATATTTTTTCACATTCCTTGCCACGACTAGCTCACACATAAAATTGCATTTGAACACTCAAGGGAAATTTGCTGTCGGTTTGACCAATATCAGCAAATATATAGCTCCAGCCAGCTGCGCTCGAAGAATGAAACAACCCAAATCACTTGTGACGGCTTGGAGGGTCCACACATCGTTTAATGGAGGCTAAACTTTTAATGACATAATGCTCAGATGCAGATCTGAGTAGGTCTGCATTTTTTATCATGGCTGGATGTATATAAATAACCTGCTTTGAGTCTTACTCTGTGCCTGTCTGTCTCTTTTCATTTCAACGTTCCACATTATTATCAAAGCATTTTACAAACCGCAAAGCAACCAATGCTATTTGTGAAAATGTATTCTATAATAATAACAGCACTACTGCCGTCAATATTACTTACATTAAGCCTTTACTTTCATACATAAACAGCATTTAAAAAAGTGTAATTCTGCATTATTGCACAACATTTTTGACTGGTTACTCTCCATGATACCAATATGATACCAACAAGGATTCTTATATAAATAGGAGTCATGAATTAGGTTCATAAGCTTAATCCTAATGCAGCTCTCAGATCTGGGCTGATGGTTCAGGCCATGTTGAAGTGTTTAAAGGTCCCCTATTATACTGTTTTTCATCAATATATTATAGTTCTCCGATATATACAAAACATGTCTCTGAAGTGTTTGGCTTGAAATACCAAAACAGATCGTGCATTGTAACCCATAATCCCCTCTGTTTCAAAAGTGCTGATTCTCTGTCTGTTACTTTAGATGAAAATAAGGAGCCCCTCCCCACGCCCCTCTGAGAGATATTTGGTTAAAAAGAACGCAAAGGTGCTCTAGGAGGAGATTCAGGTGATAAGGTGGGGGGGGGGTTACTTTGGTTGGTGATTGGCTAATGGTTACACAAGCCAAAAAGGTCGTTATGACATCATAAAGTGGCAAAAATCTGATCAGCTCATTTCAGACAACTTTTTATATTTTTCAGAATCTCTTTACACAGAGGGGACACATGTTTATGTATAAAAGACATGAACAAGTGTATTTTGCATAATAGGTGACCTTTAAAGGTTTGCAATGCCCCCATGATCAAACATAATGATAGCATGATTCATATTGCTGGATATTACTCTAAGGTTGTGACTTGGTTTGGATTATTTTATGCCTTGTTCTTGTAGGGATATTGGTTGACTCCAACAATGAGTCGTCGGTATATCAAATGTCCTCTGACGTGAAACTACGGTGCACAATACAGATCATACGGCCATTTTTCATCTGTTTTAGAAAACAGTCAAAGCACATAAAAAACTGTTAAAACCAGAATCTTTGCAAAATGTTTAAGCAGCTTTGGTTTTTGTTTGCTGTAACTCAACATGCCTTTCTATAATCATGATGCAAATGTCCCAGTCATTACTATACTTTACATGTTATCTGAAATGGCCAGTGACAAAATTACTGTTGAAAAGCAATATATCAAATGATGTGTACATAACTGATCCAGGACATAATCAGATCCAGGATGTTGCCATTGGTTACATGCTGAATATTTTCACACAGCATTGACTGTTGTTTTAAGGGAAAGCAGGTTAAATCACACCTTGTGTTCCAGAAACAAAATAAGAGAACAGATATTACTTGATGGAGAAGTTATTTACTTTGCAAGCTCGTGCATTTTACCCGCTACACTGTATGTCTTAGGAAAAAGGCAAGGGCGAACTGGTGAGAGTAAAACTTCAGAGTAAACTTCTTCTAGCTCACACATAAACTAACACACAATACTTTAATTATTTTTAATGAGACGTTTTTATTCTGCACCTTAATGAAGATCTGCAGGAAAAATATACACAGTGGAAGAGAATCACGCTGTTTCGGGAAGATATTTGTCATACTTAATTACGATAATAATTCTCAGTAAAGATATAATACACTTTTTTTTTCTCAGTAAAGATATAATACACTTTTTTATTTTTTTATAGCACCTTTCAAAACATAACTACAAACAGTTTTCACACAGAAATACACAGAGAGCAAGTTAATTAACCAGCAACATATAATCATAAAAACACAAAGTAAATAATAAAACAAAAATACATAGATTAAGTATAAATGAAAAGTAATATCAGAATACAAATAAAATCATATATTAATTCGTTTTTTTAAAACTCTGACATGATGTGAAACATCTAGACTTTGAAAAATGAGAAGGGATTAAGTGTCATGACCACTGAGTAGTGGGCATACAATAAGTGAGATGTCATCTCAATATGAGTTAATCTTGCACCTGTGATTCCAAATAGGGTTTAATTACATTGGATTTAAAAAATATGGAACATTTCAAGATTTAGGTGCAAGACTTAAAATATCATGAACTAAATATGTTGTCTTGTAATCTTTAACATCTCAGTGTAATTTGTGTGCAGTTTGTTCGTGCCGCTGTCGCAAAGACAACCAAACACTTATTATTTTCCTCAGTTACCAACAACAACAACAACAACAACAACAACAGAGATGGTTATTACATATTTTGTATTCATTGATTTTTATAGTAACAAGCAGACCAATCTCCTTGTTCATATTTCATCAGCAACTTGCCGACTGATTGCATCCTGGCTACTGTCAGAAGCAAGAAATCACCACAAGAATAAAAAACATTTATGTTACCTAAAAAAGCCAGTCTTAGCGCTATGATAAAGGAAAAACAAAGGGCAGCTTTTTTCCTGATTTAGATTAGTAAATGGAACATTTGATCAGTCCTCTTCGCTTTCTGTACCCCCTTTATAAACAAGGGTCTTTTGCTTTTGGTAGAATTGTTTTATTACCTGAGGAGTGAATTATTTGGTTGAATGTTAGGGTCATTTGTTGAGTAGTGAAATACTTTCCTATAATAATGCAATGTCTATGTGTTTGGCTTTTATTTTGAAATGGAAGAACTGAATGAATTGAGCTGTAAAGCACTGCTGTTACCAATGTTGAAGCAAAAGTTTGCTGGGAGATTTGCAAAGTGAAAAGCCAATCTGTGTCATGATCCTAGTGTTATGTCACGATTTTAGTTTTGTCTGTCTTGTTATGGGTTTTATTTTGCAATTCTGTCTTTCCTGTCTCCCTCAATGTTGGTCACGGTCAGTTTTTGTGTTGTTGCTACCTTGTGCTACCTGTGTGTTTCATGCCATATTTTTGTTCATCAGCTTTTAAAATAAAGCTCGCCTTTTGTTCCTAGACCTTTTTACCTTTTTTGTAATCTGCATTATAACACAATGAACCGAAAAATGTAGGACCCAAATACAGAATACAAAAAAGATAAAAAGGTCTAGGTCTTTATTTTAAAAGCTGATGAACAAAAACATGGCACGGTAGCACAAGGTAACAACAACACAAAAACTGACCGTGACCAACATGGAGGGAGACAGGAAAGACAGAATTGTAAAATAAGACCCATAACAAGACAGACAAAACTAAAATCGTGACATAACACTAGGATCATGACAATCTGTATCCAATCCAAACACAAAAAGTGTATCTGTTCTACAGCTATTTATTTAAAAAGTTGTCCCATGCCATTTTAAGCATTTTAGGTTATGAATTTCCAACGATGTCTCACTCAAACAAATAAATGCATCACTATTAGCGCTGAGGTGACGGACGTATGTTTCTGAGTGGTCATTAAAAATGTGAAGAATCACCCCAATTACCTCGGCCGTGGCCTTTTAGTGACAGGCCTTCTAATCAGAGCAAGAATCTATCTCTATGGAGAAAACGGTGGGGAGCGAAGAAATGCTGTGAATGAGAAACAGTGGGTCGTAGCAGCTCTGAGTCTCTAAGAGGGGCCCTTATGTATAATTAACTTAATACATCGGCTTAAGTATGTCAAAAATCTGCGTAATTGAGGCTTGTCTCTACATGTGTAAATTAGAAAGGATATCAACACTGACAAATAATTATTATGCATTTCTCCATTGGGTTTTGACAGTAAAAACATGCTTTGTGAACATAAACAGCTCTTTTTTATGCTGGATCTGTAATAGCCAGTACTCTAACCTTTAATCTGCTCAGGAGACACAGTTTTGTTTTGGACACGCAGACTATAACTCGTAACTAAGTGCTTGAGATTTTACTCTACATATAAATAGATATTGACTCACTTGTAAATTGCCTTATTTAAAAAATAATGCTAATATTCCTGAACCAGAAACTGAGCTCAAGCCATATACATACCTGAATGTGGTCGCAGTATCAGTGAAAAGAGACTGCAATTTATTTTGGATAAGCTTTAAAATAGTTAATGTTCTTAACTTAAAATGACTTGACCTTGAGCTGTACTGCTCTACTTCAAGCTAGTTATTCAAATTCTCTTTGAGTCTACATTTCTTTCCTCAGCTTTGGCCATTTCAGGTTAATGGTCCTTTGGATTATACTCACTCAGTAGTGTATTATTACTTTACTTTTGGGCTGTAGCCATGAAACAGTAGAACACAGTGTTTTATACATATATTGAGGGTGATGAGTCAAAGTGGCTCTCTCTCTGTTCCTGAAAATGAAGCAGCTTGTTGTGAATGTAGTGCCAAACTGTTTAATGAATAATTACTATCACTGCTTTATTTGCTTGATCTCATTTGTCTCTAACTAGTGTGTTACAGTATTATCATGTGTTATCCTGCCCTACTTTATTATCATTAATAATATTGAGTGTATAAAAATAAATTGCCGTGTGTGTGTTAGTGACTGTAAGTACAATGTGTGACTTGAACACAGCACCACTTATTTGCCACCACAAGTGTCTTTATATGACACAAGCCATGTGAAAAGAAAAATAACAAAAACACCTCTTTAGACTTTTTTTTAAATTGCTTTACCAAACTACAGGCCCTTTAGTAGTCAACCAGCAATGCCAGGTTCATTACATAAACTGTAGAAAAACATATATGAGGCATGTGTCACATCACTTATAATGTAGGTCTCTCAGGCCCATCCTGTAACTGGAAGTGGATTATTCAATTCTGGGCAACGACATGTGAGAATGGATTGAGATACTGTAAGGCAGCGCCAAACAACTGCATGAGTGTGATCCTATCAATCAAACAGGCATGGTTTGACATGTTCGAAAATCCCCTTGACTTTAAACATTTGAACATTAATTACAATGATACAATAACTTTAACCCTTATATATTATAGGAACATATGTGGAATGGCAGTGTTGTTGGAATGGACTCTATCAAAGTGAGAAACATGTCAAAGCAAACCCTAAACTGTTGTTTAACACATCTATTGTCCTGAGATAATAATGATCCTGATTTGTGTGCACTGAGCACACACACATTCATCACGTTGCTGTTTCTTACTCTTTCCTTTCCTCTTGGCTCTCCAAGCCGCTTGTCATTGGTACCGTATTGACAGTCTGCACAGGGTTGACAGACTGGATCTAGAGCGTGAGGATTGATTAAATGTTCCATTCGATCACAGACTTTCTGAATAAGATGGATGGCCCTGACAGAAAAGATACAAAGGGGGGGACTTGATTCCCATGACTTGCGTGGGCACACTGCTCGTGCACACGCATAGACTAAGACGCACTCATGCAAACTGTCTGGAAATGAAGCAATAACTTCTCGATGTTGTCTTCTTTTTACTCCACAGATAAACCTGCAGAGGAGAATGAGGGTCACAGGCCTTATTACCCAGGGTGCAAAGCGTATCGGAAGCGCAGAGTACATCAAGTCTTACAAAGTAGCCTATAGTGATGACGGGAAGAGCTGGAGAACATACAAAGTCAAGGGCAAAGATGATGATATGGTAAGACACACGCGAGGACCCATGAACACAACACATACACACCCATTGCCTTCTCTCCACTCTTTCGCTTTAGCCTCTCACCGTGCAATACACAGGCGAAGGTACACACATGCCCACACTCGCGCACGTTCACATACAGCGACAAGAGACTGTGCACTCAGTCAAGGGCAGGGTGAGGACATGATGAGATGGCTTTTTAATTAGCTAGCACACACCGGGCCCATCCTGCTGTCCCTTACCCCCCTCCACTTTTATGACTTCTAGATTGAATTTTTATACTATTTGGGGATGAAACAGCCACCAAATAGGCTACACAGCATTCTATCATTCCTGACAGCAAACCACGGCTGTCTCCCATTTGGCGGAGCTCCGAATGACCCCGACTTCCAAACTTCCTTCAAATGTATTACACGGAACAATGAGTCTACTTGAACATCCTGGGATCTCAGTCTTGTGCTTTTCTTATATAGCTTTTATTCGGTCAAAATATGGCGTACAGAAAGAAACAATGTGAATGCTTGAGTGACTTTTTTTTTGTTGAGGTGGATGTTCTAAAAATATAAGCAGACTGAGATAAATACCTGCACAGAAGGACCTGTGAGTGTGTTAGAGGCCCTGATCCTTGACCAAAAATAAGTTGGGGGGGTTTTGTTCACATTGACCTGCTGCCACCCAGTGACAGCTCCTATTTCCTGTATCGCATGAAAACACACCGCTCTGTCTGTCTCTCTCTCTCGCCCTCTCTCTCTCTCTCTCTCTCTCGCTCCCTCTCTCTCTCTCTCTCTCTCTCTCTCTCTCGCCCTCTCTCTCTCTCTCTCTCTCTCTCTCGCCCTCTATCTGCGCCTCACACATGCAGTACATCAGTCACTCAAATCACAGAGTTTCTGTCAGGTCATCTGGATAAAACTCTCCAGAAGGTATAGCGATATAATTGGAGCTCTAATTTAAAACACACCACTGTTCTTATGAATTATGGGCTCAAATGGTGCAGGAAATTGTCTATTTTCTCATGTAATTCCAGCTCATTGACCTTGAAAGACAGCAATTTGTTGAGTGTGGAGTAGACACTAGAGACAGCGCCAGATAGACTAAATTACAGCAAAACTGATCTGTTATACCATCCTCCCCGCCCCCATCTGCTTTTATTTCATCCCCTGCAACAGATTTTCAGAGGAAATGTCGATAACACCGCTCCATCAGCCAACTCCTTCACCCCTCCCATTGAAGCCCAGTACGTGCGCATTTACCCCCAAGTCTGCAGGAGGCACTGCACCCTTCGCATGGAGCTGCTGGGTTGTGAGCTAACAGGTGGGTGAGATTCAATGTTTCACACACATTCATTATGAAGTTATCCGAAAATCCACTGCACTATGCCTCCTGCATAGTTTTACCATGCTGCATTTTCTATGTCGAAACTATAATGAAAATATACCCCTTTTTTTTTTGGATGTAAGGCAATTCATGCGGTCAGGATGATTATAACAAATGTGTTGTTGTTGCCAGGCTGCTCTGAACCACTTGGTCTGAAGTCAGGTCATGTCCAGGACTACCAAGTTACGGCCTCCAGCATCTTCAGGACACTCAACATGGACATGTTCACCTGGGAGCCTGGCAAGGCTCGGTTGGACAAACAGGGCAAGGTCAATGCTTGGACAGCTGGACACAGTGACCAGTCACAGTGGCTACAGGTAAGAAGATATAGCTAGATGTTAACTCTGCTAAAGTTACTGCAGCGATTTGATCTAGCACTAAGCAGGGAAATGAACTGACAGCTATTTTCTTGCAAATAGCTGGTTTTCACTCTGCTCGATACCAGCTCTTACCTCTCTGGCATCGTAATCGATGGTGTGTTCATGGTAATACATGACAAAAGTTAGACTTCCTTGATGTATGCGGTACAGTGTGAGATGTGAAAGGAATTATATTTGAAAATACAACCTCTAATTTTCTTAGAAACAGTCAGTAATAGATAGTCATTTCCTTTTTTCCTTATGCCAGCCCATTTGAATCCAACACCTACATTGCCTCTCTTGGAAGAGTTACCCCTATAATCTTTGTCTGCAGCCCAGGTTTTCTTTCTCTATGAAAACAGCCAATCCATTTGTTTTCATTACAGTAGCTGATGGCTGAAAATGTCTCCTGAAAGGGACAAGACACGTCTCCAAGTGAACGCTTACACCCCAATCTTTCTGCTTAACAATATGAGCGATTGATCCAGACACAGGGAGTTAAGACGCATATCATTCAGACTCAATCATGCCCAGAAAGACCTCATGTATTGCATTTTTTTTTAAGATTAAAGGCAGTATAGGCTCTTTGATTTTAGAGTAAGAAACCACATCTGACTTCAAGCTGTAAAACAGATAGCATAAAAGTAATTGTGGATCATTTTCACAGGGAATTGAAGATCAGAGGCCTCTCTGCTGCACTCGTTCCATGCTTACTGCCTCCCTGGCGGTGCACAGTTAGAGCTCTAAAGTCACGCTGACTTGTCTGGCCATTATTCGATTGGCCTGGTCTTGAGTCAGATCTGTTTTATATTAGGCTGAAAGATTGTTGCTCAGGGTGAGGGTATGCAGAGCTGTGTGTGGTAGGAGACATGTACTCAGGCAGGCCCCATCCAGACGAGGGAGCTGGGCTAAGCAAAATTGATTGCTGTGGGTAAAGGAAAACTTGTGGTCTCATATTACATGCTGTGCCGGCAGGAAAGGGAAGATGCTATACAGACACGGTGAGAAAATCAATGGCTTCCACTGCCAAGGACTATTTCCGCGCACAATATACAATATTTGACTTTGGAAATGTAGACATTGATAGTTATAAACTGTTAAGGGCTGTTTTACATTTGTATTGATAAAGCTGCCAGAGCTGAACACCTCTTTATATTTGGCGCTCGTCCTGTATACATTTGTTAAGCGCCAACAATCAGTGTCTTCTTCATACCCGTTGCCATGGAAAATAAGTGATTCTCAGTGACATTATTGAATGACTTCGAACCAACAGATTAATAGAATGAATCAGCCTTAATGGCAAATTAAGTATTCCTATTAATCAAGACAACTACTCTGGTGAGCACTGAAAGCAATGGGAAACTATTTACAGACCTCAGACTGAATTTCTTGATTCATAGACAGAGTTTATTTCAGTAGCAAACAGCTGAGTCATGAGATGATGGATTCCCTCTGTAAATACTATAACTACTTAAAGGTATTGTGCAAAATCCACTTTTCCATGTCTTTTATACAGAAACTTGTGTCCCCTCTGCGTTAAGAGATTCTGAACGCTTTTCATATATCTGAGACCTATAATATATTGATGAAAAACCGTATAATAGGGGACCTTTAATATGTTTTACAGAATTTAAACACTACTTACATACACCACTAAGCTTTAAACATGTTTAGAACATTTTCTAAAACCTGAGAGAATAGAACGTTTTGTGAACAAAGCCGTGTAAAATCTATAGCCGGTCCTGTTTGGGGGCCGTCAAAGGCACAGATATTCTTGCAGTAGATGCAATTGCACAGAGGCAGAACCAATCAGAATAATAAGATGTTCAAGAGAGGAGCTGAAGCCAAGTGTTGCAGCTGGCATAAACTGATTATTTAATTATGCACATTAACATGTCCACATAGCAAAAATAAATTGCTTGATTGACAGTTGCTACTTTTTAATTTACCTTTTCCCTGTCAATGCAATACATGCACTGCAGGTTTTCAAGGCAAGCAGTGTTCTAGCATTTTGTTTTCGGTGGATTTTAGTTAACATTTCTCAGTTTAGGAAATCAACACAGTTGGAATAGCGAGATTGAGGCTCCTCGTCTCACTTCTCTCAGTCAACGAACTACTTAGCAAGGATTACATTTTCTGGAATATGATGTTGAATTCCTGTTGAATTCATATTGTAGGTAGCAATGATTGTGATTCCTGATGTAATATCAACCAATGGGAAGTGAATAAGAAACAAAATCTTGTATAATCAGAATCAGAATCACAGATTGTCTAAGCACAACTGATTAGACCTCATTGTTATATTCATACATCAATTTAGGTCATTTTATTTTAATATCTGAATTGAAACACTGAAAACACAATTTTTATCTTCATATAAAATGTTTCCAATGTGTATTGCACATAAGTAATTACAGCCTAAGTGAAGTACACTTTGGCTATATTGAACTAAATTGCAACCATCTAAAAATACTTGTAATTACTTTGCAATATATTAAGTGTATCCTTCTCAAAACACATCTCACTTCAATGTCTTATTTGTAGTTAAGATGAAGAGAGCTTTTTTTAAATAATCTAACCAATTATTGTTTTTATCAAGTAAATTGGAGAGATTACCGGTCTAAAATGACATTCTTCTTAATAACTTTAAGCATGTTTACACACTCTTATAAACCTAGAAATCCCTGTGGCAGAGCAGAAGGAATACAAATTGTCCCTTGAGTTTGCTTTGGTCGGGGCCAGCTTTAAGCCTTGTTTACAAAATACAAAGCCTGCATTTTGGTCAACAAAATGTACTGTAGTTTAACCCTTCAGTTAAGCTACAGTAGAGAGGCTGAATCCAATGCCCCCTTAGCTCGTGCTTTGCAGACACTTCACTGCAAAAGAGATGTAACACTAAAATCACTTCAAATTGTATAATAATAATATATGTAATTGTTGTTTTCCTTGTAGAACAGAACATGTTTTCAATATATTCCCAATGAAAATAATCTGCCTATAATACTATTAGCTATGTTTTACATATTTGCAGCTCACATCACATTAGTTTGAGCTCCTCATTTGGAAAGAGTTCTTTACTTACTACAAATGTTCTCGACTTTTGGCTATTGCTTTCAACTATTTTCCAGTTCCAGCCAATGGGTTTGTGAGAGAACACTTCTTCGACTATATAAATATATCACTTAATTTGCAACGTGTTTTAATGTGTGTGTAGCCTGCAAAGGTTATAAAACAATGCTGTGAAAGTAATTCCATTCTGGTGGTTCATTTGTTATGCCCTGTCTCCAAGGTTTTTACAGCCAATTATCTCCTTAAAGTGATACATATGTGTTGTGTATGTATATAATGGCCGCCTAGCAGCTAGCGCAGAGCCGTCACATTGTCTAAGAGTCTCTCTGCTGGAACTCACAGAACCAATGATAAAGCACAGTTTGAGAATATAAAACCAGACACAAGAGGCAAAGACAAAAGGAGATATAAATGTGACCAATAACAGTCACAGTCTTTATCAAGGCTGGTGAGCACTTCTGTCACAGTTATTACTCTACAACCAGTTTAATTGAAACGCTTTTATTTATTGCATTTTAGTGTCATTTCCACTGGGGACAGTTTGTCGATTTTCTGAATATAGAAAAAAAAGTGGTACTGTTTGTGTTGAACGTCCATGATGGTTAGGGTAGATCAATGTACAGTAGCTGCTATGCTGAAGAATGTACTGAGCTTCATGGACACTCTGTATCGACCTCAGAGTGCAGCTTCATCATTTAAAGAGAGTGTAAGCATAATGAAGTGTACTGCCAGTAGTGTAGTTTTTATTGGTAAAATGTGGCACTCATCACAGATATGTGCCAGAACTGGGTTTACCGACTTTGCTGGTAAAATCCATAAACACAGTAACTGGCCACCAGAGATGAAGAAGCCAGTTAAAGTGACACTCAAATCACACATTGTGGATTAGACAAGGGAGTCTCTACCACTGAGGGACTTTGGAAACATGTTGAGCCTTGGTGTTGAAGGGAACTGCGGAAATTGATAGTCATCCAGACACGGCAAGACAAAGCATTAAAACATGTTATGAAGAACATTGTTGAGTAGTTTGAACCCAGCAGGAGGCTAAACGATCCTAGAAGGCATCCCCAGGCACTGTGTGGTGTGAAATCAGTCCAGATCTTTCCACCCTTTGTCTTTATGAACTACTGTGAGTTTATTGGATTGCACAAGCCAAGCTTTTAAATGAAAAAGAAGACGGTAGTTGTTGATGGTTATTGTGTTTAAAACAGTTTGAAAGCGAGAGTCATTTCTTTATATTTGAAATTCATAGTGCTAGCAGGCAAAATGGATGGATGGATGAACTTTGTATATTATTTATTTATCCACGGGTATAATTTTCAGGCCTGCAAAAAGAGTTCAGTCTGGGATGTGTAGTTACTGGCAGAATGGTATGATCTGTCATGGGTAGTCAAGCAGTCATAATTTAGATCACAAATGTGCATACCATGGGAGAACTCAACAACGAGGATTGTGTGAATACTCAAGGTCATGAGGACATGAGGAGAAGATACTACCTTAGCATACTTCTGACATGTATAACAAAAGTGTGTAAAAGGTAGTGGGGTCTAGTGGTGAGGTTGATCATTTCAACCAGCAGAAAAACCCTCCATCCACAACTCCCTGCCCAAGCTTGTCGGAGAACCTACAGTATGGTGGTCTTTATTGGATTGCACATGGGGGACCCTGATGTAAACAAGACGAAAGTCTTTCTCTGGTCCGCATCCCCTTAACAATTGTATGTTTTGAGCTGTACTGTCAGTACCCAATATACAAGCTTTTAATAAACTTTTCAATCAATCAATCAATCAATTCAGGTAACATGGAAAAGTGGAATGGCTCCTCTTTAGAGCCATGCCGTGTTTGCCTGTTCTGGGCTGCAACATGATGCAACATGATGGACTCTATGGAAGAGGACTTGCTCCTTATCATTGGTTTGTTTTAAGGTAAAGAATATCACAAGACAGTCTTATCATGTTCAGGCTGGGCCCAGTACAAGCTGCACTTCAGATGGATGCAACCGAACACTTGATCTGGGATCATCAATCTTGTTCTGCCCGGATGCGTTCGGTCACCTTCTCCTCGTATTGTGGGTGACAGAATATTTTCTGTCTCATTAATCTGACAAAAACAGTTGCATGCTTGAATACAGTGGTGCAATTCAATGCAGCAAAGCTAGCAGAGCACACAGATGTAGACATGCACATACAGTGTAACAAGAATGAGTGGCACTGAACGCATTTAGGCACATCACTGATTCTGTGTTGTGATCACACATTGAAAATACTGTTCTTTAACCCAATCCCATTACCACTGTTAGGTTTGTTGTTAAAAACTTGATACATTATATTTACCATAATTGAAATGTTGTGCAACTAAAATGGTGAATCAGCTTGTGTCTCAGAGGGGCTTTTTGTTTCAAATTAGTTTCATCATTATAGTTCATGCAAAAGGCATCCCTAGTCTGCATCTCATCAAAAGGTGTTAGTCGATGGAATAACTGTAACGATGCACTGAAATATTGTACAAGTCTATCTAAACTGAAATTATTATTTAGGAGCCAAATCATTAATGGTTATGAACAGGACCTGTAAAATCCCATTTGTTATTTCTTGTAATTGTAAAAGTAATTTCTTTCTGATTGTTTCAACAAACAAATTCACAAGACAAACATGTCGCTGATGACCTAATATTTTATTTATAAGGAAAATGTATGCTCGAGGGGAGGGGGTAGGACCAGAAAGGTGTACTGTACTGTGGAAGTAAATGGCTCCAGCTGCTTGCCAATGGTTCTTATAAAGCATCAATGAAATCTGACGCTTCACATAGAGCATTGTCCCATGTGCAAGAACAATAAGTAGACGTAATGCAAGATTGATTCACGCTCAGTGCCAGTGAGCGTGCATTTCTTGTAATCAAACCGGGTATTATCATTACACCAATTTTGTCGAGCACAGCTTCCTAATCAAATTGCTACCTCAAATGCAGTGCTGCTGACAACAGACTCCATTTCTTTAGATCAATGGAATTAGCTGGGTGTTTGTTTCCTCCATCCACAGAGGAGAATGGCTTTACTTTGTCCCATTGAAACTCTCATTTCTTCTTGAGTGTTTATGCAGCAAAGATGAAGCGTGTCCTTTCCAAGAGA